>JAJEJO010000713.1:349429-533319 GCA_020662805.1 Glaucomys volans | reverse complement strand
AAAAAAAAAATAAATAAATAAAAATAAACACTTCTATCTTATTATCAGATGCTGTCCAGCTGATCTAGGTGCTCCAGAGATGATCTTTTAATGCACACAGAAACTGATCACTACACTCAGTTGCTCCCACCACTTAGGGCTGGAAGAACTCTAAGATAGTCCTGCCATCACATTTACCTTCCATCAGGCCTGCCCTCTGTGCAGGTGATGCAACCTGTGAATGCAACGGGAAATTAGTCCGTGATTAGGGTTTCTTAGATGGCATCCCTGACATTAAAAAAGGGAGATGGTCCAGATTAGCCCAACTTTATCAGAGAGTTTTCTCCAGCTGGTGGGAAAAGGAGACATCAGAGTTTCTAAATTGACAAAGATTCTATGGGCAGCTGCTGATGGCTTTGAAAACAGGGAAAGCCATGTGAAAAGGACCTATGAGCAACCTTGAAAAACTGTGAGTGACCCTGGCTGACAACCCACAGGAAAATAAGACTTTGATCTTAGGACCACTGGATTCTACAAACAAACCACCCAAATGAGCTTGGGAACTGATTGTTCCCCCAAAGCATCCAGATAAAAATGTGCCTTTGAGACTCTCAGGAGAGAACCCAACCATGGTGTGCTGGACTTCTGACTCACAGAAAGGTGAGGTAGTAAAGGATGTTGTCTAAAACTTCTAAATCTGTGGCAATGTGTTACGCAGCAAGAGAAAATCAATACATCAGTCTTGTATTTAAACTAAGGATCTTCATACACAAAAAAAATATGATCAAGGAAAAAATTTCCACGGGATTCAGTTTCTCATGGTAATCGAGTGAGTGGACACAGGTTTGTGCACATGGGCCAGCTGTGGCTGGCTTGGTACAGGGGTCATCTCTGAGAAAAGATGGTTGCTGTCAAACACTGCATGTTGTTACTGATCATCCCTTCTTATTCTTACAGTTACACATATTGAATGTTTAAAGGAAGAATAAAAATTTCAAAAAGGAGAGTAAATTCTCCTGGAGCCAAAGAGAACAAAGAATAGGTTTCTCCGTATATCAAAATTGAAAAACGGGTCATTAGAAGCATTCATCTTGTCATGTTTACACGGAACACTCACACACCAACTCCTCCGAAAGGTGCTTATTACTCAAACGGAAAGTTTAATATGTAAAAGCCAGAAAAGTAAAATGCCAAATGTAAAGCTACGGTTTTAGCAGTTGAGCAATGAATGGCAGGGAGAAGGGGGAACATCTTCTGAAAAATGCCTTCAACTGTCGCTGCTAGGGTAATAAATTCAACTAGCTATAAAAATCTTCCTCTGAAAGAAACAGCTTTGTGAAATTATTGTCGAGGAAATGTGAAACTTCGTACATTCATGCCATCAGAGGAGCATTTAAAACTATTCATACGTTACCAGCTTAGAGACAGTGAGAGATGAAGGTTTTGTATCAATAACACTGAACGAACCTGTTGCTGAGGTCAAGATGCTTTCATACTGGGGTGCAGAGGAGCCCTGCACCAGCCCCCAGGCCCATCCAGACACATCCTAACAACAGTGATGTTGCTGGCTCATGAGGCAGACGACCAGCTAGGCCTGCCTGCAAAGCGGGGAAAGGGATCTTTAGCAGCCAACTTAAAGAAGATTCTAACACCTTCATTCTCCTCTACCTTGATCTTACCTTCTGTCTGCTAAAGCCACCTACTCATAAAACACTAACAGAAATCTATGTCATGGGACCACATTGCTAGCTTTATATTTGAATTCCATCCAAGTAAAGAGCAAAATTTCATCATGACATATTGAAAGAATATGCGCCAAACATTTCTAAATGTTTCCTGACTCATGTCCCCTGCCCAATAAGCCAATGTCTACGCCTTACCACATTCATCATGGCCTAAGAAAGAAGAGAGGCAAATGCTTCCTAAAGGAAAACCTGATAGAGGGAAGTCTGTGCCCAACAAGGGGAAAAAGCAGCCCACCCAGTCAGTCCTGAAAAATCCAGGCATGGTGTCATAGTCAGTCCTGGAAGATCCTGGCATCTCATAGACCCTAGCAGGGGTAGAGGCTCTGGAGAAAAGTTGGATCTACAATCAGTGAAATTAACAAGCTAACTTTTTAATTGGTGCATTATAATTACACATACTAGCAGGAATCATTGTTACAAATCCATACATGCCCACAGTATAACAAAGGAATTTTTCTTTTTGAATCTGAATATGATGAGTAAATTTGAAGTCCTTTCATGCAAAGATTCCATAGTAGTTTGGATAAAAGGCGGGCAGTCAAGGGGATTGAGCCATGCTCTTGCCAACAGCAGTAGAGTCAGAGTGAACTCAGGGATTCCTCTGAGGAGCCAGTGCCTCATTTGTATCATTATCAATGTCCTAGGTGGTCCAGGCATGACCAACTGGTCCTGCTTTGCCTGGGAATTTCCTAGTTTTAGCACTGAAAGCTTCATGTGTCAGGAAACCCCTCCATCCTATGTGAATCGTGTTTTTGTATTTATCAGTTTGCAACCATTAATTACAAGTATAGTAATGAATGTAAAATGGAGAAATTTAATTGTCTGAGATAACCTTCCAACAATGTGGCATCACTAACCTAATTTACAAGGAAACATAAAAGACTTACAGTTATCAATAGATACTCATTGAAACAGCCTTTTGAGAATTCTTTACGGGCAGAATTTGGGCAAAAGGCCTGATTTATTCAAGTCTTAAACTGATCCATAACATCCTGGACAAACATTTAAGATGTCATTCTTTGCACTAGGATTGTGCCAGGATTGCATCTACATGTGTTAATTTGTTTTCCCTGTAACTTCAGCAGAGCTCCTAAAGCATCCAGAATGGCAGGGATACAGAACACAACAAGGCAGGGGCTACAACGCATCCCCGATGTGGATCATGTTAGGCAGAAGTGGAGAGTGGAATGGATGGGTCAGCCTGGCCACCTCTGCAAGGTCCTCCCTGCCTGCAGGCGGGAACAGAGGTGGAGGATGAGAGAGACCTGAATATCCTGCTCCCTCCCTGACCTCACTCCAGACAGAAAGGAGCTGTGTGTCCACTGCCTTCAGCTGCTAATTTTAGCATCTAGAACTGATTGATAATGAGCCTCTGCTCTTATCATTGAAAATCAATAAGAAAACTACTAGTGACATCACTGCACATTATGACTACTTTTAGGGAAATGTCCTGTCTCAATGAGTAATGGTAATGCAAACACCATGTGTAAAGACTCAACATAATAATACAGGACCCTGTACTAACCAGGCTCATTTGCATTTTAAGCCCACTTCAGTTTCTGCTTCTTTTTACCACTCAGTCCCTTGTTGGATGTAATAATTAAAAGTAAAATGCTGTCAAACTTCATGGATAATTGAAAAACTAAATCATCACTTTCCAGGAAAAAGAAAAGTGGCTATATATTTTTTGAAAAAGAAATATGCTCTTCTGCTATAACCTTGGCTCTGCTGTGGTTTTGATGAGTGTCCTGCTGAAGGTGCATATATCAAGGGCTTGGTCCTTAGGGTGGTGCTATTGGGAGGTGGTGGAAATTTTAGGAGGTGGGCCTTGTGGGATGTCCCTAGGTCATTAATGGAGTGACACTAAATGGGATGGTGAGACCCCAGTCTTCTTCCCCTTCCTCTTTTTCACTTCTTGACTGATGAGGTGAATGGTTTGCTCCATCATGCACTCCTGCCATGAAATGCTTCCTCTCCAGAGCCCCAAAGCAGTAGAGCAACTTTATCATGGACTAGAATCAGGAGCCCAAATAAATCTTTTCTCTTTACAAGTTCATTGTCTCAGGCATTTTGTTATAGTGATAGAAACCTGCCTAATACAGGCTTTGACACAGTAAGCAATGAAAATTGGCAACCCTATGACCATGTAACCAAAAGAAAGCAGTTAACTGATAATCCCTTTCTGGAGGAAGCATGCAAAGCCAAATACAGTACATGTATCAGTATGGGGAAAAGAAGGGCTGTGGACACAAACTCAGGTAGGAGAGAGAAATGAAAATGGAAAGACTATTAATATTCAACTCTGCTATATTGCCCTCAACCCATCACTCATTCTCCACATATAAGACTCTAGGGGGGATTTGCTGTCATGCTCTGTCAGACCTCAGGATTCTCTCAGTGGTCAGGCACACCAATCTCCCAGCATCTGCTTTCTTACTCCTAATAATTCACACCTGCAACCTCTTTGGAGCACTATTGTTGGTCTGCTAGAGCTTCCAGAAGCTTCTGTGAGTTTATTCCTCCCAGGGTGGCCAATGGCCAGAGACTGGCAAATGCAGCAGTATATAAAAATATAAAACTAGGCTGGACAAACTCTGCAATGTGGTTTACCCCCCAGAGTGTCCATGCAGAATTAGGCTCAGGTCAGGTCTTCCCCTGAAATTCCACCTTGCTCAGCTTCCCCCACTCCCCTGCCAGCTTCTCCAGAAGGCCATTCCTCATAAACTACTTGTATCTGAATCCCTGTCTTGAGATCTATTTCTCAGGAAACTGACACAGTTCCCATTCTATTGTTTTTTGGGAAATGTAAATGTAAAGTTAAATGTCATAAGTCAGCTTAAATCCCAGTGTCATTTCCAGTGGGGAGTCAAACTAATTGAATTTTGTTTGCAAAATGTGGAGCCTGAGAAGAGAATCTGAACATCGACAATGAGCCAGCTGCTACATTCCATGTAGTGCTAAAGTTCTATACCAGAGTATTAAGGAGAAAAAAAACTTTACAAATGCAGAAGAAGATCAGAAGGTGATAAAAGGACCTGCAAAGGTGAACTCAGGTCCAAAGTGAAGCTGCTTTCCAAAGGAACAAAGGAAGAAGGCACCAGCCTTTCCTCTTGCCTTAAGAGCACTGAAAACATCAAATGTTATCTTCATATCTATGGATATAAACTCTTTTGTCTCCAGATGCTGTCCAGACAGCTAGGTTAGATGAAAAAAGCATGGGATTAACTGAAATCAAAATCCATGTTGTATACTAGCAATGAACAAGTTGAATTTGAAAATAAATAAATAAAACTATTTACATTACCTTCCAATGTAATGAAATATTTAGGTATAAATCTAACAAAATATCTACTACCTATACAGAAAATGTATAAAATTCTGATGAAAGAAATCAAAGATGATTTAAATAAGTGAAGAGATTCGTGTTCGTGCATTGAAAGATTTGCTATTAAGATTTGATTCTTACAAATTTTATCTATCAATAGAATACAACTCCTGTCAAAATCCCAACAAGCTACTTCATAGATGTCAACAAGCTTACTCTGAAGTTCATATAGAAAACAGAACAACAACACAATAGTGAGAAAAGCTGGTCAACTCACACCACTAAATTTCAAGTGGTATTATAAATCTATACTAGTCAAGATAGCATATTATCGATGATAAAATGCAGGCATAGATACATGGAAGAAAATGGAGATTCTGGAAATAGTTGCACACAAAAGTGATTCTATAGTGAGGTGTGGTGAATAGGCAAAGCCCAAAGGATTTTTAAGGTGGTGAAACTATTCTGCATGATGGTGCAATGGTCAGCATATAACATTATATATTTGTCAAAACCTATTAAACTATACAACACAAAGAGTGAAGTTTAGTGTATGCAAACTTGGAGAGGGAATCATCTAGGAGGTCAGGAGAATCCTAAAATGGAAAGTAAAATACAGTTTTAAAAAACTAACTGTACTTCTTTTTTTTTTTTTTTTTTTTGCAGTACTGGGGATTGAACCCAGGGCCTTGTGCTTGCAAGGCAGGCACTCTACCTGCTGAGCTATATCCCCAGCCCCCAACTATACTTTTAAAAACTCAACTTTAAGAAATAACTACAACTTCACTAAAATGATTGTGAGGGAACCATGTTGATTTAAGTATCTGTGTAAATTAATGCCTCTAATCTGGGAATTAACTCATGAAACATATACTACATAAGTACTGTACTCTGGTTGATAAAGTTGTTTCCCATGGGAATTACAAATGATCAATTCTGATGCTACCATATAGGCACAGTAGATTTGAACAATTAAAGTAGATTTGAACAATTAAGTAAATGATGGTTGGTGGTAGAAGCCAGGTTTTTAATTAGAATGGGAAGTTAACAAAGGGAGGAGGTTAAAATGACTACGCTGTCATAGATCAGACTTGAAGACATCAATATGAACCTGCTTTAATGGTCATAGATATGAGTATATAAATGGATTAGTATAAACATAACTTTTTTCTTGGTCTGTCAACTGAGAGGACCAGAAACAATGACACTTTACCAGAAACAATCATACCTAGGGCCAAGGTCTCAGTGTCTGTTTTAGAGTTCTCCCAGGAAGCAGAATTAATAGGAAGAGTGTGTGTGTGTGTGTGTGTGTGTGTGTGTGTGTGTGGAGGGAGAGAGAGAGAGAGAGAGAGAGAGAGAGACAGACAAAGGAGAGGAGAGGACCAGGTGATCTGATGTCCAAGGGCAGGAGAAGATAGATGTCCGAGCTCAAGGAGAACAAAAGCTCATGTTTCCTCTAACTTTTTTTGATTTATTCAGGCTCTGGATTGGATGATGCCCAACTCCATTGATGAGGGTAGATTGTCTTTACTCAGATTAATCTCTTCCAGAATTGCCCTCTTGGATGCACCCATAAATATTTTACCGGCTTTCAGAGGATCCCATAACCCAGTCAGGTTGGCATAAAAATAAACTTTACAGTTTCTAATACCATTCTCCAGTTTCTAATACCATTTTCTTCCAAGGAAAGAAAACAAGGATCTTTGGGAAAATAATAAATAAATAACATTGATGAAAGAAATTGAAGACCTCAGAAGATGGAAAGACTTCCCATGTTCCTGAATAGGCAGAATTAAATTGTTAAAATGGCCACACTACCAAAGGCAATATCTAGATTCAAAGCAATTTCCATCAAAATATGAATGGCATTCTTTGCATAACTATAAAAAATAATCCTAAAATTTATTTGGAAGAATGAAAGACTTAGAACAGCCATAGCAATTTTAAGCCCAAAAAAGCAATGCTGGAGGCATGACAAAACCTTACTTCAAATTATGCTACAGAGCTATGGCAACAAAATGGCATAATACTGGCATGAAAACAGACAAATAGACCAATGGTACAGAATAGAAGATATAGAGACAAGCCCACACAGATACAGTCATCTGATCCTTGACAAGGTGCCAAAAACACACATTAGAGAAAGGACAGCCTTTTAAACAAATGGTTATTCATATGTAGAAGAATAAAACTAGACCCTTATCTCTTACCCTGCACAACAATCAACTCTAAATGGATCAAAGTCCTTAAAACTAGACCAGAAAACTATAATGTACCAATAAAGACATGGAAAAAATAAAATACTTAGAAATAAAGTTAACAAAAAGGCAAAAAGATTTGTATAATGAAAACTAAAAAACATTGCTGAAAGAAACAAGACAATTAAATAGAAAGACATGTTTATGAATTGAGACACTGATATTATTAAAAGGTCCATACAACAAAAAGCAATCTACAAATTCTATGTAATCCCTATCAAAATTCTAATGGCATTGTATGAAGAAACATAAAGTCCCAAAATTCATATGGAATCTCAGTGGACTCCAAATAGCCAAAATAAAGTATAAAAGAAGTATAAAAATGTGAAGTATGAAGTATAAAAGAAGTATGTAGCTAGAGGCCTCATACTTCCAGACTTCAAAGCTACAGTAATTAAGTCAGTTTGATATTTTCATAAAGATGGCTATACAGGCAAATGGAATAGAAAAGAAACCCAGAAGTAAAGCCAATGTGCATGATCAAATTATGGCAATGATTCAAGACTTCACAATGGGAGTAGATATTTTCTTCAATAAAGCATGGTGCAGAAGAAAGAAGATAATCCCTTATCTTACACGTCATTTAAAAAAAAATAATGCAAATTAATTAGGACCTAAATATAAGACCTAAAACTATATAAGTCTTAAAGCAAAGGAGAAGAGCTTCATGATATTGAAATGGGCAATCATCTCTTGGATAGAATGCCAAATTCACAGGTAACAAAAGCAAAAATAGAAAAATGAGATTACATCAAACTTAAAAACTCACATGGCAAGCAATCAATGAAGTGAAAATGCAACCTACATGAGGTGATAAAATATTTTCAAACCATATTTTGAATCAGAGGTTACTACCTAAATGGATAAAGAACTCCTATACAACTCTATAGAAAAATAACAATAATTTTTAAATAGACAAGGATTTGAATAGACATTTCTACAAAGAAGATGTACCACTGGCCAATGAGCATATGAAAGGACGTTCAACATCTCTAGTCATCAAGGAAATGCCAATCAAAACCACACTACCACCTCTTATCTATTAGGATGGCCTCTATCAATAGGATAGAAAATAACAAGTGTTGGCAAGGATGTATAGAAATTGAAACCCTTGCACAGTGTTGATGGTATTGTAAAACGATGCAATTGTCATGTAAAACACTACAGATCTTCATCAAAAAATTAAAAACAGAACCATCACATGATCCAGCAATCCCACTTTGGGGCATATATACAAAAGAATTTAACAAAGAATCTCAAAGATATATTTGTACAACCATTGTTCATTGCAGCATTGTAGACAAAACATTATAAACAAAACAAGATGTGGAAGCAGCATAAATGCCCACTGATGGATAAATGGGTAAAGGAAACACTGTGTATACACACAGTGGAATATTATTCAGACTTTAAAAGAAGGAATTCCTGTCGTGTTTCCACATGGATAAAACTTGAGGACATTATGGTATGTGAAATAATCCCAACACAGAATGACAAATACTGAATGATTCCACTATATATGGGGTATCTGAAGTAATCAAACTCAGAACAGAAGGGAGAATGGGGGTTGCTAGGGGTGGGAGAAACCAGGATGTCATTCAATGGGTTTAGAGCCTCAGTCATACAAGATAAAAATTTCCAGAAAGATGTTTTATAATGCTGTTCATATAGTTAGCAATACTGTCATGTACACTTGAAATAGTTAAGAAGCAGAAGACCAATAAAAGAAGAGTAATTTCAAGGTAAGCAGAAGAAGAGAATTAAGCTAAAGGAGAAATCAATGAAATAATAACAGTAAATCAGTAGAAAAGTCAACAAACCAAAAACTGGTTCTTTGAAATAATCAAAAATATCAATAAACCAGGCTAACTAGCCAGGCTAAGAAAAAAGAAGAGAAAAAAGACACATATTACTAGTAACAGAAAGGAAAGAGGACACATCTCTCCAGATCCCATGGAGATTAAAAGGATAATAAAGGAATGCTATGAAAAATTCTCTGCCCACAAATTTGAGAACCTAGGCAAAATGGACCAATTTCATGAAAGAATGTAATTTTTCATAACTCATACAAAAATAAATAATTGAAATAGCTCTATATCTATTAAAGAAATTACAACAATAACCAAACTAATAACCTTCTCAAACAAAAAGCACCAGGCCTATATGAGTTCACTGATGAATTCTACCAAACATTTAAGGAATAAATTATACCAATTCTCTGCAGTCTCGTTCAGATGATAGAAGCAGGGGGATTACTTTCTACCTAGTTCATCCTATGAGGTCAACATTACCTTAATACCAAATCTAGACAAAGATATAACAAAAAAAAAAAAACTACAGCCCAATAGCTCTCATTATTTCAGTCAGCATCTTTGTCACTGTGACTAAAAAAAACCATCAAGAACAATTTTAATGAGGATAAGTTTATTTGGGGGTTCAGGGGTTCAGCAGCCTTAGTCCATAGATGGCCAACCCTGTTACTCTGGACGGGAGGGAAGGCTGAACATCATGGCAGAAGTGTGTTGCAGAGGAAAGAAGATGGGGATATGACACCGAGAAGCAGAAATAGCTCTGCTCAACAAGGACAAAATATAAAACCCAAAGGCAGACTCCCAAGGACCTACCTCCTCCAGCCACACCCTACCTGCCTACAGTTACCACCAAATTAATCACTATCAGAGGATGAACACACTGATTAGGTTAAACCTTTTATAACCCAATCATTTCATCTCTAAACTTTCTTGCATTATCTCACACCTGAGTTTTTAGGGGACACCTCATGACCAAAACCATAACACTTATGAACACAGTTGCAAAAATCCCCTATAAAATATTAACAAATCAAATCCAATAATGCATAAAAATAATTATATACCATAATCATGTGAGATTTATTCCAGGTATGCAAGGCTGGTTCAAAATTAGAAAATTTAGAAAATCAATTAACATAATCCATTATATCAGCAAGCTAAAGGAGAAAATCACATGGTCATATTAATAGATGCAAAAAAGTATTTGACAAAATCTAACATCCATTCATTGATGAAATCTCTCAGTAAATTAGAAATAGAAGGGAACTTTCCTCAAATTGATTAAGAATATCCACAAAAACCTACAGCTCACATCATATTTAATGATTGTAAACTAGAAACTTTTCTACTAAAATCAGGACCAAGTCAAGATGTCCTCTCTCACTGTTCCTTTTCCACATCACACTGAAAGTCCTAACAAATGTAATAAGAAAAGAAAATGAATAATAGCTATACTGATCATGAATAAAATAAAATGTAATAAAACTGTCTTTGTTCATATATGACGCAATTATCTACATAGAAACTCTGAAAAAGCTGGCACAACAAAACTCCTGGAACTAATTGGCAATTACAGCAAGGCTGCAGGATATGTTAATATATGTTAGTCATCTTCCAATGTGCCAGTAGTGAACAATGAAATTTGAAATTAAGAACACAATACCATTTACATTAGCACCAAAAAATAGGTATAAATCTAACGAAACATGTACAAGATCTATGTGAGGAAAACAGCAAACTTCTGATGAAAAAACTCAGACAACAAATAAATGGAGAGATATTCCACGTGCATGGATAGGAAGACCCAGTATTGTCAAGATGCCAGTTCTTCTAAACTTCATCTATAGATTCAATGCAATCCCAGTCAAAATTCCAGCAAGTTATTTTGTGGCTGTTGACAAAGTGATCCCAAAGTTTACATGATAAGGCAAAAAACCCAGAATAGCAAACAGTATTGAAGGAAGACTGATTTTGCCCAACTTACAGACTTACCTTAAAGCTATGGTAATCAAGACAAGATGTTATTAGTTGTAGAAAGACAAATATATCAATGGAACAGAAGAGAGAGCCTACAAATGCACCCATACTACATGAATATATATAACTAGTCTTTGACAGAAAAGCAGTCAATACCATAGAGCAAAGGACATCTTTTTAACAAACTGTACTAGAATAATTAGATAACTACATGCAAAATAAAAATGAATCTAGACACAGATCTCATACCTTCATACCCTTCATAAAAATGAACTCAAAATGAATTGCACACATAAATATGAAATGAAAAGCTATAAAACTCCTAGAAGCTAAGAGAAGTAATTCTCTAGATACCTTGAGTTTCATGATGACTTTTTAGATAGGCATGATCTGTGAGAAAGAATGAATTTCATTAAACACTGGTTTTCATTAAAATCAAAATGTTCTGCTGTGTGAAAGACACTGTCAAAAGAAAGAAAAAAACAAACCACAGGCTAGGAGAACATATTTGCAAAAGGCATATTTAATAAAGGACTGTTATTGAAAATATATAAAGAAGCTCAACAGTAAGAACCCAAACAACCTGATTTTAAAATATCACAAGGACCTTGGTAGACACCAAACCAAAGGACATACACAGGGGGCGAATAAGCATACAGAAAGATGCTGCACATCAAATGTAATCAGGAAAAGACTAATTAAAACAACAATGAGATTCCACAATTTTTTTTTTTTTTTTTTTTTGGTGGTGCTGGGGATTGAACCCAGAGCTTTGTGCTTGCAAGGCAAGCACTCTACCAACTGAGCTATATCCCCAGCTCTCCACAATTTTTAAATATGGTATTTCAGTTGTAATGAGAGAGGTGGAGCTTCAAGAATATTGGGTCCAAGAGTATTTTTTCTGTGGCTATTTTAACAAGGTTTTCTTGTAGAAAAACTCAATTTTTGGTTTCTTTGAACTGAAAATAATTATCATGATCCTAGAGCATGTACAGAGAAAGGACATATTTATTACATTTTTACATCATTCCTTTAGTCCTTTCTTTAAATTCCATGAAAATAAAATCTAGGGGGAGAAATATACCACAACTTGATATTCCCTCAAATGACTAAGTTGAAGAAAACACAGAGTGTAAAATGCCTAATAGATTTTCTTTATAGTTACATCCCATAGCTGCAAAATCAAGCATCATTAAGCACACCTATTATATGCTTCTCCTAGCTGGAGACTATTATCAATTTTTTAATTGTTTTATTTGTTCTAATTAGTTGTACATGACAGTAGAATTTTTTCTTTCACCGGAGTACATCTAGTAACCCTGGTCTCCAACACATTGTCTTATTCTGTACATAGTCCACATGTGCTGGGTATTCTCCACTTGCTCCTCTCCAGTGCTTCTCCACCCTCCTCTGCCCTGCTTTGGGCCCCAGAAGATTGAACTGTGTGAAATCCATAACCTACACAATTTTGCCCTCTGAATTTTGGTTCGATTTGGCAAGTAGAGTTACTGGCAAATAGCTGAAGGTCAGGGGAGAACTTATGTTTATTCCCTGACTTAATCTCTGCCACCCAAGTCACATTTTCTTGGAAGGAAAATTTAAGGAAGCCCCCTCTAACAACTATAGCTCCTGCCAAGTTCACATCACCACTATTCCTTGCCTGTGGTAGGAGGCAATGGCTTCTACCAATTTGGGTTCTATTATTCCTCACCATTTCTTATTGGAGAACTTCATCTATCTACATCTTTAGAAACACCCCCTCACTAAATTCTCCTAAATCATGTTTTCATGTACCACCCGTAACCATGTCCGCATTGCAAAATCGGCTTCTTAATTATCTGCTGCATCATTTCCAACCTGCATTATGAAAGTTGGGGCTAAGAGAAATGTCCGTGTTGTGAAACTCTACTACAGAGGGCGGAGTCTGCGTAAAAGAAGAATTCCAGCATCAAAGTCAAGTGGGGCCGTCAGGGGTGCCTCACTGAAGGAGCCAGCCTTCGGCAGGTGTTGTCATTGTGGGTCCAAACCAAATGAGAAAGGTTAATTTGGGTTGTTCTGAGTGGCCAACCCCAAGAAGACTGGGGGACTGGTGTTGCCCACAAGCAATTGGCAAAAGAGGAGCCTCAAGGTAATTTAATGAAAATCTTGACCTCTGACTTCCCTAAACTCACAAAGAAAATTAAATTTCCCACCAGATCCCTCTCAGGCCTGAGGTCAGAAAAAACCTATTGTTCATCCTCTTAGGGATGCAGGCAGGGAAAGGAGTTGTCACTAGAAATGCAATGATCTGGATTTCCAGTAGTGCCTCACTTTCTCTCCAACTGCTGAGCTTCAGCAAGCCTGCAGTCAAGGCAAGGGGAGGAAGGGAAAGTTCTCTGAGCCTCCCATCACATGCTGGGCACTTCATCTGTCTCATGTGAGGTGACTCTCCACATAACTCAACGATGAATGAGGATAGAGGGAGACTTCTGGTCCTCCCGATGAAAGAGAAGTCAACAGGCAAAGCTGTTCTGCTTAATATTCCAGGATCAGAGAATAATATTCTGCCTTTCCTAATCATTTCATAAAACAGAGCAAGGGGGCTTGGAGGCTGTGAAGGAAGGAAGGACGAATAGATGAAGCACAGAGAAAGTTTAGGTTAGTGAAACTATTCTATATGAAACTATAGAACTATACAAGATAAAAAGTCAACCTTATCTTGTATGGAAAGCAGTATGGAGATTGCTCAGAAAATTTGGAATGGAGCCACCATTTGATACAGCTATCCCACTCCTCAGTTTATACTCAAAGGAGGACTTAAAATCAACATATTATGGTGGCACAGCCACATCAATGTTTATAGCAGCTCAATTCGCCATAGCTAAAATATGGAACCAACCTAGGTGCCCTTCAAAGGATGAATGGATAAAGAAAATGTGATACACACACACACACACACACACACACACACACACACGATGGAATATTACTCAGCTTTAAAGAAGAATGACATTCTGGCATTTTCTGGTAAATGGATGGAGTTAGAGAACATCACACTAAGTGAAATAAACCAAACTCAAAAAACCAAAGGCCAAATGTTTTCTCTGATATGTGGATAATAATTCACAATAAGGGGTAGGGGATAGGGAAGAATAGAATTACCTTTTATTAGATAAAGGGGAGTGAAGGGAAGAGAAGGGGTATGGGGAAGGAAGGATAGTAGAGTGGAACAGACATTATTACCTCTTGTACTTATATGACTGCATGACCCATGTGATCCTGCAATACGTATAATCAGAAAAATGAGAGATTATACTCCATTTATGTATGATCTATCAAAATGTATAAATGCATTCTATTGTCATATACAACTAATTAGAACAAACTAAAAAAAAGAAAAAAGAAAAAAGTCAACCTTAATACAAACTCAAAATCATAGATAATAATAATGTATCAAGATTGATTCATTGTTACCCATTTACCATATTAAGGGAAACTGTGTGCTTAGGATGGAAGGGAGTGGAAAGAACCTGCTACATAGTCTGTTCAGTTATTCCAAGAAATCAAAAACTATACTAAAAATAGACTTTTCATTATAAGATGCTATGATAATGAAAGAATGTACCCATTGAGAACCCACCCTTCCTTATTGCCTGGGAGATGTCTTGCCTTTCTCCCAATGCAGGTATAGGATGTATTTTGACTGGGACTATTTGGCTGTCTATCAATGTTGAATACAGGGATGACCCAATTCTAATGGGTTCAGCTGCAGCTGAGGGTCACAAGATCCTAAGACCTTCCTGGAAAGCAGTGGGAGTGAGCTTCATGGTAGAGCAGCTCTGAATGAAGAATGGAGGCCATAGTGACAGAGAGGCTCCTTCCTGATAATTCTCCTACAGTCAGCAGAAATTGGGCAGGCCTGCAAAATGCTTCTCAGCTGTGTTTACTTTGTTCTATTCACGTACATGTGCTTCACTGTGAGAGAATACTTCTGAGTTAGGGTAGCAGTGACTACATTCAGACTCCCATGATACAACAGTTATTGTTGATTTAAAAAAATACTTTAAGATTTTGGGAACTAGACCAACCTTTGTATTTTTTAAAATATTCATAAAACTTTTATTAATATACACATATTCTATATTGGGGAAAATCTCTTAAACATAATCCCTCTAATACTAAACTTGATGTCTCTTGATTATATTCTTTTTTTAATTTTTAAATTTGTTCTAAGGAGTTGTACATACTGTAGAATGCATTTATACATTTTGATAGATATACAGAAATGGAGTGTCATCTCTCATTTTTCTGATCATACATGTTGCAGGATCACATTGGTCATGCAGTCACATGTGTACATGAGGTACACATGTCTGTTTCACTCTACTATCCTTCCTTCCCCCTTACCCCTTCCCCTCCCTTCACTCCCCTCTACCTAATATAAAGAAACTGTATTGTTCTCTCTCCCCCACCTATTGTGAATTAGCTCCCACATATCAGAGAAAACATTTGGCCTTTGGTGTTTTGGGGATTGGCTTATTTGCATAGCATGATATTCTCCAACTCCATCCATTTACCAGCAAATGCCATGATTTCATTCTTCTTTGGATTTTTTAAGCTATTCCAGGAACTCAAAGGACCTGAGCTACTGAAAAGGGCATTGTGTTATTTTTGAGTTTTTCAGAGGGCAAAGGTTGAGACTTGGGAGCCATAATTAATTAGTGAGATCATCCCAGGAAGCAGAAGTGAGGGGCTGAAGAAGACAGGAGAAGGAGAAAACCCAACAGAAGGGAATATAAAGCTCTGAAAGCTGGCAACTGGTAGCTGACCACAAACAATTGCCGCAGAATATCACAAATCATCAGACAAAGCCACCATGGAATAAGACAAGAACAAAGCCAACCCATAATCTCAACTTGTGGAACACAAAGACAAGGATGCTGTCCAAAAAACAGTCAACATGAGGGAGTCCTTCTTCACTGACAGCTCCAGCAACAGTCAGTTCTGCCTCTTAGACATCCACTCATTGAATCGTCCCAGTAGCCAGTTAAGCACCCAGTACAGAAAAAAAATTCACTGGGATTCAAACCCATGTGCACCACCCAGGAGGAGCAGCACTTCAGGATCATGCCACCAGAAGATGGAGATGTCTACAGAATTCATCATGGATTCTCATTCTTCTTCATTTGAGAGATGCACCTGAGGCATTAACTCCCCTGCTTTACTGAATTGTGCCTGAAGCTGAGAGACCTTTCACAACTCCTGAGGACTCTAAGGGACAGCAAACCAGAGAGACATTTTGAGTTGTGCTCTCAGTGAGCCCACTGTGGGACTCTGAGGAGATACACAGATCTGTCCATCAGAGAGGTGCTGAAAGTAGGTGGTCCCAGGAGAAGCAGAGCATCCCCAGCTTCTTCTACAGCTGTTTTGGCATTAAGACAGCCCTCATTTCACAGATGCAGAAATCAAAGCTGAACACGGTGAGAAGTGTTGAACTTGGGTCACATAGACGTTTTCTTTGAGTTAAAAAAAAAAAAAAAAAAGCTTTGCTAAAAATTTTTCTGCCCGATACATGTTTTTGCTCTTCTTTTCCAGATGTGTTTCTATGTTTATAAACAGAAGGAAGCATATTAAGCCCCACCTCTCATTTTGTCAAATTATGGGGTTGTCGGCTATGACAGACCATCTTAAGGAATATGCAGAATCACTTGGAGCAGTGGTTCACACACTCTTTTGTAGTCATGGAACCCTTTTCTTCTTCAGAGAAAATCTTATAGGGAACATAGATCACAGATGAAAAGCCAGAGTCTCCCCCTCTTGAGACCTCTTTCATGGCCTCAGTCAGCTTCTGAGGCTCTTCTGAGAATGCCCAAGACTGCAGAGCACAGAGCAAATCAATAGTAAAAAACAGAATGTTGGATATCCAGACGCCTACACCAGCCTGACATCTATCGGCTTGCTACACTTAGCTACTCACACGATGCAGCATCTCACTGCTTAATCTATGAGATGGGGCTCCTCTTGCCCTGGGATTCCAGTCTCTTTCTAACATGGTACAGATATCTCATTTGTCAACCTATGATTGAGGTTAAGTGGGCTGATAAACAGCCCCAACCCTGCTGACATAATTCACAACTAATCTCGTTCATTCTCCAAGTACAAATTCAACTGTTTGAATTCTCTCCATGCATCACTGGCTCCTGTTGTGACACCATCCTCCTTCATTATTTATTTGTTGAAACACATTATCTTGTGCCCCCATGATTCTATCCTAATAGATATGTCGCTCTACGTAGGGGCAAGGCTAAACAAAACCCTCTGTCTCTTGCTTGCAATTTCCCTTAGGAAATAAGGATAAACATGGCAAAGCTACATGATTAGATGCCAACTGTACTGACCAGAAAGTAAAGAGGGTCTTTTGTTCAGGTTTGGTTTGGCTTTGGGTTTGGGAATTTGCATGACACTGGGAATAGAACCCAGAGCTGTGTGCATGCCTGGCAAGACTTTAACACTAAGCTACATCCCCAGCTCCGCAGAAACTAGAGAGTTTAAGAGTCCAGTGATCTATGTATGCTGGAAAACAATAAAGACAGGGGAACACGTATCCATAACCTGCAATCTATATTTCAGAGTGATATGATGTTTGTGATTTCTCTAAAAATTCTCCAGCAAAACAAAGGGGGGAAGGATCAATGAAACAAGGCTGGCAAAATGTTGCTAAAACATAGACACATAGAAGTCCACTGTTTTCTCAACTTTGCAGTATATCTGAAATTTTCCATTGTGAAAGGTTTATAAATATATGTGTGATGCCAATCTTAAACCCTTGACAAAATTCTCTCATTTAATCTATTTTTAAAAAGAATGTAAAAGAACAATTAAGTAATTTACCAAAAAGAAACAGAGCCAGCACTTCCCTGGAGTTTTCTGACCCTAAGAAAAGTCCATGCAAAGATAGAGTATGACCTCTAGGAAAGTGGAGGCTTTCCAGAGGAGGGAGCATCGTGTACAGATCCACTGAGAACAGAACCCCAGGACAGAACCAACACTAGGAGGAAATGGTTTTGCAACTCATAAATATGTATCTCACTATCCAGTTAATATAAGCCCATGTCTCATCACCATATTAATTTAGTAAACTAATAAAGGCAGAGCAACGAGGTTGAGAATTGGGTATTGAACAGAAGAATGATTGATTGATTTGAATACCCAGGTGTTTGACGTGAGGACTGTCTCCTCCATGTTCTAGCTCCAATGTGAGAATGAAGGGAGCAGATTACACTGACAGCTGGATGAAGCAGAAGCTCCAGCTCCTCCCAACTTCTGGAAGAGTAACTTCCCCTTTTGCTTCCTTTCCACTCCCAGCTTCTGGATAAAAAGCATATGCTGAGCACTTACTGGTTTGCTGGGTGCTAGACTGAATGCCAAGTTTCCAATAGACTTGTCCCATCCTCCAAGAGCTCCAATCCCAGATCAGTAGTCAAGAAAGGGAATTGATAACATAGGTTGAGAGGGTGGTCAGGGTTCCTTGGAGGAAGCAGAAGCTTTATTCAACAGCGAAGGAAAGATAGGGTTAGGCAAACAAAATCTAGAGAGAGCTAACCAGAGAAAGGTAGGCAGGTTTAAGATGTGTTTGGTTAGGAGGTGGGGGTGGGTGGTTTTATTGAAAAGTAGTGGAAAAGAAGGTTACAGAGAAGGGTAAAGGAAAGATTATCTTTAGACTTGAGTTGTTAGCTAAAGGTAATGAAAAGCCATTGAGATTTTCTGACCTATGCCGAGTAGTCTCATACACAGATTACACTTTGGGGATTACCATTTGGGGACCAATTTTCATACCTCCCTATGTTCACACCCTTTCCCATGTGACTTTGCATTTCTCCCACATATGCATGAATGGAGTGTATTTCTCCACTCTGTGGCTTTGGGACCAGCTATAAAACTTGCTTTGGCCCATGGGAACTGAGCATAAAGCTAGGGTTTGAAATATGCTTTTTCAATGAGGCTTCTGTCTTGTACTTCTGCCATCGCCATGACAAAGACATGCCCTGGATAGGCTGATAGTCCAGGGAGAATGGAGACACTACTCAAGAGACCCATGGTCTTGCAGTGAGAACTGGGGCTTTCCCGCCCACTGCAGCCAAAGCAGAACCATTCAACCAAGCCCTCCTTAGATCAATCTCTGGCTAAGTCATGATGCATGAGCAAGCCCAGCTGAGATCAATAGACATACCCAGTTGACTTGTAGATATATGAGCTAAATAAATGCTTTCTGTTGTATGCCCCTAAAATTTTTGAGGCTACGTGTCAATCAACTACAGTAAAGTTAACTAATACATTCACTATATTTCTCTCCAAAAAGAAAGCATAGATCACCTTGTCAAGGAGGCTAGTCACTTTGTGGTAAATTGTGGGCCCTTGGAAGGTTAAGGCTGGGGAATACTTGTCTCCAGTGAAAGGAAGGGCAAAAGCATTCTGGAGACAACTGTGGAAACACAGGGTTCTGGGTGAGATAATGTGCTCATAGCCCTCCTACGTCTTTGACCTGACCTACGATAGGGCACAGACAGATGTGAGTGGTAGGAACAGGAGGTGAAGGGAACAGTCCTATAAAATGAGCCCACTGTGCTGCCCCCCACACACTTACTTTTCTAAGAAGCAATCCACCTGCAGCTGTGCGTAGTTTAAGAGGAGAGGATATGTCACAGTCCTCAGCAAACCACCTGTTATCTGTAGAAGAAATGAACACCTGAAATAATTCCAATAAGAAGAATACGAGTTTCCCTGAAGGGAGCATTTTTGTGACCCTTTCACAAACCAGATTTCTGAACTTGGGGAGATATCATAAAATCTTTAAGATTTAACTAGAACCAGTCAGCATGGGCCAAAGTGACCTAGAGTGGTCATGGCAACAGGGACTTGAAAGTCTGATATCATCCTGCTGTCAGTCAAAAGTCAAGAGGTGGACCTGAGCAGGACTCTCTGGAAACTTCCCTGAGGCCCCCAGGAAAACTGGAGGGCAAGAGAGGCACTGTCCCTCTCCTCCCTGAGAGGACCCACTCTCTCCCTTGAGAGTGTCCCCTTTCCCCTTCCCTGTCCCTTCTAATAATCTCATGCTTGTTACTCTCAGCAATGCATCCAAAACCTTTCTAACTTTATCAGAAGAAGGGGTTTTGAAGTGGGGACCTTCACACTGCCCTAATTTTCTGGAAGGCCCAGCCCTGTAGTCTTACCTCTCCCTAACCTTCGACAAGAAATAATACATTTTTGTAGAAGGTAGGAGCATTCTGTAAGGTTCTGGGAAACTTTTATCCAATCCTATAGAGTTGACAAGCAAATTTCCTTGGAAAAGTAAATATTTTACATCCCAAAACTTTAATATGTCACACACACACACACACACACACACACACATACAACCCTCCCAAATCTAAATGTTTCTGAGGTTTATCAGTGTGCATGGATTTAAAATAGGTTTTTATCAGATAAAGGGAAATTTCCCTTATAACAAATTGATCTCTTTCAACATATGAAAACTTACATTTGTGAAGTCATGATCAGCAGAATGTCTTGGGCATATTCAACACATTTTGGTGTTCTGATTTTAAAATCCTGGCTGACCTTTAGCTATTTTAAAAGGAAAAATAGTTTAGGGTTCACAACTGTCAGCAACTCTGTTATTAGAAAAAAAAAAAATTTACAACTTGAACATTTCAGTTCCCAGATCTTATCTCTTCTTCATGACAGCTAGTCCTAGGCAAGCTGGAGCAGAGCAGCCCTAAACACTTACTGCTTCCCTAGTCCAGGAATTGGGGCTGTTAGCTAGGGAGAAAGAATAAAAAGGAGAAAGAAAGAAAGCTACTAGTCTCCAAGACTGACAGTCAAATCCTTACCAACTTCTTCTCTCCCAGAGATTGGGCAGGGATGAGCCGCAAGGGCTTTATAACCATCAGGCATGGCCACCACCTCACAGTTCCACATGCCCAGGTCACCATCCTGCCAAAGAGTCCATTTGAGAAGATGCAGCTCAGCTCATCTCCTGGATAGTGTCAGGAGTAAAAGGTCTCCATGGCTGGAGATGTCCACAGGACAAATCAGGACATTTCAAAACAGTAACTTGATAAGACTCTCCTAACCTTTAGGACATTTTTATCCTGTCTTTTTTTTTTAGCATCTATAGCAAAACAGACACAATCAACATGTAAAAAGCACTCTCTTGCACTTTCCTGTAAAAGTAGGTGCATGTTCCCCTCTCGTGGTCAATCTCCTTCCTTCAGCATCATTTGATGTCTGAGACTTTTCTCAAGAACAGCACCATCTGCTGACCACCCAACCTCAGCTCCTCCCTCTCCCAATCTTTTAGCCAAGCACCAGCCTGTCCCTGGGCCTGGTCCACCCACACTTTCTCTCTCCTGCCCTCTGGGATGAAGTGAAGCTAAGCCAGGGCTGCACCCTGTAGAGCTTATCTGTGAGGCTTTTCATTGCCATGAGCGAGAACATCTTGTTATGATGATACAATCCTTATCTTGTCAGACAGAACTATCCCATTTGGAGAGACTAAACCTAGCAGAGCAGAAAATGAGAAAGATACCAAACCCAGATTGTCAGGAAAGCATTTATCAGAAACCAATATAGCTCCAATCCCTCAGGTACAGGTCAGGGAGCAAGATCCAGGCCCGGACATTGTCACACCTGCCAAACTCAGTCACTCCCTGATCAGAGCCAAGCCAGTCCTCCCGGCCAGACACACAGTGTCCTGGTGACAAGGACAGATTCCAGATAATCTCCTCACCTGGGAGAGCCAACTGCGATGCTGTCTACAGCGCCACCTGGTGTATTCTTGGTGATGTGCCATCTTGTGAAGCCTAAAGACACCAGCAAAATTTCAACTACAGCCCACGTTGCCCGAAAGTCAAAGCTTCGCTCTGCGTTTAATTCTCACACCTGCTTGCTCTTGTTCGATTGTCAAGATTTCTCTGATAAGAAGCACGATAAGAGAAAACTCGACAAACCCCAATCCAATTTGAAATAAAGCAACTTACTCATTTCCTTTGCTGGGGTGCATTAGACATCAAATCAGCCAGAACCAGTGTTGGGATGTACTAGGATGTGTTCTGTCAGCTCAACTTAATACAGGCAATAACTATTCCCAGGTAAAAGCATTCACAAAATCCCTGCCATCATAACTCATATTACCAGAGCAATTGCAGCAGACAAAGGGGACACGGAATGTTCTGGAAAGTGAGCAAGAGAGAACTCCGGAGCATCACAAGCCTTAGGAACGGTCAGCGGGGGATGCTCTTCCTGTAATATTAACCTACTTTTTGCTCATTGCTGTTTTCTCCTCCGATTTCATGCAAGCAGCCTTTGTAATACTCTGCCCCAGGGTGCCTTTGTAGAACAGGATGTAGTAGCCACTTGAAGCCAGAGTTGTCCTTCTCCTGCCCTCTGCAAAGGCCCATGAGGAGGAAATACTGGGGACCTCGGAGACAGAGTGGATAGAAGGAGCCTCTACTGCAAGGAGAAAATACAGGGCAGAGTCTCTGATGTCAGGAATAGCTCCGAACCCCATAAGAAATGGGAACAGTGCTCCAGGAAGGTCACAAGACCTCAAAGGGATACTGGGTAGAAGGATCCAACAACCCAAAGAGCCTGGGCTCCCAGCCTCACCAGAAGGTCTGCTGTCTCAAGCTGAACCTGAACAGGCCCTGGGGCAGAGACACGAGGGTGCGTCTCAGCAGTAACCAACGGGATGCATGGCTGGTGACTGGAAAGGTATCCCCTTGCTGATCTCTATGAGGTGAGTGATCCTGGGACTATGGCCCAGGCTGGAGAAGAGATGTCCACAGTAACGCCTGAGGTGAAATGTCCTGTCGACCCAGCAGAATGGGGCTCTAGCGTATTTGAAAATAAAGAAGAGTGATCCTTTCTGCACACCCCACATGAAGGACTCAGATTCACACTACCCCAAACATATCAGCGAGGAATAGAC
Organism: Glaucomys volans; assembly: GCA_020662805.1. NCBI lineage: Eukaryota > Metazoa > Chordata > Mammalia > Rodentia > Sciuridae > Glaucomys > Glaucomys volans. Next base: position 510,256 of record JAJEJO010000713.1, on the reverse strand, counting down.
TGCAGAAATCTGCCACTAGAATTATAGGCACCTGGGAGGAAACATAAAACAGAGGCTGAAGACAAAGACTTAGAGGTAAGAAATTAATATCCAAGCATTTAAAACCCATGGTCACACGCAGTCACCTGAGTGGACCAAAACAAGTCTAGACTTTGACCATGTTAGTGATGGGTGACTCCAGATCCTTAGAAAGGGACACCTGGGAACACAAACGACCGCCACCAATTAGTAGCTATGACTGTCAGATATGTCCTTTGAAATCTAAATAAAATTGACCAACAATCTTCTACCACAAGCTTTAGGAGGTCCAGTGAAATTTGGGAGTCAGGTCGTCTTCCTTGTAAGAAGCCCAGGAAAACTGGCAAGGTCTCAGATTTAGTCTTCCTCTCTTTCCAGATAGACAAAAGAGGACATTTTTCTTTCTCTCAGATATAAGTTAGGCTATTTCGTTCCTTAACACTAAAATCTATTGTCATTTTTGTTCTCAAAAAGCAGTCATTAAAATCAGCATACTACAGTAACACAGCCACATCAATGTTTATAGCAGCTCAATTCACAATAGACTGTGGAACCAACCTAGATGCCCTTCAACAGATGAATGGATAAAGAAACTGTGGTGTATATACACAATGGAATAGTATTCAGCCATAAAGAAGAAGAATATTATGGCATTTGTAGATGAATAGATGGAATTGGAGAATATCATGCTAAGTGAAATAAGCCAATCCCAAAAAACCAAAGGTCGAATGTTTTCCATGATAAGTGGATAATGATATATAATTGGGTTGGTGGGTGGGGGTGAGAGAAGAATGGAGGAACTTTAGATTACATAGAGGGAAATGAGAGGGAGAGGGGGCAGGGGTACAAAAAATGGTGGAGTGAGACAGACATCATTACCCTGTGTACATATATGATTACATGAATGGTATGAATCTACATCATGCACAACCATAGAAACGAAAAGTTGTACCCCATTTGTGTACAATGAATCAAATGAAGTCTGTAAAACTAAAAATAAAATAAAATAAAAAATAAAAAAACAATCATTTGATTATGAAAATTTATCACAGTCAAGATTAGTGCATTTTATTACATTTCAGTTTGCCCTCAACTTTAATAAAATTTTTTTAAAAAGGAATACTTACTATGGAGGTCCCTAAAATCTAGAAACACAGACATATGTGTCATCAAAGACACTTTAAATGTTAAAAGTAATATACTATCAGCTCTCCTTGCACACTTTAGGATGCCCTAGATTTGGGTTAGGTTAATGGAGAATGAACATAAATCATATTCTTATTCTATAGTGTGGATTCAACCAATTTCAACAACATGGGTTACCTGGGCAGGACAGAACCAGGTAAGCAGTCCCCAGCACCATGTTGGGATGGAAATATATGTAAGTCTGGTGCTATGGGAAGAAAAAAAAAATTTTCTAAATTTTTCTTCAGAAAACTGGATTGGAAGAGATGTCAGCTCCGTTACCTGTCTGCTGTGCTTGTTCCCTTGAGCACGTTTCTTTTTCTCCTTAGGCCCCAAATGTTCAGCTGTGAACGTGTAAGGTACACAAGAAGACCCCTCCATCTTAAGCTCTATGATTCTGTGTTTAATCTCTCCAGAAAGCTTGGGGCAACTCACTATAAGCCAAACAAGTGAGATACCCTGTAAGTGAACATCTCCAGGAAGACGCTGCTATTCCAAATTCCTAACTAGAAACCAAGCCTGGAGCAGCTGAGGTCACACAGAAGCTGAAAGCAAAGTGCCTCATGATGTCCACATCATTAAAGAGAAATGAATGCTGGGGTTTCCATGTTGTTAACAGGAAAATCAATGCATTCTAGAGGCCCCTTCAACAGGTCATGGACCTAGATGTTAGAAGCAGATAATTCTTACCTTCTCACCCTGGCACTGGAATTGACCCTTTAGCCTACAAGTGAGGGGTTCCAGAGTAGACTAGTTTAGAAAATCTGGGGAGGGTACCAAGGCCTCTCCAGCAAACCATCAATTACCAAGCTAGGGCCAGCATTGCTTTGCAGCCTAGGAAAAAAAATAGAACATAGCCCAAGGACCAAAGAGCACCCGACTCACCTGGCTAGGCTAAGTGTGGCTGACCCAGCTCATAATATCATCACAAAGAGGGTATTTTTAAAATATTAAAAAGCAACAAACCCACTGCAATGCAACACCAGCAAATTTATGTCAGAACAGACCCACACACGCAGCATTGCAGGCTCCCGTGATTACAAAGGCCAAGAGCGCCACCTGCCGCCCAATCTGAAAAGCCCGTTTATCCTTCCTTTCTCCACCATCAACAAAAGGTGCTTTAAGGTCCCAAACTGGAGGAGTGTGCTAGCAATCTTGGAAGTTCCTTCCAAGGTTCATGAGCTATTTGTGGGTGTTTCCATTTTTGTGATAATCTACAAAGGTTAATACAAATATGTGCCAGGTGACCAAACTGATAGGAAAGAAAAGTCAGGAGAAAATCAGGAGAACTGATAGAAAGAAAAATGTCAGGAGCCGTTATTTTCATTGTTACAGGTTAATAAAACTGAAAAGAGGTGAACTAACTCCTTAAGAAGGTATTTCTACACAAAGTCAAAGGACCTAGCTACAAGCTCACGGTGATCATGGACAAGCGATGAGAACGGAATGATGCAGGGTGTACAAAGGCACAAGCATCTCTAACTCAAGAACCCGAGACAGAGCAGTCGGGAGCATATTTTCAGTGAAGAACACAATTGAATGAGGGCAAAACATCATTCATCCCATTAAGCCGACATAGATTATCAATAAAGTGTTATTTGAATTTAATTTTAATTTTGTTTTGGTTGTATGATTAAGAATGAATTACAAGGGCAGGGCACAGTGGCTCACACCTGTAATCCCAGCAACTTGGGAGGCTGAGTCAGGAAGATGGCAAATTTGAGATAAGCCTCACAACTTAGTGAGACCCTGTCCCAAAATAAAAAATAAAAAGGACTGGGTAATGTAGCTCAGGGACAAAAAGCCCCTGGGATCAATCCCCAGTACTGAAAGAAAGAGAAAGAGAATGAATGAATTACCAGGACAATAAATATATACCTAGTGTTGTTTCGAATATATATTACATTATATAAGTGATTTAATTCTTTCTAATTTCTTTCTCTCTCTCTCTCTCTCCCTCTCTCTTTCTCCCTCTGTGTGTGTGTGTGTGTGTGTGTATTATTTGTTAAATGAATGAATACCAATATTGAGGGTTTACTAGAATTTTCTTCCCCTAAAAGGAGTCCATTCATGACTCACTATTGGTCAGGTTTTAGCTGTAATAATAGTATGCTTCATAACAACAACACAAAAATCCCACAGTTTCAGTGTCTTACAATAACAAACATTTGTTTATCTCATACAGTTTTGCTGATCAGGTGGGTCCACTCTGCTTCAGTGTTAAGACAGGTTCAGGTCTGTTCCCAGAGTCTCTCATGGAGAAGCTCTGGAGCTTCTCAGGACATGCTCCTTATGGCAGATGGCAGAAGCACAAGTGGCCAAGCTAAACAGGCAAACATTTAAATCCTCTATTCATACCATATCTGCTCACATTCTACTGGCTCAGGCAAGTTTCTTATTTTTTTAGTAACTTTATTTTTTATTCATTTATTTTTTATGTGGTGCTGAGGATGGAACCCAGTGCCTCACATATGCTAGGCAAGTGCTCTACCACTAAGCCACAACCCTGGCCCCTCGGGCAGGTTTCTTGGCCAACATCACGGAGCAGGGAGGTCTGGTCCCTACACAAAAGCTGGGGGAATCCAGGACAAGGGCAGGAGGGAAGGTGCGGCTGTGGACAAATAATCAATCACAAACCCACATTTCTGGAACACTTCTTTTTAGGAGATCATTCATATTCCCATTTCTTATTTTTTAAAAAATCAAAGAAACTCCAACCCAAGTAGTAAATTAAGCCCATGCATTTTATTCCCTTCTCCCATTTCTGAAATCTAAATGAACTTAGGCATAAAAATTCTAAATCATAGCAGTTTTCGTAACAGGAAACCAGAGAAGGGCAGCAACCATATACCTAAAATATAAAAATTGAAAGAGTACAGACAAAGGGTTCCCTAGAAGGAACAGACTGAACAGACTTCTAAGAAGGCCCAGCTGGACTGTGAGTGATGAGGTCATAGGAACCTGACTTTTACCCCAACTCTGGGCCAAAGTGGCAAGAGATGGAGTGGGGTGGTGTTGCAAGTCAACAGAGAGCAAATTCCTACAGGTATGGCACCATGGCCTGCTACCATGTTCTGTTGGAATGGATTTCACCTCTCCCCATATCTCATCCCTGCAATACGCCTGTGGAAAGCAAGCCGGATAGTACCTGGATCCTGCTAAGAGTGGCACCTGCCATGGGAGTGTGGGCTGAGCAGTGAGGGAATCTTGATCCCAGAAGCTTTGGGCTGCAGAAGTGGACAGAGGGGGGAAAGGACTCAAACAAATATGGCACTCTCATGGTAAGGTACCTCCATCCATGGAGACAAAGACTTCCAATAACCCACACAAGACCTAACCCAGTGTCCAATATTATGCAAATGAGACCAGTCTAACCTAGGAGGATAAGCAATCAGAATAATCCCAGAATATATCAAAGGACCCCACTGCCCACCGCCTCCACTTACCACTCAGTTAATCCCATGCAGGGGGGATTAATTCACTGATTGGGTTAAGGCTCTCACAACCCAACCATTTCTTCTCTGAACCTTCTTGCCTTGTCTCACAAGTGAGCTTTTGGGGGTCACCTCACTTCCAAATCGAATATGGACACATGTGTTAGGAAATTGTCCTTAGAAAAAAGAACAAAGCAGACGTAAGGGGAGGCATGAGTGGGAGGAGCCAGGACAGCTGGATCTGCTCTATTTGAGAGGGGTGCAAATGAGTCAGGAGAGCACAGCCAAGGGGGAAAAAAAAAACAAGGGAAAGTGGCCTTCTGTCCCTCGGAAGCACATGGAAGGCAAGAGAAGGAAGGCCTGTTCAGGAGAGTTTCCAAAGGAGGCTGAGGAGCAGCAGACATGGAACAGAATGTCCCAAGGTGCTTCCATTTATTTTCAAAAGAACAGACAAAGGAAAGAAAAAAGTGATGTTCAGCCTTGAAGGAGTTTTAGGAGTGCTGAAAGAGTCCATCCAGGCAGCGTGGACCTGGCAGGTACAAAGGCACAGGCCCCTCTGGTTCCAGGCAGGAGTGCAGCTCCCCTGACTCCACAACCTCAGCTCATCTCCCTGATGTTGATTTTTTTTACCCCTGAGGGGTAAGAGAGGAACAGAATTAAAGGACTCAACCTCAGGTTTGAAGACTGCGTTTCTCTCCTAAAATAATAGTGCTAGACTGGAGGCACTGGGCAGAAGTTGAGCCTTTCATGAAAATAGAATCAAACTTCACTGATCTCATTTTGGGAAATGGAGGCTGTTGTGGGGGGAAAAGTGCTTCTGGTTTTGTTTCTTAATGAGGGCAAAAATGCAGAACAGCCCAGGGTCACAACCAGAAAATGAGGAATTGAGCCTCAGAGGAATGAAGATCAATAAAACTAAGATGCCCAGTGGCCCATGGGCCATGATCACTTCTGTTGTGATTTTCCTAGTATAGACTTTGTCGTTTGGTTGCATCTCCATAGCCATGAATCTGAGCTGGAAAACAATTTTAATTGCTGTTGCTAATTGAGGTGGATAAAGGAGCAGTGTCTTCTACAATAATATCCAAAGTCAGACACCAGTGGCAGCCTCATCCTGCCATGGGAGGAGGAGCCCAGATGTGAGAGCTGCAACAAACCTTTGAGATGGACTCCAAGCCTCTAATTCTATCAGCGGCTGGATATGGTCTTGAGATGGTAACTTAAGATTTATCCTCCCGAAATTTCCCCCTCCTTTTCCTCTTTCAAGGTAGTTCTTAGAGTACATGGCAAGACAGAAAAGAGGAATAAGTCACAGGATCAATTGTGTTTCCAGAATCCACAGCTGAAAGTAGTGTGAGATGAATGAGGCTCTCTTCTTGTCTTCAAAATTCAAGGAGTCCCCAAAACACTCAGTAATAAAGGTAAATAATATGTTCATGCAAGAGTTTTAAAAATCAAAATAAATACCAAAAAACAAAAGTCCTTGATTTTTAAGGCACGTTCTTAAATGTAGTGGGCAGGAGGATACCTCCCTGACTGCACTTTTTTTTTTTTGGTACTGGGGATTGAACCCAGGGGCACTCAACCACTGAGCCACATCCCCAGCCCTATTTTGTATTTTATTTAGAGACAGGGTCTCACTGAGTTGCTTAGGGCCTCGCTGAGTTTAATCTCAGACCTGTCCAGGGAAGTATTTGGAGATGTGTGGAGGGTTTAGGAAAAGAGAAAAGAATGTACAGAGAGAAAAAGAAAGAAAGGGTTCTCTCCCCCAACCTAAACAAAGAGAGTCTTCCTGGCTCAAGGAAATAGAGAAAATGAATAAATTTTACAAGCTCCAGAGCTCCAGTGATACAAATGAAGACCCAGAGAAGAGTCAGGACCTGAGGAGGAATAATTAGTGTGACAGTGGAGACAGGCCTCCAGGCAGTCCTACAGAAGATTCTCAGGCCCTAGAGTGACAAGGAAGCAGCAGGGAGTCACTGGGCTGAGACAAAGGGTGCGTCATCAAGAAGCCCATGGGAACTGATGACTGAAGGATGCATCCCATGACTTAGCACTTCACACAATGTCCAATGTGGAATGACAGCTGAGATCACCACCCACCAGCAAGTAGGACGGGGTTATATAGTCAAAGAAAAATTAAATTGATATAAAATAAAATTATGCAATAACTCTTTCACCCCTATGGCTTCAGACTAATAGTTATACCTTCTATATCCAGATAGAGAAACCAAGGTCAAAATGTTAATTAGGCAGCTTACATTAGGATTGGATGAATCTACATTTGCTCGAGAAATCTATCAATTTATAAAATGACATCCTAGTTTTAGGAAGAATGACTACAAGAATCATACTTTCCATTTCCAGAGTTACCTTTGTAATGGTGCTGCAAAAATCTCTTGCTGCCAAATGACCAAGAACATTTGGTGATAGTTGACAGAAAATTAGATCCATCAGGAAGCCATCAGTCTTCCCCTACCCTCACCTCCCACCAAAGTTCATTTGGGAAGTTGGAGCAAAGAATAATCACAGCTTGCTCTCTTCTATCAGGAGAGACCAAGATCTCTCAAGTGAAATTTACTTTCTGATCATGATGAAGTTATTGGCTTTCTGTTGACATAAATTACATGGGTACCACAATAGAAGACACATCATTCGCTCTGTGCTGAATGGTTCTTGGAATAGCAGGTGAATTTCTCCTAAGGTCAAATTTTCTTCTCCAAGTATAGTCAGTGATATGAAACTTGTCAGAACAAATCTAGATATATCTTTATGTTCTGATATTATTTGATTCCACAATTCTATCAGGAAGATAGACAAGGAGAAAAACAATATACCATTAACAACAACATAAATGTCTGATGCTACTCCCTACAGTATCTGTGTAAAACAGAAAGAATACAACCCAAAAGAAAGAGAAATTTCCACTATTTATCCCAAGTACCACTGCTTTCTGGAAAATAATTGCAAAGTTTTTACTGCAATTCCCAGGTTCTAGCATACCATCACTGCAAGAAATGCCCAAGGTTTAATAAGTTTTTAAGGAAAAAAAAAGAAAGGATATTAAGGACTTATCAATGCACTCCAATCTAAGAAATATGAAAAGGTATTCATTCTGTGAATTTAAACCAGCAAAGGACATGCTGTCTCATAGCAACTAAGCCATGAGTGTCTCCCACAGTGGGGTGACCACAGCAATCGACACTGGGACAACAGCAAGGTTATAAAACTTGGGATCAGTATGCAGACAAAGAGAGAGAAGAGCTTTTCTAAGTTCCCTAAGCAGGATGGGATGGTGGGAAAATCCAAGGCCTTTGGTAATCATGGGTTCGGATCTCAGCTCTGCTGTGTACAACCTGTGTGACTTGAAGCCTCATCAGTAGATAGGGGATCACTTCATGCACAAGAGAAATACTTATTGTGCTCCTAAGTTTTTCTAGGCACTGTTCTGACATTGGTGACACAGAGAACAAACAGAGAAGATTCCTGTCCTCGTGGAGATTACATGTTGGGGTGGGGCAGTAGACACGTAGACTAAACCAAGCAAGATCCTTTCCAACAGCAAGGAACACACTGAGGGAATGAAACAAGGGGATGGGACAGTATCTGAGGGAGCTGGCCTCTCTACAGAGGTGACATGAGCTGAACTTCCAAGAGCTAGAGGAAAATCATTCTAGAGAGGAACACTCAGTACCAAGGCCTCCAAAGGTGGAGAAGCCACAGAAGTGTCTGTGTGACTGCAGCAGAGCTGGCCATGGGAGAAGATGGGAGATGAAATCGGCATATTAGAAAGAGCCAGAGCATTCTGCTCTCATAGGCCACAGCAAGTTTGGTTATGTTCTAACTGTAATGGGAAGCCAAAAGCAGAAGATGACATGATTAAATTTTTGTTTTAAAAAACACAAACTTTAGCTATGGTCCTTCGGAGAAGAGATACTGGAGTGGAATAATAGAGCCTGACCTTGAGGTTGTTTGTAAAATGGCTGAGAAAATTTCAAGGACCTAGCACAGTGCCCTACTCCTCCTATGTGCTCTTAAACCACCACTATTAATTATAATACACGTGAAACTCTGTATACATGTTCATCACTTCATTCAATTGCATTTAATTGTCAGTTTGATGGTCTGCTCCCAGCCAGGACTGATCTTCTTGATGGTAGACGCTGTTGCCATATACGTTGTTGTATTCTTAGGGCCTGGTACACTCACTGGCTCATGAGGAGCTCTCAATCATATTCTCTGAGTAAAGAGATGATATATGAGTGAATTTTTCCTAAATACAGAGAAAGGAACCTGGCGTATCTCTACGTGTTTACCACAAGTATTGAGGTGAAAATTCAGGTTTAGAAAGGTGAGTAAGTTAGTAAGAAGAATGGCTAATCCACCTCACCAGGCAAGGTGGATGTGGTTGAATGCAAAAATGGCCACAGATTCTTTGTAGCTCCTCCCATGAAGAGCTGGAGCCTGTTTCCCTACCTCTTGAATCTGAGCTGGCTGTGAAAATTGTTTCAGCAAATAGATATAGAGAAAGTGATGTTACTAGTTCTAGTGCTTAGCTTCAGGAAAACTTGCAATCTCATGCTGGGAACACTTCCACCACCACGTTATCAAGTCCAGGAGAGTGAGCAAGCATGTGGAATGAGTCCAGCCAGTTCACCTAGGCCAGGAAACAACAGCAGAGCACAGCCTAGGCCAGGACCACCCAGCTGAACCTAACCCACATTCCTATCCTTCAGTGTCACAAGAAATAACAAATTGTTGTTTTAAACCATTGAGTTTGTTTTGTTATGCAGCAAGAGCTAACTAATACAACCAACCTATAGTAGAGGAAGAAATGCAACCCAGGGGGCAAGTCAGCAGGTTTAAAAAAGGCAGAACCAATTATTTTAAGAGGAGAAACTTAAAAGCTGTGGACTCCAAAGTATAAACCAATAACAAGACTCTTCCTTTACTACCAAATGCCAATGGCACACCACCCTTCACAATTCACAGAAGGTTCTCATATTCTGCTAATCTGCCAAGATGGTTAAATCCCCTTCTGTCAATGCCATTGACTGGTTCAGTTTGCCAAGTAACTGTCCCTCTCCAACAAAGTGCCCTACCCAACCTCCTCCTACCTACCAGTCCTTCCATAAAAGACTGAGCTTTATCAATCCTACCTTCATTTCCCAACACAGGGAGTAAAACTTCCCTGCCTTGCTGAATTACAATAAATAGGAGCCATGCTTTTTCCAAGTTCTCTAAAATCAGTCTCCAAAGAACATCTGGATAGAAACCTTAGGGCCGACTCTCTAAGCCATTCAAAAGTTCTCACCAAAACAGTTCGCCTCCAGAAAGCCAGTGTGCCTCTGACTCCACACATCTATTAAAATAAGCTGCCAACCCAGTAAATGCCAATCTCAGCAAAAGGAAAACTTATCAGCACATCCAAAAACAAGCCCCAAACGTCACAACCCTCATTGCAACTCCATGAATTCATAAGAATTATTAAATCTCCCCAGAGTGAATTTACCCAGTTTTTGTTTTTGTTTTGTCTTCTTTGTAATTTTTACAGTACCCCTGCCCTACCCTATGACTCTGTTTAGAACCACTGAAGGAAAACCTCAGTACCAGTATGAGAAGTATACTATTCATATTTTCCCCAATCTCGCGCCAGCAATGTATTGCTCCTCTTCCCAAGAATCCTGGTGGTCCTGAATCCCAGGTTACCTATGCATAGCAAACCCTACAATGCCCCATCAGCTACTCCAGAGCTTACCTGCAGAAAGCTACTGCAGGTGCCCACAGCTCCCTGTGACTCCTTTCCAGAAGACATCCTCTGGCTATGGAAGCCTGCTTGGCTCAAAACAGGTCAGAAATGATATGAAGTTAATACACAAGAAGAATCCTTCAAACAACAGAGAACAGAAATTGGTAGATAAAAGCCCAGCTCTCTTGCCCAGTCAGAGTGTGTTTCAGTCACCCACCACAGTCCTCACAGATGAATTTGCCTTTGCTTGGCTCTCCTTCCTTTCTAGACTCACTTCTTGGAACTGTCTCCCAAATAAACTATCCTTCTAAGTCCTGGTTTCCAGATCTCCTTAGGGGAGCATGATAGCCCCAAAATTGTCCATGTGGGCTTAGCTTCCTGTATCCAGCACTGGATGCATGATTTCCCCTCCATTTCCCATCGAAGGTCCCATGGAGGGCCCCAGGGATGGGTCCCAGTGATTCTCATGGTCCTGGCTGGTCTAGCTGACACACTAGAGCTTCTTCTGTTCTCCCCCTTTGAATAGAAGAAACCATCGATAATTCTGCAACCTCTCTCTGACTTTGCTGGTGCCCTGTATTATATGACCCAGTATAAGTTACCTCAGGGGTCCTAGGGTTCACTCACACAGAGACCCCTAGAGCCAGAGCCACTCTGTGCCCTGGTCCTATGGAGTTAATCTTAGACTGGGAAACCAAGCATTAGGCAGGCCCATTCTAAGTAAGGAAGGGCCCAATCAAGAGAGGTTGGAGATGGACCCCCAAAGGCAGTAACAACTTGTTTTTCTAACTGAATGTGAGAAATTCACAAGGTAGCTTTCCTAGGGAGCAGACTGGGAGATCTGTGTGTAGGAAGGCTACTGAGGACTATTCCAATATCACCATCTGCTGGGGAAGAGGATGCAAATGCATAGAATTGGAAAGAAGTTAACTGTGATATACTTGAGCATAGGCTTCATTCCATCCCACAGGGAGATAGAATGGCCCTGCAGAACCATCCTGAGTTGCAGCAAGGGGACTGGATCTCCATAACCAGTAGTTGGATATGAGCTGTCCCAGACTCAATCCTGCCAAAGGCATGGACAGGAGATCAGGTTCTTTGGAGATCTATCGGGCAGCCACAGTATCCACATCAGCATCTTGAGTTTTCAGGGGGAGAAAGGCAGAAGCACCCCTGATACCTGAAGCAGGTAAGGAATACAAAGCAATTGCTTTACTACTGCCCAACTCAAGAGGAACTGGAGCAAAGTCCTAAAGAAAGAACAATTGACATCATCACCATGAGGGCTTCTTTACTGGAAATGTCTCCTCTGGAAGGATGAACCATAGCCCCTAAGCTTCCTTGAGATCCACCATCAACTCCCAGCCAATTTGCAGGTGAGTGGGTCACATGAGATGCTCCAAGCTCCACAATACTGGCCACACAACCCTTGGTCCTTGAAAAGTGAAAGGCAGTACTAAAGGAGTCTCCAGATAAACACCTCTGTTGCAGGAAGGAGACTTTTTGGTATTGCTCACTCACAGACATTTGATTCAGCCTAACAAGATAAGAAAAAATCAGGAGCTGGGAACTGGGTTTGACGCCACTGTGTATCAGGAGGTGGCATTTTTGGTAAACCAAGTGATGATGGACAGGTCATGTCATGTTTGTAAGCCTTACTCTCTGAAAATTGAGACTGAGAGTCATACCTGGTGGTGCCATTGTTCTGAGGTGAGGATGAATTACCATAGGAATTTACCCCAAAAGCTCTAAAGTGCTACACAGTTGTCAAAATTTAAAACAAAGTTTCTGTGTTGTTCTTTCTCAATTATGTCCAGATATTAACACTTAAATAATTTTTTTAAAAACATGCTGCAAATCATGAGAGGAAAAAGAAAATTTCCATTGCTCTTTACAGGGAGGTAAATGAATTCAAAATCAATTTGGCAATATCTGGTCAAGGATGGGATTTTTCTCTCTCCAAGAAGAGAAACTCTTACAAAAGATCACAAAGGATGTATATAGGATGGTAAATAGAGCATGTTTTTAATAATAGGGAATCAGTGAGAAACAGCCTAGATGCCCATCAGGATAGAAACTAAGGAAGTTAGGTGGTGTTGTGCTTTAGATAGGAGGTATCCCTTGAAAGTTCATGTGAGAGAAAATGCAAGAAAGTTTAAAGGTGAAATGATTGAGTTATGAGAGCATTAACCTAGTCAGTACATTAATCCTCTTGATGGACTAGCTGGTGGTAATTGTAGGAAGATAGAGTGTGATTGGAGGAGGTGGGATACCAGGGGCGTGCTTTAGAGGTATATATATTGTCCCTGGTGTGCTGAGCTTAGTCACTCTCTTTACTTTCTGGTTGTCATGTCCTGAACTGCTTTCCTCCTCCATGCCCTTCTGCCATGATGTTCTACCTCACCTTTTTCCCAGAGCAATGGAGTTGGCCATCTATGAACTGAGACCTCTGAAACTTATGAGCCCCAAATAAACTTTTCTTCCTCCTCTAAAATTGTTCTTGGTCACAGCAATGAAAAAGTTGACAAAAACAAGTGGGTATGCTCAAGCAATATTGAGGAAGAAAAATCAGTGATGGACTGGATTGAAGAATGATACTGGTGTTTGAAACCTGCCCAGCAGCACCATCCCCTGAGACAAGGAGCAATGGAGGAGGACCAGACTTGGGGCTGATGACTTACATTCTGCCTCAGAGGAGCTGATGCTGAACCTGGATGTCTTATAGGCAGCTGGGCAGTTGGGTCTAGAACTTAAAAAGTCTTGAATGGAGACATCAATAGGACAGGGAAGATAAGGATCATCTGTAAATAGATAGTAAGTGTAGACAAAGCTGCCAAGGGAGAGACGAGGGAACAGACTGGGACAGACTTTGAGAAACTTCAAAGATATAATAGACCTTTATTGAGGTAAAATAGACCAACAATAAACTGCACATATCAAAAGTGTACAATTTGATAAGTTTTGACATATATTTACCCATGAATCCATTATTATACTCAAGATATTGAACATAACCATCAACCCACATTTACTAGCAGTTCTTTTGAATTTCTCTTTCCCTTTTCTCCCATCTCTGTCCCCAGGTAACCCCTGATCTGCCTTCTGTTGCTACATTTTGTATGTAAATGGAATAATCCAATAATAATCCATACATAGTCCAGTAACCCAGAATAGTAACTATATAAATGGAATAATCCAAATGCCAAAATCCAAAAATCAGGAAAATTGGCATTACAAATGTCAACAGGAGAAATGACTTTAGAGAAAGCAGTCAATAGGATCAAATGATAATAACAGAAGGATTGGAAAATTGTTTTGGATTTAGTGACATTGATAAGGTCTTTAGTACCTTATCAAAATATGTCCCAGTAGCAATGGAATCCAGCACTGGCCTCTTTCAGATTTTTAGAATGAGTACCATTGCACGGCCTTCTGGGCAGCACCCCCTTCTTAAGGCCTGAGTCTCGGCTCCACAGGGCCCCTTCTCTGAGCTCCTGAGGTTAAAGCACCAACTGGTTTCTCTTGGAACAATTTCAGATTTCTACTGGGTGTTACAAGTTTGGTTTCCTGGAAAGTCAGTTCTGGTCCAGATTTGCATAGCAAAGATTCATAGGGAGTCTCAGGATCATCACCCCTGGGAGAAAAAGGAAAGAAGCCAGACCAAGAAAGAGAGAAGTTACACTGTGATGCAGTTTCAGCTAAGACTAGTCCAAACCCCACAGGAAGCTCAGAAGCTAGCTGACCTTTCAGCATCACCCCCAGCAGGCAAAGGTCTGAGCCTTCATTCATTACACAGACTAGTCATTGGATATGGCCTGCCCCAGGAGGGGTCTGTGGGCTAACTCTTCCCAGCTATGGGGGATTCCTGTAGAGGTCTGACAGCTGAGGTCTGTCAGATGGCCATACCCAAGCAGCCTATTCCCTTCCATTTTGAAGGAAGATCTGGGTGACATACTCCAGCCTCCCCTACAAGGAGTTTCTCCTCCACACTTCTAGGACCTAATCACCCCAACCTACCTAGGAATGGAAACTACTTCCTGCAGCTACTATCTCTAAATTATTGCAGAGCCTCCTCTGCATTCTCCATTATCCAACACCTGCTTAATTAATTTCTTTTACTAAATTCTCTAGTGCTGTTTTCCTAAAGCAGTCCTCCACCCAGATGACTCCAATAGTAATAGGAAAGGTAGAGCAGGAGTGAGAGTCTGTGCAGGTTGCACATGACCTGGAAAGGTCAATTTGGGCAATACCAGAATGTTTGCTCAGACATACCCCCAGAGTCATCTGAACTCTGGAACACGTGCTCTGTGCCCTCTGTGTGTACGCCCTGCAGGTGGGAATGTGCCCCGACTCAAACTCCTTCAAGCCTCTGTGGAATCCATTCACTGCATTTCTGATATACTAATGAACTAAAGGGTTTCCTTGTGAGCTGAAACATTAATAGTCACAGCATGAGTGCCTGACTTCAGGTAGTAGTGACACAGGTTTGGGGCAGAAAAACAATATAAATAGGTATTATAGGAGCAAGAATGATTGAACAATTTCTTCTTTCCATTTTTCAGCCTGCACCAGATCTGATTTCTGGTCACACTACAATGCTAGGCTAACACATCCTAAATATAAAGAGCTCCTGTTGATTTATCAGGTGTCCACCACATTTATATGTAGTCACATTGGCTTCAGGAGATGCATCTGGACTATAATTCCCTGACTCTCATCACTAGCATTAAGAAGCAACCAGAATTCAGATCCACTTCTGTTATTCAGAGCATATTTTATTGACACAGAAAGACTATGATTCACCTTATGAATTTCACGGTGGACTTTAGACACTAGTAAGCACCACTCTTGGAGTACACCATGAACTTGATCACACGGAGAAAGCAAAACACATCATAATTACCAAAATCCCACACTGAAAACAATGCTTACCCCAAAGAAAGTATTAAAGACTTTAAATATACAAATCTAAAAATATGTTACACCATTTAACACATTAAGACTCAGTTTATTTTTTAATATATTTTGAAATAAACTGAGTGTCCTCTGATTCTTCAATTATGTGAAGAAGTCCATTTCATGGCTTCTCCCTCGGATGTTCATCCTCTTCTCCTTTCTTGAGCAGAACTGAGGTTGAACAGGTGCCAACCAACAGGGACAGCCGTGACTACGAAGCCCGCTCTGCAGCCCTCCTGTGCTGGCTCCGGATGTGGCCCTCACTGCTGGGGGACACCTCCTTTTGCAGATTCACTGTGCTGGTCTTTCCAACTGTTTCAATCCAGGGATGCTGAAGAACCTGGTGGGCCGTGTAACGCTTTTTGGGATCTACCACCAGCAACCGGCTCACCAGATCTTTGGCAGCTATAGGAGTGAGAGAGAGGGATAAATGGGAAATTCAGGGAGTTCTGAAATTTTTCCTCCCCAGACATGAAAGAACACCCACACCCATGTTAGCACCATGGCTGGCTAACAGGCTCTTTGATGTTCTAGAGGAGAACAGAAAACAGAAGATGGAGACATTCTAGACCTACTCCTGACTATTGAGCATCTGAAATCTAGCTAGGGAGACTGAGGAACTGAATCTTCATGTCACTTACTTTCACGCAATCCACATTTAAATTCATCCTTGTGTGACCAACAGGTGTTGTGTTGAACAGTCCAGCTCTGGGAAGTCTGTTCATCTCTCTAGAACCTCAGGCCAGGCCCACCCCTGACATCTGTTCCCTCAAGGCAAGAGAACAAACAGAGGCCACAAACCACACATCTACGTATCTTAAAGTCTTCCAACAAACTAGCAAGTATTTAAATAAAATATGTTCTCTCTTCCTCAGTTGACAAATATGTCTTCATATTGACAAAACTAGGTAAAAGGTATGAAGAAATGAATCAATAAATAGCACGAATACAAAATCAAATTCATTTTCTGCCCAGGACCATGGTTGATTTCTAGAGGGATATAGTGACACCTGATGAGCCAGGTGGCAGAGGGGGAGGACAAAATATTGCTCCCTGGCCTGCTGGCTCTCTCAGCCTGACCCAGCATGCCTGCTCTTCCTACCTCTTAAGGAATGCATGAGAAGAAAACAAACACTTTTTTTGCTGGGTTTTTTTGTTTTGTTTTGTTTTGTTTAGTTTTTGTCTTTGTTTCGGTACCAGGGATTGAACCCAGGGGCACTCCACCACTGAGCCACATCGCCAGCTCCATTTTATATTTATTTAGAGAAAGGGTCTCATTGAGTTGCTAAGTTGTCTCACTAAGTTGCTGAGGCTGGCTTTGAACTCCCGATCCTCCTGACTCAGCCTCCCCAGCTGCTGGGATTACAGGCATGCGCCACCGCGCCCAGTGAAAACACTTTCTTAAACCTTTATTGAAGGATGCCTCTTGCTCAAGATCAGCTGCTCAGCCACCAATCACCCCTTCCCCCACACCCACCCACTGGGCAGCCACCCCTAGAGCACAGGAGCCACGGGTTGTCTCCTATCCCACCCATCAAGTTCAAGCTGGGGAAATTCTGCCCGCAAAGTGCCCCGGTCCCATCCCAACCAGCATTACTCCTTTAAGGTCCTCAGAAGACTCAAAGGCTGGAAGGCCAGATTTAAATTGAGACTTCTCAGACTCCCATGTTAGCACCATGGGTTGGCTAGCGGGCTCTTGGATTTTAACACTGTGGTCCAACAGAAGATGGAGACATTCTAGACCTGCTCTATCTACCCATGACTACTGAGCATTTGATATCAGGCTGGTGAGATTCATACTTATCTAAATAAGTGTGTAGACATACAATGTGTGGCCTCATTTGTCCAGTTATATATGGACAATTGAATACCCCACCCCAAGCTCTCTCTATGCCCTCCAAACAGCCATTCCAAGGCCACCCTTTGGCACAGGGGGAAGAGGCTAAGAGAAGAAGCCTCTCAAACCTTAAAGTGGTCATGGGCCATTTGGATAGGGAAGATGGGCCCTGGTCTCTGGAGGACACATTTCCGTGGCTACATAGTCGCCTCACTGTGTGGGGAGAGTACAACCAAAGCAGAGCCCTCATAGGAATGGGGACCAGGACAGAAATCACCCATGCCCAAATCTAAGGACCATGCTGCATAGGACTTCAGTTCCCAAGTTGCCACTGCCCTGCTCAGGTCAGACTCTCACTCTACCTACAGCACACTGTGCCTCTCCTTCTTAGTTAAGGGGGAAGGTGAAGCTTTTCCCTTTCCTCAGCCCCCAGTTCTAGGGAGGAGGTGGAAGCTGGGGTTGGAGGCAGTTCAATTAACAAATCTTCACAAAACAAAGTCCTCAGTTCTGTTCTACTTTCTAAGCCTAAGACTCAAAGACTCAAAACCCACAAGTATCCAGTTCTCAATTTTATAAGGGTGGTAACTAGTAGAGACAAGTCAGTAGCGATGAGGGGAGAGATTCCATTTGGAATCAGATACAATTGAAGACCCAGAGGAGAAGGATCATGCACGTATCCAGCTCACTAAAAATGAGTGGAGGCCTGCACCCCTTACCTTGCAGAGTCCCTGCACTCCAGGTGCACCCCACAAGGCCCTTCATTATTCATATAAACATCAAGCAATTTCAGTCCCTCCATTGGCAGTACTTCTAGATATAAGATGGCCTTTCTCTTTCCAAATGAGAGTTATGTTTCTGGTATTTTTCAGTTTTGAGGTTCTTTAATGGCCTTAAGGGAAAGCGGTTAGTGACTGCAACTGATTAAGTTAGATTTTTTTCTTTAACTCTCAAAGCAAGTCATGTCTCCAGAGTGCTACACAAACCTACATGAAACAACTGAGGAAATAAGAGTTGAGGCACAACATGCTGATAGCCCAGATCCAGGCCAGGTACTGTGGTGGCCTTCTGTGTGTTTTCTCACATATTTTTCTGAAAACCTGCTTTGGGGTCAGAACCCAGAGGGGATCCCAGCCCACATCCCCTCCTCTCCTAATCTCACCATCAGAGATATTGTCCCAGTAAGGGGCAAGGAACTCAAAGTGACCCAGCTGGATGATGTTAAAGAGCTCGTCCTGGTCCCTGTCTGGGCTGCGGAAGGGAGGGAAGCCACACAGGAGGATGTAGAGGATCACACCAGCAGCCCACATGTCCACCTCCAGTCCATAACCTGCACAAAGGCAGAGACACAAGTGAACCTGAGACCAGACAGAATCAAATGTGACAAAATAAATGACAGAAAACTGTATTTCTCAATAGTGATAAGTCACAAAGGACCTCATCTCTCAATGAGCAAGGGCTGCTTCCAAACACGTGGTGGGCTTTACCATCAACCACCCTTCCTTGCACCACTTCCTACAAACAAGGAGTACACACCAGTGTTACTCAAAGTCTGGTCCTTGGACCACTGCCACTTTTGCAATCCTTTATTACTAGACTTGAGAAAATAAGCACAGAAATTGAAAGCAAATGTGTGGAAACTTACAGAAATTTGATAAGGTTATAACATTCAATGGCATGATCCATAGGACATGTCTCAGTGAACAGAACACAGATCAGTTCAGGTGCTGTTAATATGCATGGTAAGTCACATGTGGCACAAGCTACATTCTAGCTACATGCAGTAAGATCAATGTGAGTCCACATTGTATTGGAAATTTAAAAACCTAAGCTACATCAAGAATGGTCTGAGAATTACTTCTAGTAGTCTATTTCTTATTTATTTGTTACCTTTTCCCTAATTAAAAATATATTGATCTTTTTAATGATTATTAAGACTTCCTTGTGCATACAAGCACACACACACACACACACACACACACACACACACAGGTATTCTTTTTTTTTTTTAATGCAAAATCAGAATCACATTGTACTTATCACATGTTATCCCCTATCTCATTCACCTAATATTGTATCCTGGCATTTCCTACAAAGAATTTTCCTATGAAGAATATAAAAAAATACTCTTCATAAATGTGATTCATAAGAGCTGGCAGTATACTGTAATCTGTCATTTTCCAATATTTTGACAACTATAAGGAATTTTCTGATGCACATCCTTACATTTTAAATGTATCTGATTATATGATCAGATACATGTATCTGACTTACATGTATCCAATTATATTCTTAAAATAACTTTATAGAAATGAAATGCACAAAATAATATTTGATACATACCAATCACCCTCCCGAAAGTTGTAGCAGGAATATATATGTTTTCAAATACTTTTTTACTTTTTTACCTTTAGAAAAGGCAAATATTTGGTAGCTTTTTTTTTTTTTTTTTGTAGATCTACACAATGTTTTTTTTTTTTTATTTAGTTTTTTTATGTGGTGCTGGGGATCAAATCCAGTGCCTCACACATGCTAGGCAAGCACTGTACCACTGAGCCACAAGCCCAGCCCACACAGCAGCTTTAATGTGGAAACTAGATATTCATTTGTACACCCCAGAGAAAGTTTGTCAAGATACAAATATATATTATGAATATATTAAGGGTCTAAGTCATTAGTGATAACTTCTAGTTAGTTTTGATGGCATTTGCTCAGTTCTCAACCATCTTTCACTCTTGTCTGGGACTGATCTCCTGGGCCTCCCCATCATCTTGCAATCTTCCCCTGGTTTCTGTGACACCGCCCTTTCCTGATGCTCTTCCTGCCTCCAGGCAGCCCAGTCCTCTGCCAGCCCGTCCTTCTTTCTCTCGTACCAGAACACTTGACCTTTCTCAAGAATCCATGCTTCACTGTCCACTGGCATCACTGAGGGGCTCACTGTCTCCCCAGTTCAGCCACCATTTTCATGAGCCTCAAAACCACATGCTCATCCCATGCCCCGCCCCCCCTTGTATGGGTGGATGACTCCATGTATCCATCCTGATACAATGTCAAGCACACTACAATGTCACTACAGTGTCCCCAGCACTGTAAGGTTAGTATGTTCAAAATTTAACTCATCCTACCCCTCAATCCTCCAAAAGAGCTTTTCCTTCCGACACCCTGTTTTAGTTGGTATTACCACCAATGTTTGGGTTTCCGCACAAGTTTATGTTGTCTGTTTGCTTTTATCCAGTTCTTCAATGTTTCCATTAAAATGTTTATGTCCCTTAGTAGTCTCCTGTCCAATTTAAATCAGTTACCATGTGAATCACATTTAAAACCAATTTTAAACCAATTACCATAAGAGTCACATTACAGTGGCTACTCTGCTGGCCATTCCAAGTTCAAACACCTTCCCATTTGTGGTGACCTAGGCTCAGTCTACTCAACCAAATGTACCTCTCTCAAGTCTACTGAGGCATCTTCTCAATATCTCTACTACCCAACTGTGTACCTGTTCTAGTCTCATCATCTCAGCTTCCCTGATGCCTCTGCTGCTAGGAAACTACCCCTCCCTTCTCCCTACCACCAAGCCTACAACCGATCCAGAGCCTTTCCATCTTACCTAGGATGGGTAAACCCTTCTTCCAGAGTGCCACACTAGTCCATTAGTCATCCACATATGTGGAATCATATAATAATTATTTCCTTTTTATATATTTTGAAGAGTATGTTGCTGAAACAATTCATTAGACCCTCTTACCATGTGCAAAGAGGTAACAAATATTCATGGAGTTTGAATTGGGATCCCTTTTTCCTTTAAATGTATGAGTTGATGAAAGAGTTTTTAAACCAAGTACCATAGAACTCTTTCAGTTTATTAGAGGTAGGCTTGGGTCAGCTGCAAAATGGCCTTGCTTGCTTCAAGTTCTCCATCATCCTTCATCTCACTGTCCTACCTAGACACACACACACACACACACACACACACACTCGTCCTCTGTAACAAGGGAAGCCCTAACGAGGAAAAAGTTCTCCTGCCTAGTCAAGGAAACCTGTTCCAAATATTTCCATTAAAAATCCGAGTCCAAGCCTCAGTTCCAATTCTCTAAGATATTAACTGTTCCATATTCAAAAATGCTAAATACTAAAAATAAGACTTTTGTTAGTAGGAGAGCTAGAGTCCCACAGAACAATGGGTAACACTTACCTTTCTCAGAAAGAATTTCAGGTGCTACATAAGTCGGAGTCCCACACACAGTAAATATAGGTCTCACCACGTGCTTTGCAAGGCCAAAATCAGCCAGTTTCAAGGTAGTCGATTTGTCCTCATTTCGCTGAACCTATAAGGAACCAAAATCTCCAAATCATTAAAAACTGTGATGAGAACTAAAGAATACTAATGAGACAAGTGTGCAAGGTCAAGGCAGGCACAATAAACCTACACGAGCTAAGTTCAGCCCTACTCTGTCAAATCATCCCACTTGACCTCAGAGGCAAGTGCTCACAATTTCAACTAAAAAACCAAATGAGGTTTACCGTGCCATCTACTAACAGAAGAGTCAGAAGCAGTTATTTAAATTTATTAATTAAAATTCAGTCTCTCAGCTGCACAGGGCACATTGCAAGTACTCAACAGAGCCCTGTGGCTTGTGGCTACCATATTGGATAGTGCAGATAGAGAACATGTCCATCATTGCAGATAGTTCTATTGGACAGCACTGAGTTAGAACAAGGATCAATGGTACTTTGAGCACAGATTAGCTTTTGTGAAAACTAGGAAAAGCCTGTGGGCATGCAAAGATATGTGGGCATGGACAGAAGTAGGGGAGAACTGGGAATTAGAATGAAGAAGTAAGCAAATAGCAGGAAAGGGTTGTTAAATACAGGTCCTGATTGGGAGGCATGGAGTCTTAAGAACCAAACAGGCAAGAAGTCTTTGAATAATTCTAAGTCCAAAATCAGCAGCTAATGGTTGTGGACAAATTTCTTTACTCAGATGACGCTCTATTTCATCATTAATTAAAAGGAAGGAAGAGGGGCTGCAGGGGCTTCAGTTGCAGCTCAGTGGGAGAACACTTGCCTAGTTTGTGTGAGGCACTGGTTCAATCCTCAGCACCACATAAAAATAAATAAATAAAATAAATACAGTTTTTAAAAGTGACAGTTCTAAAAAATAAAATAAAAGGAAGAAGGAGATCATAATTTCCAGCAAATATGATTGTGCTGGAAATAAAGTGTTCACCCTAAGATGACCAATAATCCCAGTTTACCTGGGACTTCAACCAGGTTTTAGAGAAAGATAGAACCAGAGGCCAAGGATATAGCTCAATTGGTGGAATGCCTGCCTGTCAAGCACAAGGCCCTGGGTTGAACCCCCAGCAACTCAAAAAGAGAGAGACAGAGAGAGAGAAAGACAGAATTAGTCATTTGTTGAAATAGAGAAAAGACACATTTGACCTTGAAGCAAGAATTAAAGACAGGCAGGCAGTCAGTGCAGGTAGGCAATCAGGTTGGATCTAGAAAATGGAGGCTGATTTGGGTCCAGGAAGTTGGAGACCACCCCTGAGAGATGGGAATGTTAATGCATCCAGAGCCCTTTGATTACCAAGATTACCTGCCTATACTAGCCCTGCCAAAGGCTGCAGGCAGGGAATTACTAATTAAAGTCCCTGGGCTGCTGCCTGCCTGGACCACTCCATTTGACCCTTCCCCCTGCCCATCTGCTCCTCACCTTTTGACCATTCCACCTGCATCTCCTGGGCCTAGTCATATACTGCAGGAAGGAGGGAGATGAGGAAGAAGAGGACAGGAGAACAAAGAAAAGCTAAAATGTATGAAAGGGGAAGGGCACTCTCACTTCTTGGGATACCAAAACACCATCTATGGCCCCTTCTCCCTCTTGGGAGAAGTCTATGTTACTACTTTTTAAATAAAACCTGCTGTATACACTTGCCTGGGCGCTTCTCTAATGTCCAAACTTCAACATTTGAGGAAGCAGAACGTCACTGATAACAGGAGGTATCACCCTCACATTGAATGAATACAGTCTCAACTCCTCCCTCTGTGACCCCATCAAAATGTAGCCCATCTAAGATTCATTCCTTTGAACAAGTCCAAGTGGTTGCCTTTCTAATCCCTGGTAAACCAATTCTACAACCAAGTTAATATGTCCTATCATCCTTTACCCTCAAGAGATTTGCATATAAGATAATGATTATTAGGAAATGTTGGTTCTTAACCAAAAGAAAAGAATCTGAAGAGGTAAGTGCTCAACGAGCATTTAGGTCACTATGCAAGAAATAATAAAACTAAAAGTATGGTATATTTCACATTTTTAAAAAATATATTTTAGTTGTAGATGGACATATTATCTTATTTTATTTCTTTATTTTTATGTGGTGCTGAGGTTCGAACCCAGGGCCTCACACATGCCAGGCAAGCACTCTACCATTGAGCCACAACCCCAGCCCCTTCACATTTGAAAAAAAAAAAAAACAAAGAAAAGAAACAAACAATGGAAAGGCAACCCAGCATCTCTTGCTGCAAATTCAGGATGTACTGATACCATCATTCCATGGAAGCAGTTTCCACTTGGAGAGAAAAGTTCAATAATTGATGCAAATCAAAGCCTCCTTCCATACTACTGGCTGGCACCTATACAATCAGATCAAAGATCAACTGCCCATATCTCATCATAGAATCTGATTACTTTGGACCAAGGGGGAACTCAAAACTCAGTTAGATCCTTATGTGAAAAATTTACTGGGATAAGCCTGGGCAATTTTATCCAAGTAAGATACTTACTGGTGCCATCAGACATATGAGAGAAATTACCAACTTGTCTGCAGGCACACATCCTCACATCTCTTCTGGAACTGAAGCAAAGGTTCCCTATGGTCCTAGCAGCACTTGGGGCAGGAGGACAATAGGGGAACTCTGGCTCTCCCTGTGCCTCATGAGTCATGGGCAACACCTGGCAATGTAGGGTTAAACAGCCATTCTCCCGTTTCTACTGACCAGAATCAGTTCTCTGCATTCGCTCTGGTTCCTGTCAATGAGCTGACATCGTTATAAGCAGCATGTGTCTTAATTACTGAGCTTGAGTCATCACTGCATAATCTAATCAATGTCTCCATAATTGACCTGACCAAATGGAAAGTCATAGATTTAGAACTACAACACAATTCTGCTTGGACTGCATATATAGATAGACATAGCCCAAAAGGAGACAGAGGAATCATTTAGACTAGAAAATCTAGTTTTCTAGATTTATAGGGAAGAAAAACAAAATATTGTAATGCCTAGAATTGCCAGATGGATCATCCACATTAATCACATTTGCTGGGTAACTACTCAAAAAATAAAAATAAAAAATAAAAAATAATTTTTAAAAAAATATATATGTGTACATATATATATATATATACACATATATATATCTCCTGTGATTTGAATGATGGCCTCTGACTCTCTTGTGGCTGTGTTGCACTGGGCACTACCTGTGCAAAAGTGCAGGTCAAGATGGCCAATAGCTATGGTGACAATGGCCCCAGGAAACTCTGTGCAAAGGCTTAGAGTTATCATTCAAGGCCTTGAGTCCAGACACCAACTCCCAGGAATAGAGAATTCTGAGCAAAACAAGATGACCCTGATGTCTCACCAGTCCTACATCCTTCAGATTGCCTGTCTTGCTGAAACTTTCCCACAAATAACCTTTTGAAGAAACCTATATAATAAACATACTGAGCTAGTTCTGGGTCACTGTTTCTCATCAGACAGCAGTGTTCCACCTACCCCCACCTTTTTCTCTCTATGTGTGTCTGTTTGTCTTTTCTTCATCCCCTATTGCTTCTCATCCTGTGTCTTCTGAATTAATGGCCATGGCTCAGAGAGAGATGAGAGGGCTGTGGCAATGTCCCTCAAAAATATTTTTAAATATTCCCAACCAAATGGTTAGCATTGAACCTCCTAAAATAAGATGTGTATAGCTATTGCAAAGTAACTGAAGCATCCCCTTCCTTGTGGAAACTCCCAATTCCAAAACCTGGCTCCACTGAGCCAATACCAGTAGGAGATTAAATGTTTTAGAAACCCAGACTTTTATTTTGAAAATGTATTATGTTAAATGTTAAGATGCCGATGAATACATTTTCAAAATGACAAATCTGTTTTTAAGGCACTTTATGGGCCTATCTTAAAATATATTATGCCTCCTCCTGTCTCTTCCCTGTAGGTCTCAAGGTCACCCCATAACATCCACCAGCACATGCACAGGACCCAGGGGTTTAAGAAGAATGTTTGTCTCTTCCCCAAAGTATTTTCCATTCTTCTCCAACTTCTGCTGTCAGGAGTTATTATTCTTCAGTGCTGCCGTGTATTCCACCTATATAAGCAGCTAATCACATTTCAGGTCATGTGCCGATTGTGAATTTTCTGGTTTGTTTTTCACTTTTCCACAAGCATCTTACATTCCAGCTTCAGAAAATTTCCAGTCTTAATCCTTGAAATTAAATGAGCGATGTCGTCCTGGGGTAATTTTCCTCCCACACTCTATGAGAGGCCAGACAGGAGGTGTATACCATATTGGTTCAGAATTCCACCCCACCTCTGTTGGGGTGACAGTGAATAAGGGCAGGACCCTTCCAAAGGTGGAAAACAAGCACCATGACTCCCCCACACCACCAGCTATCCTTTTGGCTTCTCTGAGTTAGCATGCCAGGATCCCCCAGCCAATCCTTGAAGGAACTACTTCTCTGACCATCACTCCCTCTCTCACTCCTCCCTTCTCTGACCAGCACCAAAAGCATCACTTGGGAGTTTATTAGAAATATCAGTCACCCAGATCCACTCAAATGAAATAAGCATTTCTGCAAAATCCCAAAGGGAATCTTGTGCACAGCAACATTCTGGGAGATTCTCACGTCAGCATGACTCTTTTGGCCACAAATGCCCAACACCGAACAACACACACCAGATGCAATTTGATCAGGGTGGCGGGCCTCAGACCTTCCAGCTGACCAATCATTGGGTGGCCATAGGGGCAGCCAAAGACCTCACTAAATGTCCCACTCCAATGTCCCCACCTCAGAAAGCCTTCCTGGACTTTCACAGGCTTGGTGGAAGTCCTGCTCGGAGCCCCCTGGCACACATCTTACCTTGCCCTCACCCCACACGCCCCTGTCTCTATCTCCCAGATCTGGGACATGTTTCTGCTGGGGTTGTTGGAGCCTCTCTTTAGCTGCCAGGGTGTAGGGATCGTTCCTGCAGTGTCATGACTGTTGTCTGTCTGTATCCATCTCCCCCTTTCCAGCCACACCAAAGTGTCCTGCTTAGAATCCAGGTGATCTGTTCTACCGGCATAAGCTTCCAGATAAACCCATCTCTGAGTAAGATTTACAGCCTCAAGAGAAATCTTCATTGTTTTGAACAATGAGCCTCCACTCTGTCCTTCAATAGTACATCCATTTAAATGTGATCTTGCAATTTTTTTCACTTCTGAACAGAAGGTGGCAGTAGAGTATATACCAAACATCAAGCGCTGCCTTAAGAGGACCCAAGTAAAGCTCAGTATCTTTGCTAACTTCTTACTTGATCCTTCAGCGTTCTTTCAACCTTTTCCCTCTAAGATTCATTTTCAACTGGCTGCAAGGACCTAAATATCTTGGAAACCAAATCACATTAAAATGCCAATGCCTGAAATCAATTTATATTATAGCAGTAAAAGAGTATCATCAAAAAATGACTGAAAAAATCAGTAGGGGTAAGGTCTTCCCAGGGACCTGTCACATCATGAGCCTATGACGTGACTCAGGGGCCTAAATATCACACCATCTTTTTTCTATGAATTAACATTTCATATGCATTCAGCAAATTAATTAGATGCCTAGCATGTGCCAGGAATGGCTGTAGATATTAAGAGTAGAGTGGTGAATGAAATAGATGAAGTTCCTGCTCTTAGGATGCCCCCTTTCTACTTATAAACAGTATTTAACTAAATAGGTGATGTCAGGCAGTAATGAGTATTAAGAAAAAGTGGGATAAAGTTGTCTAGAGCAGTATCCACTAACCACATGTGGTTATTTATGTTTAAATAAAATTTAAAGTCCAGTGCCTTAGACATACAAGGTACATTTTAAATGTTCATGGTGCTACCAGATACTGGATTTCAGCAATAACATGAAATAGACAGAGGATACTTCCATCATCACTGGACCAGTAGGCACAGGCAGTGGCAGGGGCCGGAATTTTCAACAGGGTGGTTTAAGGAAGGACTCCCTGAAGAAGTGACATTTGAAAGAAGTTGGGGTGAGCCATATTAAGATCTGAGGAGTGAGTTTTCAGGTGGCGGAAACAGCAAGTGCAAAGGCCCAGGGGTATGTGTGGCACAATATAGGAACCAGCCAGTGGGGTGGAGCAGAGAAAATGAGGGGATCTATGAAAGGAAGACTGGAGCCACATTATGCAGGGCTTTCTAGATCATGGAAATGAACTTGACTTTCATTCCCTTTGGCAGGAAGCCAGCGGCAGCTCTGAGCATATCAGTTACCCTGAACCCAGCTGGTTCAGAGGTGGCCAGTCCCACTGATGAAGACGAGGATACAGAACTGTGGGTGCTTCTGGGCCAAATCTGCTAACCTCACGTTTCACAGCACATTTTACATCACCACTAAGTTATCTGATTGGATGAGAATCTCAAACTCAAGATGCTAAAAACATCACTCTGACCCTGTTCCTCTCGCAGAATTCCCCAAGCCAAGAATGGCTCCATCATCACAGGAAGACAGTCACATTGCAACTTAAAAAGACACAACCCTCATTTTCTCTACATCCTCCTCAGTCACGATGTCATTTCTACACTCTCCTTCATACACACACAAACACACACACACACACACACACACACACAGAGTTGTCTACACACAACCTACAGTTTTCCACATTCTGTTCTGTCCCTTCAGATGACCACTTCTCCCTATTCACCTCTGTGCCCCAAGACCAGGCCACCATCACCTCTTGCTAGAGCCCAGCAAGGAGCCCACCCAGCTATGGCAGAGGACTCCTCACCACTTACCCTCACACAACCTGGACTTCTGGAAGGAAGCAAAATGGAAGTAGGGGATAATGCAATGGGCAAGTGGATATCAGACATCAGAAGCTTGTAGAAGAGATTTACTGAGCTGCTCCCTCAGAATAAGGGCATTTTTAAGAAACTTAATCTTGTATCCTCAGATAGCTGTACAAGAATACACTCTTAGGTGAAAACTCACACAAACATGGACATTAAGAGAACAACAAGGGTCAGAGAAGGAACTCAGAATGTACATAATTAAAATGATCTGTGAAGTAAAGGATGATATAAGACAGCAAATGCAGGCAACAAGAGATTACTTCAATAAAGAGATAGAGATTCTGAAAAAAAAACAGAAATCCCTGAAATGAAGGAAACAATAAACCAAATTAAACATTCAATAGAAAGCATCACCAACAGACTAGATCACTTGGAAGACAGAATCTAGCATACAAATACCTAGCATACGAAATAAGGATAGAATTTTAAAGACCTCAAGAGAAAGGTATCAGATTACATATAGGGGGAAACCAATTTGGATATCACCAGATTTCTCAACCCAGACCCTCAAAGCTAGTAGGTCCTGGAACAATATATGCCAAGAAAGAAAATGGATGTCAACCAAGAATCTTATATCCAGCAAAACTAAGCTTCAAATTTGATGATGAAAAAAATCTCCCATGATAAGCAAAAGTTAAAAGAATTTACAAATAGAAAGCCTGCACTAAAGAACATTCTCAGCAAAATATTCCATGAGGAGGAAATGAAAAACAACAATGAAAGTCAGCAAAGGGAGGAACTACACTAAAGAAAAAGCCAATCAAAGGAGAAACAAAGTCAAGTTAAAAACCAAAAATAAACCAACATAACTGGAAATATAAATCATATCTCAATAATAATCCTGAATGTTAATGGCCTAAGCTCATTAATTAAAAGACACAGACTGACAGATTGGAGTTAAAAAAAAAGACCAAATAAATATGCTGCCTTCAAGAGAGTCATCTCATAAGAAAAAGCATCCACAGACTGAAGGTGAAAGGATAGGAAAAAACAGATAAAGAGAACTTTAAGCCAAAGTTAGTCAGGAGGAATAAAAGAAGACATTCCATACTGCTTAAGGGAACCATACATCAACAAGACATAACAATTGCAAATATTTATACCCCAAACAATGGAGCATCTATGTACATCAAACAAACCTTTTTCACTTTCAGGAATCAAATAGACCACAGCACAATAATACTGGGTGACTTTAACACAGCTCTCTTACCACTGGATAGATCTTCCAAACAAAAATTAAACAAATAAACTATAGAACTTAGTAATACAATTAATAATTTAAACTTAAAAGACGTATGTAGAATATTCCATCCATCAATGAGCAAATACACTTTTTTATCAGCAGAACATGGATCCTTCTCTAAAATAGACCATATGTTATGCCACCAAGCAACTCTTAGCAAATACAAAAAAAGGAGAGAAACTACCTTGCATTCTATCAGATCATAATGGAATGAAATTAGAATTCAATGACAAAATAAAAAATAGAAGTTACTCTAACACATGGAGACTAAATAATATGCCTTGAAAGATGCAAGGATAGCAGAAGACATCAGGGAGGAGATAAAAAGAATTCTTAGAGATAAATGAGAACAATGATACAACATAGCAAAATCTCTGGGACACTATGAAAGCAGTACTAAGGAGAAAGTTCATTGCACTGAGCTCATTCATTAAAAGAATAGAACATCAACAAATAAATGACCTATCATTACATCTCAAAGCCCTAGAAAAAGAACAGATCAACACCCAAAGTAGTAGAAGACAGGAAATAATTAAAATCAGAGCTGACATTAATGAAATTGAAACACTTGAAAAAATTGACAAAACAAAATTTGGTTCTTTGAAAAAATAAATAAAATTGATAAATTCTTAGCCACACTAACAAGGAAAAGAAGAGAGAAAACTCAAATTACTGAAATTCATGATGAAAAAGGAAATATAATGATGGATACTACTGAAATACAGAATATAATTAGAAACTATTTTGAAAATTAATACTCCAAGAAAATAGAAAATCTCAAAGACATCAACAAATTCTGAGAGATATATGATCTACCCAAACTGGATCAGGATCAATTTAAACAGAACTCAAACTATCACTATTTGCTGATGACATGATTCTATGTTTAGAGGAGCTGAAAAATTCCACCAGAAAACTTCTAGAACTCATGAATGAATTCAGCAAAGTAGGACATAAAATCAACACCCATCGATCTAATGCCTTTCTACACATCAGTGATGTATCCTCTGAAAGAGAAATTAGGAAAACTACCCCATTCATGATAGCCTAAAAAAATAAAATAAAATACATGGGAATCAATCTAACAAAAGAGGTGAAAGACCTCTATAATGAAAACTACAGAACACTAAAGAAAGAAATTAAAGAAGACCTTAAAAGATGGAAAGATCTCCCATTTTCTTGGACAGGCAAAATTAATATTGTCAAAATGACCATACTACCAAACATGTTATACAGATTCAATGCAATTTCAATTAAAATTCCAGTATCTTTCCTCATAGAAATAGAGAAAGCAATCATTAAATTCATTTGAAAAAATAAGAGACCCAGAATATCCAAAGCAATCCTTAGCAAGAAGAATGCCACAGGAGGTATCACAATACCAGACCTTAAACTATACTAGAGAGCAATAGTAACAAAAACGGCATGGTATTGGCACAAAAATAGACATGGAGACCAATGGTGCAGAATAGAGGACACGGAGACAAACCCACATAAGTGCAGTTACCTCACACTAGACAAAGGTGCCAAAAACGTACAATGGAGAAAAGACAGCCTCTTCAACAAATGGTGCTGGGAAAACTGGAAATCCATATGCAGCAAAATGAAATTAAACCCTATCTCTCACCCTGCACAAAACTCAGCTCAAAGTGGATCAAGGACCTAAGAATTAGACCAGAGACCCTGTGCCTACTAGAAGAAAAAGTAGGCCTGAATCTTCATCATGTCAGTTTAGGACCTGACTTCCTTAACAAGACTTCTAAAACTTAAGAGTAAAATCAAGAATCAATAAATGGGATGGATTCAGGGCTTGGGGTTATGGCTCGGTGGCAGAGTGCTTGCCTGACACGTGTGAGGCACTGAATTCAATCCTCAGTACCACATTAAAATAAATAAAATAAAGATATTGTGTCCATCTATAACTAAAAAAAAATTTAACAGAAAGGGATAGATTCAAATTAAAAAGCTTCTTCTCAGCAAAGGAAACAATCAATAAAGTAGAGAGAGAGCCTATAGAGTAGGAGAAAATCTTTATCACACACACTTCAGATAGAGAACTACTCTCCAGGATTTATAAAGAACAAAAAACTTGACACCAAAAATACAAATAACCCAATCAATAAATGGGCTAAGGAACTGAGCAGACACTTCAAAGAAGAAAATATACAATCAACCAACAAATACATGAAATGTTGAACATCTCTAGTAATTAGAGAAATGCAAATCAAAACTACTCTAAGGTTTCATCTCACTCTAGTCAGAATGGCAATTACACAAGCAGCAGTGCATGTTGGCAAGGATGTGGGGGAAGAGGTGCACTCATCCATTGCTGGTGGGAATGGGAATTAGTGCAACCACTGTGGAAAGCAATATGGGATTCCTCAGAAAACCTGGAATGGATCCACCATTTGATCCAGCTATCCCACTCCTTGGCCTATACCCAAAGGACTTAAAATCAGCACACTACAGTGATGCAGCCACATCAATGTTTATAGCAGCTCAATTTACAATAGCTAAACTGTGGAACCATCCTAGATGCCCTTCAACAGATGAATGGATAAAGAAACTGTGGTATATATACACAATGGAATATTACTCAGCCTTAAAGTAGAATAAAATCATAGCATTTGCAGGTAAATAGATGGATTTGGAGAATATCATGCTAAGTGAAATAGGCCAATCCCAAAAAAAAAAGGCCAAATTTTTCTCTGATAAGTGGATGATGATGCATAGTTGGGGGAGTGGGGCAAGGGAAGATCGGAGGAACTTTGGATTGGGCAGTGGAGAGTGAGGGGAGAGAAGGGGGCAAAGGGGTGGGAAAGAGTGGACTTTATTACCCTATGTATATGTATGATTGCACGAATGGTGTGACTCTACATTGTGTACAACCAGAGAAATGAAAAGTTATGCTCCATTTGTGTACGATGAACAAAATGCATTCTGCTGTCACATACAACTACTTAGAACAATTTTTAAAATTTTAAAAAGAGAACACTAAGGAATTGGTGTTATTCATCTTAACTAAATAACCTGAACTAAAGGCCTGTATCATGTTTTTCTTTAGTGATTTCATGTTATTGCTGAAATCCATGTTTTCTGATTTTATTAAGAATAACCTAACAAGATATGCTTCATGGTTATTATCAATTTTTAATTAATGTGATTGGTATGTAAAAATATCCATGAATACTTAGGCTATTAATGAGAAGACAAGAACAAATGTCTTACAAGCTAAGGGGAAAGGAGATTGAAACTGAAGCTGGTAGAAGTTTTGCTGATCAGGGAGAACTGTGAATTTTTGAACCAATAGCAGCAAGTCCAAGCAACTGAGTTCTTCCTGCATATCAGAGTAGAAGCAGATAAAGAACTCAGGGAGTTGAGATCAACAAATTGATTCAGTACGTCTGCTTTGGAAGGAAAATGAGCAAGGAGTATAACTGGCCATTTTCCATCCTTCTAGGTTTTCCTTGCTCCTGGGGACAGCAGTCAGTGCCCTATCCTATCCATACTCAGCAGCTAAACATCTAGATGCATCCTAAAAGCAGTAAGAGGCCAACAAGATGGTACCACCTTTGTCCTCAACCAAGCCATGACCTGTCACCCCACCCCCCCACCACTTCTCCTGGATTCTGATGGTCTTCCAGCACTCCAGAGCTGCAGCAGCTGGGCTGGGGGCAGGGGTATGAGTTAGGGACATGAACTCTCTGCAGGTCAGGTAAGGAGCAGCAGCCTGCCCACCCTGCCTGTCATTACTTTCAGTCCTGTTTCCAGAGTAAGAGCCTACCCCCTCTTGCCCTTGTTCTGGGAGAGATTTTCTTAAATGACTCTGCTCATGTCTGGCATGATCCCTTTGATCCCTTCCCCATCCGCTCACCCAGCTTTCTTTGCTGGATGTGACATCTCAGCCACTGGCTATAAATAACCTGGCCTGTCCACTTCCTGTCCTGTGTGAACTGGTCTGATCAACATCACTTAAGCTTCTGTTTGTCTCCTCCTCTTCTTCCCCAGGGCCCAGCCAACACTACCAAGCAATTCTAACCTCTTTGGGGAACACCCTGGCAGAAGAAGCAATTAACATGGATATTTCTGCAAGCTGGAAAATCTCATAATTAAAATTTATTTTGTGAGACCTCAGGAGTCCAAATAACCCTAAGGGAAGAGGAACACTAGCATCTTATCAGGAAATGTGATCAGTAGAAACAGATGAACTTGGTAATACAGACCTGAAATTTAACTCTCGGGCCTAATTATCAGACACAGATATTTCTGTTGATTAAAACAACATGATAAGCTTGCTATATTCGTTAAGATCTCTTAGCACATTAGAAAATCTCTAAAAGCAGCAACAGTTACAATTGACCATATAATCAAAAGTTAGTTCTCACATAATCACTTTCTCAAGCTTAGCAAAGATAGGTCTCAATAGAGACAGCAGCCACACATTAAAGAAAGAAAGGGTTTGGTGAGATGAATGTGTAAAGAAAATGTGTATAAAGAAAATATATACACAATAGAGTGTTATTCATCCATAAAAAAAAATGAAATTATGACATTTGCAGGAAAATGGATGAAACTTGAGAACATTATGTTAGCAAAATAAGCCAAACTCAGAAGGTCAAGGGTCATTTGTTTTTTCTCATATGTGGAAACTGGACAGGAAAAAGGAAAAGGAAGGTGGGGTGCGGGGATTTCATGAAAATCAAAGGGAGCTAAGCAGAGGAAAAGGACCAAGGGGATGGGATGTGGGGAGGGAGGGGAAGTGCTGGGGAGTGATACTGGTGAAACTATATTGTTATATTGTGTGCGTGTGCAAATATGTAACAACAAATCCCACCAATATGTACAAATATAATGCACCAATAAAAATTGTATAAAGAGAAAAAAAATTAAAGAATTAATTGAATACAAATCTAAGCAACTGAAGAACATGAACTGATACACAGTAACCATCACAGCAATATATATTAATATTCCATCTTCTTTTAATTTAATTTTTTTATTTATTCTAATATTCCATCTTAGAATAAAAACAAATTTGCAATGTCGTTATTATATCAGCAAGCTTAGGGAGGGCATCTTTCTAAACACAGACAATAAGCCAATTGTCAAATCCAACATTATCTTCATCTGTCTGAAAAATCAGAAAGCGCTGACATCAGATAACATTTAGGTTCCTGATCATAATATCTTGAACTTTACTCACCCAGAAAAAGAACAAACATGTTTTATTCTTATAAATGTAAGCTGGCATGTTACCCACAGGAGACCAAATAATTAACCCTTCCTTCAAAAGGTGGCTCAAATATGTAGCTTTTTGCAGTTTCTAAAGAAGCCATACCATCACCATACAGAAATTAATTTGAAAAAAAAAAAAAGTAGATCTTCTTCAAAATCATAAAAGAGAAAAAGGTCTAAATATCAATTAAGATAAAAAACAATAACTCATGTTTTGAACTAAAAAATAATAGCTACTCTGCAGTTTGCAATCCCCCTTTCCCTGTTTCTCCCTCCCTCTCTCTTTCACACACACACACACACACACACACACACAAACACACCATTGCCCCAAGTCACTAAAAGCATATAGTTACTGACATTTAAGTCCATGAAGAATTGCCAAAAGACTTTTCAGGGGCAATCAGCTCGTCCATAGTAAACATATTCCTTATGGTGTTTCTACTTTTTCGAGTAAATTTCTCCATGCCATCTACACTCATCCATTTAAAATTGCTGGCAAAAGTCCCTTCACACAAGTGAGAGCCTTGATTGCCCAAGAGATGGGCCAAGCAACAGATGGGTTCCAGGAGCTTGTTAGAAAATACAAGCTAAGCTAATTGTTCCCCAAAGAAAACAGTCCTATAGGGCAAAGGATCTTGTTCCACATATTTGAGAACTTGTGTAACTGTGATAATACTTTAGGAGGCACATGTCCAAAATGATCAGCTCATGGAACTTGCTCAAAACTCTAATCAGAGTCTCTCCTGCTTAGACAATTTGGTGAAAACAGCAGTCATTTATTCAAAACACACACACACCCCTATTGCAATTCCAAATGTCATAATAAACAGTTTCCAACACATCACACATGGAAAATACTTGAGCTCAGACACAAAAGACATAATTTTAAAATGAGTGAAGGAAGGACAAGGACATCTAATGCAAAAAAAAAAAAAAATTTTTTTCTAAAGGAGTATTATTTGAGGGTAATTCAGACCACTCAGGCAACCAGCCAAATTACTTCAGCAATTTCAAAAACTGAGCAAAAACAAGGTTGTTTGACTTTGTGGTCAATATAGATCTCATTTTGCCAAATAATTAGCTTGATTCACTCTGCGTTTCAGTCTGCTGGCAGAAGCGGTTTAAGACTGGTTCATGCACTGGAGTAATGTTTTCAGAACTGATCTACAGCCATGAAAATTCAAGGAAACCAGCTATATCCCTGCTTCCTCCCTGTGAAATATGGCTCACTGAAATCATTTTGTCTCCTCTTGCTATGTCTGCAGTAACATGGCCTTGAGTGCTTACTGGGATAGCCACCTTGATATCAGAGTTGTTTTCCATGTGATGATAATGATGGAAGCTGCCACTGGTGGACCGCTGGCTATCTCCCGGGCAGGCTGCTATGGTCATTATTTATTCATCCGACCTATGTTTACGTATTAAATCTCTACCGTGTGACAGAACTGTTCTAGGTTTCAGGTATAGTCTGAATAAAACACAGCCTCAGTTGTCATGGAACTTTCTTCCCAGTGAGAGAAGGAAGACAGGGAAGTGAAGAATGTGTCAGGTGGTAGTCAGGACTATGGGGAAGATGGTGAGAAACAGGGAGGTCAGAGGAGTAGAGCAAGTGATCAGGGGGAAGGAGGAGGGGAAGGAAAGGGAAGTTACTGAGGAAGGAGGGTGATCAAATTACGTGCATGTAGGGATGTGGCATAATGGATCCCACTATTACGTATAGTTAACATACACAAATACAAATTAAAATAAAAGGAAATGAAGAAATAAAAAATTTGAAATTAAAAAAAAAAAGTGGAATACAGATGCCAGATGGTGACATTGCAGGCTGCTGTCCCCAACAAAGATGTCCAGGGATGCACTTATGGTCACACCCGTGAGGTTTATCATCTCACCGCGAAAAGGAGAATGCACCCCTGGGGTCTGGTATCTCAGCAAGAGAGTGTCCAAAGTCCTTTTCGTGAGGTTTGGGCTGTGTTATGTGATTTGGGAGAGAGTTCAAGAAAGTAAGGGGCTTGCTCTGGATAATGTCAGAAAATGAGAGTCATTCTAGGGTGGAGTACCTTCATAATTCCCATTTGGAGGTGGGTGGAATGAGGCAAGGCAACTTCTGATGTAGCCAATGGCGGGTACATGGCCACGTTTGTGGTTTTGACAATATTCTTGTTATCATCACGCACACACTATTATAAAGGAGTCTCATTTTTGTCTTGTACGTCATGGTCACAGGGTGGCCCTATCCGAGGTTGGTGCTCTGTAAAACTGTGTATGTTCAACAGTAAAATGCCACAGCTGAGCTGGGAACACCAGGCTGACTCCCTACAGTCAAAGGTTGCTCCTCTTTCCCATGATCAATCTGTACTACTGTTATTTTCCTCTTAAAAATGAGCAAACTGAGGCTCAGAGAGGTAAAGGGCTTATCCTGAAGTGAGTAACTAAGAAAGCCAGGATTCAAACCCAGTGTATCTGACTCCAGGGTCAGCCCCTTACCACTCCACACACATACACCTGCAAAATATTATCCCTTTAGAATTCCCTGGCAAAGTAGTATCCTCAAAAGGGCCATAGGGAAGATCTCAGTGGGAAGTCAGTCGATGGTAGGCACCAAGCCTGGGCAGAAGCAGCCATCAGTGGATGCCCCAGTACCTAGGCCAGAGGATGTGCAAAAGGTCAAGAAATTAAGTCTGGTCATCATCCAAGCAATTTTTTTTCTCCCCAGGATGAAAAAATAGTTTTCATTTATTTAAATGGAAAGGTTTATATTTCAGTAATTTCATCAAAATCAATTTATCTCAGCAACCAATGAAATCTACCTACAGTTTAAAAAATCAGACCAAGTGTGCTAAAATAACTATCCTAGTATATAAAGGTAACATGATATGAAGCAATTAATATTTATTTTATCCCATTTAAGAAAAAAAAAAAAAACTATCCCACCAGTAGCAAAACTGAGGCTTACCAGGAGGTTTTCTGGCTTGAGATCCCGGTGGACAATGTTCTTGTCATGCAGGTGGACCAGGGCTTTACACAAGTCCATGATCATGAGGGCAGCGTCAGGCTCCGGAAACTTCACACTTTCTATGATGGCATCAAAAAGGTCCCCTCCCTGCACATACTCCATGATCAGGTAGATCTCTGTTTCAGTTTCATATACCTCATGCAGTTTCACGATGTTGGGGTGAGAGAGGCTCTGGATGATTAAGATCTCGCTGTCAACTATGTCCTCCTTACCCTTGAGTTTGGACTTGTCAATGATCTTCATGGCGTAGGCCTGCCTGGTCTCCCGGTGCCTGCACTCCTTCACCACAGCAAAATTCCCATCCCCAATGACCCGGCCCATCTCATAGAGCTTCTCCACATTTGCTGATATGATGCCCGCAGGCCGCAGCTTCCGGCTGCTGGGCCGTTCTGGCTTGTTCTCTTCTGGCCTGGTCTTGGGCTCTTTCTCCACCCTGGCAGGGGTGTCATCTCTGAGAGCCGTCTTTCTCCCTCCTGATGCACCTGGCTTCTTCTCCTTATCTGCCTCCTTCTCTTCCTCTCGGGTCCTGGGGAGCTTCTCAGGGTCAGCCTGGGGCTCTCTCAGGAGCCAGCCACCATGCTTGTTCCTGCAAACGTGCTTGGCATCTTTCTTCACATCCCTCTGCCCCTCCTCTGAGGCTGGTGTGCTCTCTACCACGTCCTTCTTGGCCTTGGTTGCTCCCTGATGGTGGCTTTCCTGATCCTCTGGGTCTCTGTCTACTTTCTTGTCCGTGCTCTTGCTGGGTCTCCTCAGCTCTTGAGTGGGATTCCTGGGGTTGTTCCTGCGGCTGTCACCTTTCCACCCTTCCTCCCCACCCGCAGGATTCGCCTCAGGAGACCTCCTGCAGCTTCTCGTCCTCACCAGCTTGTCCACGTCGTACCTTTGGCACTTGCCCATGTCCAGCTCACTGGTCCCCAGGGAGAGCCTCTCCCTCTGCAGGCTCTGCTGGAGCTCCCTCTCTCGCTTGCACTTTTCACATCTGATAATCTCCCCTGAGGTCTTTTCGATCTCCACCCCCAGGTGCTTCTCTCCACTTGCATGCCTCTCTTCCAGAGTGATTTCCCTGGGCGGCTTGCCACCTGGTTCAGGCTCCCGTTTTCCCCTCACCCACTTCTTCTGGGCCCTCACCTTGTCCTCCAGCACTGGCTCCTGGGTGGACTTCCCCTGGTGCCCAGTGGCTGCCTTGCTCCCGGCAGCCTCACCGCTGCTCCCCATCTCCCCACAGTGGTGACCTCCTTTCAGAGCCTTGCCATAAAGTCTACTTCTCAGCCTTGGAGAAGGGACACGGCTGTGCTGGGTCAATGTCAGGGCCCGGTTTCTGTTAGGATATAGTTCTTCTATAGCCACTTGAATGTTCTTCAACGTCAGCGGTTCTTTGCCCATGGCTATGAAAGCATCCCCTTCCCTGAAGAAATCAGAGACACTCCTGATTTCCCTGCCCTTCAGATTAAAGAGTTTCCTCACACGATCATTCTTCCACCTGGGAAAGCCCAAGGCTTCTGAGATATCTGCTATGAGCTGCTCAAACGTCTGCACTGACCGCCTGTTGAGGAGCAAGGTGACTTTGCGGAGGGGCTGCCCACCCAGCTTCACCACGGTCACCACCCTGGGCTTCAGTGGGCTGTTCTCAGCCTGGACCAAGTGAAGGCCATTCTGGGGGCTGAACATGGGCATGACGGAGCCACGTGGCCCCAGGCATGGTTTCTCCAGGTTCCCTCGGCCAGGAGGCAGCCAGGTGCCCTGCAGCCTTCTCTCTGTGATTTTTGAGCTTAAATATTTCAGAGAATGGTCACATAGGCCTCGATGTCCTGCAACAGCAAAAGGACAACAGCACATCAGTCAAGGTGGGTTCAAAGAGCACTCAGGTTCCACCAGACCTTACTAAAGATTCTTACTCTACTATGACAGCCTGTAAGTGTGGTCTCTGGGGGTCCACTTGAAATGATGGGGTCCTTGTACCTTAGGTCTAGTCCCCAGTCTCCTCTGAGGGACCAGCAATGCAGAGGAGACAGCACTGGGCTGAAGTGGCTCTTGCAGCCTCTCAGGGACCCACTCTCCAGACTGAGCACACATTGGGGGCCCTCTAGAAGCATGGGCTGGCTCTGCCCACGCAACCCCAGCTTCCCCAAAGTGAGTGGGCTTCAAGGACCTATGACTGAGACAGGAGGCCCAATATTCGCTGCCCAGGAAGCAACAAGAAGCCAGAGCATCCTGGAACATTATGGGATGCAGATTCCCACCTCTTTGCCAAGAACAGCTTTCCCAGCTAGATTTTCAACTTCATTAGCTAAGGCAATAGGGGAAGAGGTTGTGGTCACAGGGTTTGAGACAGACACAGATTTTTAATTCTGAAGTGGCCACTGACCACTATGTGAACCTGGACAAATGATTTTTTTGTTTCAGTTGTTTCATCCATAAAGTAGGAATGATAACACCTCCCTCCAGGATTTTGTGAAGAGTAAGTAAGAAAATGATTATAGTTCCCTTAACACAGTGCTTGACACCCAGAGAGGACACAGTAATTGCCAGTTATGAAGACTTTCCTTATAATCTTAATATCTATTTTGTATTATAATTTCACTTAATTGGTAACATTACTGATGAAGTAAAAGTCTATGAGGCACAGCCCTGGCTGGCATCATGAGAAATGCTAGACCCTGATGTGGTGGGTATTTCTTACTCCAATTGGGATGCTCTTGCATTAGACATTGACAAAATGAAATTAAAGGAGGTTTCAATCTAAGTATGGAAACTTCCTTCTCCAGATGGTTTTTTTTCTTCCACTTACTAAAATAAGGAAAGGAGTTAGGTGTGTAGCTCAATGGTAGAACACAGGCTTTAGCATGTGCAAGACCCTGGGTTTGATCTCCAACACTGGAACGAGAGAGAGAGGGAGAGAGAGAAAGAGAGAGAGAGAAGGGAGGGGGTGGGAACCTAAGTCTCGTTAATGTTCAGAACTTAAATAATGAGAATATATATGAATAAAATAAGATTGAATTTCCTGATCAACTGTACCCAGTTGGTTCAATTGGTTCAATTTCCCCAATTTCTATACAAGTCTGAAAAAGAAATCAGAAAACAGAATCCATAATTCCATTAAACCCTGAGGGGTGGCTGAGAATTGTTAAAGTTACCCCATAGGATCCACATGTCACAGCCTATAAGTAGGAATCTGCCACGTATGTTTCCTTTAAAAAGAAGTTGAAAGTAATTATTTATAAGTGTATCTGGATCAACTATAGCAGAAACTCCAGTTGTGCCGGGACGGGCAGTTTGGCCCAGCATATCCACACAGAATGTTTTTTGTTTTTTAATTATAACATACAATCTGTTCTGAGATGATTTCCATCTAGACACAGGTGTCAGATCAGATGACAAGATAGCGGCTGGTACTGATCTTCCCACATGCCACAAATTTATGAGCTTAACAATCACATTTACAGTTAAAGGATTTATTTATGGACATCTGTTATCCTTTTTCTTCTCACAATCCTTCAAATGGCTCTGCCTCCATCTCTGTCAGGGACGGTTGGTGAAGAGAGAGAGAAATCTACAGCACTGATACTAGGCTGCATTCCCTGCATGGGGGAACTGAAAGAAGGTGACCCTCAAATGCTCATAAGCAAGGGGCTGGGGTTCTCACTTGCTTCACAAGGAGGAGGATCCTGGAAACATGCCTGTCAAATTCAGCAAATAAAGTCCTAATTATTTTCTCTGAGAAGACAGGGACAGAGGAAAGAATCTTAGCCAACCTCCCAGACTGGGGCTTTTCCCAGCAGAGGAGGGGAAAGGATAAAGAAGCCCTAGGCATAGCTCATTAGATGAGGTCAGAGGAGGAAGGACACACCAGAAAAACTGGGAGGCATCAAGAGGCAGATCAAATGGAAGTTCCAGCAGAATGAGCAACCAAGGGCACTTGAAGGCCAGGATCTAGACACAGACATAGACACAGATACAGACAGAGACATAAACACAGACATAGACATAGATACAGATATTGAATTGGGTCTTTAATACTGATGACGGGGGGGACCCCAACAGAAGGGCTGAGGAACCCTAGTGTAGGGCAGGTCAGGTTGTCCATGTGGACACTGAGGTCATCACAAATGAAGGTGAAGCAGAAAACTCTGGTAAGGTGGATAAATGACCAGGCAGGCACTATAAGAGGTGCCAAGGCAAGGCAACATGTTAGAACTCTCAACTGAGGAAGCATGTTATAGGAGAGAAGAAAAATAATAGCCCTGAAACAACCGGAAACGCCAAATTGTGAGCCCGCTGTCAAACTCCACAGTCTCTGGAAAAGAATTCCAGGTAAGAAAAAGGGGATGGGATCCTTAGGGGGGAACCAGGAGATGGAGGAAGCATCCGGTGAATACATTAAGGATGCTGGAGGTTTTAGCATAGAAAGGGGCTCAGGAAGTCCCCAGAGGAAGGTCTTGGCTGGGATTTCAGAGTCAAAGTGGTACTCGTAGAAGATGATGAGCACTGATGGGTCTTACAGATTGTGTGGTGACTTAGAATGACAAGGACATAAGTCATGGTGATCCCAAACACTGCCACTGTAGTCAGGATACGGTGATGCATGATTTGGCACAATGGGACCCACAGTTGGGGTGGGAGGAGGGGATATGGAAAGGCTGAGACAAATGCAGTAGCCTCTCCCTCAAAACTTGCCTTGACCTCTTGTGGTTGAGAGAACAACCTGGAACATCCCATCCCTGAGCCAAGACAGGACTCCACAAGAGCATCTGTCATCCAAGGGCACAAACATAATGTACAGACCGAGCAGCTCAGCCTCTGCCACACCAGCATCAGGTGTGATCAGCCCACCACCTCGGCATGCACAAACTCACTCAGAAGCTGTACAGTCTGAGGCAAGAATGAGAACTCAGTCCCCCACCTTCCCAGCATAACCAGGACCTGCAGCAATGGTACCTCTGGTTCTGTCTGCATCAAGCTTCTAGGGAGCAGCAGGAAATCCAAAAACATTTCAATCCTCTCTTCCACAGCCCCACCTTCCTCCTTTAAAGTTCTTAGTGCAGAGCAAAGTGTTTTTCTTTACAAACAAGAGAAAAAAAATATGGAAACTCTAAATGCCTAGTCCATTCACAGGGAAAGCAAACAATATGGGCAGGGGCATAGCCCTGGGCACAGCCTCCAAGAACATTCTCATCCCCAAGGACAGTGTGCACCCAGTACTTCAGGCTCACCACAGCAGCATTGTTCTGGTACCTAACCCAACCACCCTAACCAGAAAGCCCAAGGCCAACCAGCATCTATTCATCTCCAACAATTTACTTGCAAAACCAATGAAACAGAGCCATATGAAATTGCCAGTAGATCTATCAAATTTGTGTGTGTATGTGAGTGTGTGTGTGTGTCAACTGACCTACATCTCCAGCCCAGCTCTATCAATTTTGACCTACACAAATCAGAAATTTCATAAGGTTCAACCTAATCTAATTGAATCCATACTCTGTCCCAACATCAAAGATAAATAGCTTACGAAGCTACAAAAGGAATAGAGAGCAAAAATTAAACACCCTAATCCCTGCCCTTCAGCCACCAAGTCAGTAGCTTCCCAGGAAGCGAGTGACAGTTCCCAGGGAAACACACTCTTGTAACACCTGTCTTTCTGCTCATTTCCTACAGTAATATAAATTGGCCTCCATTTGACAATATGGCTGATTTTGCTTCTTATGCCCCTAATACACAGGGTTCTCTCTAGCCCAGCTAACCCCACACATACAAATGAATGAACATTGCTTTTGATAATCCACTCTTCTGCTCAAAAACATGCAGTAGCTTCTCATTACCATCCTCAAGGGCCAAACCCAAACCCCTCAGAGTGATAGATAAGGCCCTCTATCACCCAGCAGCCCCCATGCATCCCAATCCCATTCCACCCTCACTCCCCCACCCAGCTAGTTCTTACCACCTTAAAGGTCTAAGGTCCACTTCCACCACCACACCTGCCTTGTCCTAGCAAGCTCACAACAAAAGCTCCCTCCTCCTCAGAAGCACTGTTCATTCATTAAACCAGGATTTAGCAC
This sequence comes from Glaucomys volans, assembly GCA_020662805.1. NCBI lineage: Eukaryota > Metazoa > Chordata > Mammalia > Rodentia > Sciuridae > Glaucomys > Glaucomys volans. The sequence goes on along the minus strand of JAJEJO010000713.1, from coordinate 466,417 downwards.
AAATGTTTGAGATCTGAGCCCCGCACACGGGTGCAGAACACCCCACTGCACCTCTTCTCATTGTTGCTTCATCTTACTAGGTGGAAGTATTCTCCCTCTTAACTAAACTGTAAGGACTCCAAAGACAGAGACAAGATTGTGCAAACTCTCTTCATGATAATACAGAGACTAAACACTCAAGATTTGGGGAACAAGATTCAACCCTAACATCAGACAAAAATATGGAGCTTCAGGGCTGGGGATATAGCTCAGTTGGTAGAGTGCTTGCCTCGCAAGCACAAGACCCTGGGTTCAACCCCCAGCACCGCAAAAAAAAAAAAAAAAATATGGAGCTTCATTCTTCCAGCTGAGTGTTACTACCATCAGCACCTGGCACCAGGAGCCTCATACAGCAGACATCCTAAGAAGATTAAATACATGAAATGAAAGAAGACACGATCTTCCTCAGTACTGAGAGAAAGAAGAGAAAAGGAAGGGAAGAAAAAAGGAAGGAAAGTAGGTAGGGGGAGGAAGGAAGAAAACATGATCCTAGACATCAATTTCCACAAGGAAATCTGCCAAGAAAACTAATACAGATGGGGAAGAGACCTACATTTCTTCAGTTTGATAAAGGTTCGTTTTATTGTTGTGCAAAGAACACTGAACATGGAGTCAGACTCCATGGCCCTGCCATGCTCTCATTATCTGGATGCCCCAAGAAACATTACGTAATCCTTCCTAACCTCAGTTTCCCCACCTGCCAAACAGCATTAATATCTCACTCAGGCTGACCTAGATGGTCAGCTTGGCCTACATGGATACTCCGCCATGCTTATTTTTGCCCCCACTCTAAAAGAAAATAGGACTTGCAACTTTGGGTTTTCCCCAAATCCATGTACATCTCAAGGTCATAGAGAATGTGATGCTGAATGTGACTCGGATGAATTTGTTGTTCATGGAGCAATCGACATAGAAAACTAGTAGGAACAGGACAATAAGAAACACTCCAGCAAACCTTAGCACATAGCTCTTCTGGAGAGAGAGAGCAGCTTCCTGCTCACTGATCTGAAGTTGCCCTTGCTCCAGTGGGACCCAATGAACTCTAAATGAACCAGCATGGCCAAGTGGGGTTGGGTCCCAGAAATCATGTTTCCTATCTGCTGCTGCAGGTAAGATGAATTTGCATAATTGGACTCCATGCCACACCCAACTAAGCTGGAAAAACTGCCAAAGTGACTGCAAGTCACCTTAATCTACTTTCCTGTCTAACCATCTATTATTACTTTCTTTATTTATATGATTACTACTGATATACTAATCATCAAGTTTAGGAGAGTGACACAATTGTAGAGAGATAACAAAGGCAAAGGGTTTGGGCTTCGAAGGGCAATAGAAGGTAAATATACAGAGAAAACTAATGGAAGCTAAGAGTTAAGTAAGATTTGCTATGGAGATGCCTCTCCTTGCCACCTCTGTGCTGATAAGAGTCTCAGGTCCTGTGTGATAGTTAGGACTTTACCATTCCTGCTACAAGAGAAACCAGAGGGACAATTTAACAAAGGGAAATTTATGCCCTGCTTTAAGCAAAAAAAGGAGGAGAAAGAGCTTTTCCTGCATTTGCTGTTCCTCAATCACCTCCAGCACAAACTAATGTCGTGGCAAAGTGGCATATTCAGGGTGGTATGCTTTGATCCCCTTTACTATCCAAAGCCATATCTGTCACCTGGGAGTTCTGTGGAAATGCAGAATTTCAGACCCCACACCAGACATGACAGAATCAGATTCTGCATTTTAAGAAGAACCCCCGCCCCACCAGGGCTGCAGTTGTGACTCAGTGGTAGAGCGCTTGCCTAGCATGCTTGAGATACTGGGTTCAACTCTCAGCACCACATATAAATAAATAAAATAAAGGTCCATTGACAACTAAAAAAAATTTTTAAAAAAGAAAGGAAATTAAAAAAAAAGAAGACCCCTCCCCTGCAGCATAGTGTGATACACAAGAGTTCAAGCTGCAGTGCTTGAATATCTTGAATATCTCTTGCTTTGCCAAAATGGTTAGCAGAATCAAAATATGCAGTCCACAACAAGAGGGATCATAAAGCCCTCAGACTAGTACATACTGACTTGTGTAGCCTTTTAAGTGTGGCAGCAAGACCCAATTAAATCCAAAGTAGGATCCAAGATTGGCTTTGGCCCAGTGGTGGCTGTGCTTCTCCAGGACCAATCTGCACCGGTTGGCAAACAGGCAGACAAGGGGGTAGTTGGAAAGGGAAGGAGAGGTTTGTGCACAGGAAACTGAAGACGCCTGGGAGGATATAACAGGTATAGCAAGCAATGACAAGAGGCACCAGCATGGCATCTGCCCCTGCACTCTTGGATCCCAGAAGAGCAGGTATAAGCACCTCTGGAGCACAGGGAGAAGGATGGATGTGGAAAGAGCTGTTGCCAAAGCCTCTGGGAGGCTCTGGGGCTTGGCAGCCTCAGCAGAATCAGTGGAAGGCCATGAGGGGCCTTGGGGACACAGTGACAGCAGGAGGGCAGCACTGGGGGAAAGGGGGAGTAACAGGAGTGACAGGACACCTGGAGGAAGAACAGGGGCTGCAAGCCATGGTGCACCTGAACACAGGTGACATCCTACTCTGGGGACTCTGAGGACACTGGCACAGGGCCTGTGTGAGCAGGAGAATCCAGTGAGATTTGCCAAGCTGGGCATTAATATCAACATGGCCTCATGTGCTCCCAGGGCTGGGGACACTTTGGACACACCAGCCACCCTAACAATAACCTTATCTGCACTTTCCCTCCTGCAAATGGACCTTTCTGCTGCTTTCCATTCTTTCTTCACAGACTGTGGGCTGTCCTTTCCTGTCAGGGCCCTCTTCACCGGCGGCCTCTTCATGTCTATGTCTGGGAGCCTCTCCAATGCTCCCACCCTATCCCCCATAATGCCCTCTCAGGGACACCCGACGCTGGTTTGCTTAGACCAGCGCTCTCCCCAGGGAGAGCTGATCTTTCCTTCTCACCCCTAGGTTTAGTGTTTCCTCCTAGCCCTCCAGCATCCCCAGGGTTGCACCACCCACTCTGAAATTCCGAGAGGGCAGGGCTCCAGGCAGGCTGCTGATTCTTGTGACCTGGATATTTAATCTCAGTTGTCTGTTACAGCAAGATTCACAGTCACCTTGGGTTTGGGCTGGGTTCTGCTTTCCAGGTGCTGTTCAGGGAGGTTCTTTGGGGGTGTTCATGTGAAGAGTGTGCTTAAGTGGTCCCACCTTGGGACCACTTTCGTCCAGCTGCCCAGATGCTTCTAAGATTTTAAGTTTACTTGTTCTGCCTGGTTAATGCACCTCCAGGGCCTCCAGCAGCCAACTCATCTCCACTGGTCTGTGTCAACAGAACTTTCAAACCTCCCAGGCCCAGCAGAGCTCTGCCATATTCCCTGTGGGCAGACAAGGCTGCAAAAATCATTTGAAATGCAAGCTTCCTCAACTCCTTCCCAACAGAGGCGAAGTGCATCTATCTCATTTCCACATCCTCACATTTGGGTTTGAAGGGATTTTAAATGGACATCAGGACACCTGGAATACCTGAACCATCTGTCAGAGCCCACACCTGAGCACTGTCCCCTGCTATTGCCAGAGGTGTATCTGAAGAGCAGGTGGAGACTTCCCCACCCATTGCTACACAGGGTAGAGGAAGCAAACCGTCTGCAGATTCTTTTAAAAAGTTATTCTTAAAGGATTTTTACTCCTTCATGAGACAGCCTCCATAGACAATATATGATTAAATAACAAGCAAGCAAAATAATTCTAACAAGTAATGTTTCCCCAAAACACAGTTTTCATTCAAACACTGGGGTGATTTACATCAATGTTTATAGCAGCTCAATTTACAATAGCTAAACTATGGAACCAACCTAGATGCCCTTCAACAGATGAATGAATAAAGAAAATGTGGTGTGTGTGTGTGTGTGTGTGTGTGTGTGTATACATATATATATATGATGGAATATTAGTTAGCTTTAAAGAAGAATGAAATTCTGGCATTTGCTGGTTAATGGATAGAGTTAGAGAATATCATGCTAAGTGAAATAAGCCAAATCCAAAAAGCCAAAGGCTGAATGTTTTCTCTGATATGTGGAAGCTAATTCACAATAAGTGGAGTGGGGGCAGATAGGGAAGAATAGAGTTACTTTATATTAGGTAGAGGGAAGTGAGGGGGTATGGGGAATGAAGGATAGTAGAGTGAAACAGACATTATTACCTCTTGTACATGTATGGCTGCATGACCCATGTGATCCTGCAATATGTATAATCATAAAAATGAGAGATTACATTCAATTTATGTATGATCTATCAAAATGTATAAATGCATTCTACTGTCATGCAACTAATTAGAAAAAATAAAATTATTTTAAAACTAATAAAGTAAAATAATAAGGAAATATTATGAATAATTTTGTGCCAATAAGTGAGACAAATGAAATGTATGAATCCCATGAAAGACACATATTATCAAAGTTCACTCAAGAAAAAAGGAATGACTTAAATACTTTCACTGTGCTGTCGATTTAGGTACCCCCCGCTGAGGAAGAACTACAAATATTCAGTGAATGATGGTTGACACGATCAAATTCACTTGCTGGTAAAAAGTCTCACAAGCAGCTTATGTTGAAATACAAATCCTTTGTAAACAAAAGTAGTGTCATGAATCCAATCTAAGGGAAGATGTGTGTTGGATGCAAAGACTGAGTGGGTGCAAATCTTTGCACACTAGAACTGAAAACACATCTCCCAGTAGCCCATCACTCCCAACTAACAGATACGATAGACCAGAAAAGTAAGCAATTATCCAAAGGTCACACAGCTAGCTAGTCAGTACTAAAATGATTCTTCCACAGATCCTGAATCTTTTTGAATGATGACTACAAGTTCAGAGTGTTACTTGTAATTCTGGAATAAAGCAAATTCACGGCATCCTCCCAAGGAAATGGAGTGGGGCTCAGACTCATCTGCAGCCATCAACACCTAAGCAAAGAAACTTCATTTAGCTCTGCCCTAGTTGTTAAGCCAGCCAGCATCCCAATTAGGCAAAATACAGTCACACAGTATTCCTATAGCTGGCAAGAAACAGGTGGGTTTTTCCCTGATATCCCTGCAGACAGGATGATCTAAAAAGGCAACTCCCCAAAGTATATTAAGATTCCAAACAAAGAAAGATGCTGGCACAAAGTAGATTAAAATGCAAACTTTCCTCCATCTGGGAATTCAGCCTGGGCTTGGTTTTCTTCTAATTTAGAACAGGAACGGCATGGTGCCAACACCCTGATGGCAGAAGGCATCTATCAGGCATCTCAAGGTGCCAGCAGCAGTCCCAATACCCTGCTGAGTGCCAGAGTCAAGGAGCCCTTGCCCACATCGCTGCTGGAAGAGGACTCTGCCGTCATCAGTGCTGTGGGACCTGCCCAGCCATAGCTCACCCAGCCTCCCAGAAGGCTGTCAATACCAACAAGAGGACAGGCATCGTGTCTCCTAGGCATGGTGAGCACTCCATACGCTGTGGTTAAGTCAGATTGATGGGCTGGGGATATAGCTCAGTGCATGCCTAGCCTATTCAAGGCCCTGGGTTCAATTCCCAGCACCACCAAAAAAAAAAAAAAAAAAAAAAAAGATCAAATTGACAACAGTGTCACAGAGGAGGCAAGCCTGCTCTTCTGCTGAGAAGCCAGCATCAGTGGGAAGAAAAGAACACGTCCCGTCAAAAGCCCCAACTCTGCATCCACACCTTTTAAGAGCATCACAGGCTAGGTAGAGGGAAACCTTGGCAGCTTCTGGCTTCCCCAGGGACTGTGGTTAAGCTTCTTCAGAAGCCCTTGCAAGTCAATCTCCTCGGCATTTGGCAAAAATATATAATTTGCAAGAATTGAGTCTACTAAATGGATTTTGCTTGGCAAGATTCCAAACACACAGACCTAGTGCCAGGAATGTGGCAGGCAGGCAATGAACAGGTGTCACATGGAAGAACCCAATAAGCATGTGGTAGGGTTGACGAAAACAGAGGAGTCCAGAACCATCAGAATGTGCTGGATGAGTCAAGCAGTCATGGACAGGTCTCTAGTTGTACCTGTTGGTTGGGAGTGACGGGCTACTGGGAGATGTGTTTTCCGTTCCAGTTTTTCATCTCTTTCTGCCCCCAAAGTTATCTAAAGCTACTTAGCCATCAACTTTTTGCAGGTCCAGGAGACTATTGTGGCGGCTACAACTGCACACCCAGATCCAGGTAGGTGTCCCCAGCTGAGGTCACATCCTTGCTTGGCTCCACCCTCTGACCACCTTGCCCCCAAGTTCCCTTCTCCTGAGAGATCTCCCCCAAATGTCACCTGCAAAATCATCCACAGCTCAGGTTCTGATTCCAGACCCACACCATGAAAGGCCTTTAAATTTTACAATAAGAATAAGCACGGGCTATTTTGTGGCATTTTTAGAATTTCAGAGTAGGAGGTATTCCTTCTCTTCCACTTCATTTAAAAAAAAAAAAAAAAAAAGTAGAATTATCCAGAGTTACCTGGATGGTTTTCCTGCTATTTCCCTCAGACATGTCCTTCCTGCTTTCCTTTAGATTGGCCAGGGATCTTACATCACTCCCTTCAGACTCTACAATCACCCCACCCGTCACATGCCCTCCTTCTTTCATCCAGAGCACCTACCACTACTGATGTCACACCATTTGCATGATGTTTAAACTCTGTCTCCCCAGTACCCCAGTTCAGTACTAATACCATTAATTAAAATGACTATGCCTACCATAGTGGTGTGTAGTAGATGCTCAGTAAAAGCATGTGAACAAATGCCTAATTAGTTCATGGTCATTATCAGTGATGTTCCCAGTATCTAATTTTGTAGCTTTTACACTAAAAACTGATACTGTCATGGGTAGGAAAAGAACCATAAGAACATTTAAGGAAAAAATTTTCTTAAGCTTTAAAAGGATGTGACAATTACTGGCTGTACTTCTAGCAGATTGTAGTTAATTGCAGGTTAATAAAGCACAGTGACAACCTCTAGACATAGCCAGCCAGCTAGCCAGGAGCTGCTCAGAGTTTCTGAGTTACTCAAAGCAGTACGGAAAACAGAAATCTTTCCTTATTTCCCTGAAACAGGCAGATATTTGAAGCCCAACTCCCTCCTCCTCCCAATTTAAAAAAAAATCTATCATGTTATGTTTTTTCTTTGGTTCTTAACATGTTTACTTAAGACTATTTAAAAGCACATACATTGTGGTGCTGAGAACATACGGTGGGGGGGGAGAATAAAGAGATACCAGTCTTAGCTGGGCATGGTGACACATGCCTGTAATCCCAGTGATTTGGGAGGCTGAGGCACAAGGATCACAAATTCAAGGCCAGCCTCACCAACTTAGCAAAGCCCTAAGCAACTTTGCAAGACACTGTCTCAAAATAAAAAAATAAACAGGGCTTGGGATGTGGCTCAGTGGTTAAGCATCCCTGGCTCAATACCCCTCCCTCAACACTAACATTCCATGTTCCTCTCTAAGAACACAGCTTTACCAAGGCACCTACCTCGTACCTGATGAAGAAAGTGCAGGTAACTAAACATAAAGAGAACTAGGCAGCCACTGTGGTCTTTGTAATGTTGACAAAGCATTTGGGGAGGGAAGTAAATAACTAAGAAATATTCCTAGCAACATGGGAACCCCAGGGTCTGTCAACTGGTTCTCAGGTTCTTTGTTACCCCTTGTTCCTTATGGTGAATGTGGATTCCTGTTTTCCTTCCAGGCTACATTGGAAAATACCAACTTGGAAAACCTGTAAAACACTTGTCAGTTGTACTGTCCTTGTAGAAAATGATCAATTTACTGGAACTCTACATTACTATAATGACATTAAGGAAAAAGCTTGAAAAGGCTTCATTTCCCAAAGCATGGTATACTTACACCCCTGAATCCAGGAACTTCCCCATAAATTCCTTTACTAGGGAGGTCTGCAACCCTTGGACATCAGTTGACCCCAAATTCCCAAAAAAGCAAAGATGCTCTAATCTAGCATTCTTGTTTTCTTATTTTTGTTTTCTTTATAAATTATTAAGTTCAATAATATGGGTTTTACCTGGCACACAGGTGAGACCCTTATCAGGGATGTGGTGTCCTTTCTTTTACTTTTTATTTTAGAAAAAAAATTATCAGAATTTTATTTTTTTTTATTTTTTTATTTAATTTTTTGATTCATTGAACACAAATGGAGTACAGCAATTGTTTTTCTGGTTGTACGCAAAGTAGAGTCACCCCATCTGTGCATTCATGCATGTACATAGGGCAATGATGTCTGTCACACATACTGTTATTATTCTTACCCCCCAACCTCAACCCCACCCCTCCCTTCTCTCTATGTTCTCTATCCTTTCTCCATTCTTGCCATCATTCCACCCCACATTATGCATCATCATTCACAGAGCAAGCAATCGTGAAATTCATTTGGAGGAATAAGAGACAGAATAGCTAAAGCAATCCTTAGTAAGAAGAGCGAAGCAGGGGGTATCACAATACCAGACCTTCAACTATACTACAGAGCAATAGTGACAAAAACAGCATGGTATTGGCACCAAAATAGACAGGTAGATCAATGGTACAGAATAGAGGACACAGAGACAAACCCACATAAATACAGGTATCTCATACTTGACAAAGGAGCCAAAAACATACAATGGAGAAAAGATAGCCTCTTCAACAAATGGTGCTGGGAAAATTGGAAATCCATATGCAGCCAAATGAAACTAAACTCATATCTCTCACCCTGTACAAAACTCAACTCAAAGTGGATCAAGGACCTAGAAATTAGACCAGAGACCCTGCACCTAATAGAAGAGAAAATAGGTCCAAATCTTCATCACGTTGGTCTTTTACTTTTAAATTAGCCAGTGGGACCTGCCAGGCTTGACCTGTCAGCATCAATGAGGAGGTGGCTGCCTCTGACATCACCTGTTATTATCCAGGCTCAAAAGATAGAGTTGTTATTACTGACAAGTGCCAATTGCTGAGAAGACTTTGATGTTTGGACTAGTGAAGTCTCTGGCCAGAGACACTTCCGGGCAAGTTTTAAATGTGTGGGAGGTTATGAAAACAAGCTGTTTGTTTTCATGGTTCCTATAATTCTGTATTTGGTCAGAAGGGACAAGATCCAGTGATTCCTACCAAATGCCTGACTCCTTTGTGTGACTTTTCTTTGTTTTCCTCCCTCCCTCCATGAATTTGTTTTAATTCTAGGACATACATACCTATTTATTCTGAGCCACCTGAAAAGTCAATTAGAGCTCATAGAATATTATGACATGGTATCATATGTTTTTACTCCAAAATAGATTTAGAAAGTGTTCAGTGACAAGACAGAAAATTATAAGTATATACATTTATACCACTTAAATATTAATTTTCTATGTATTTTGGAAAGCTCATACATACACACACAAGTTTTTCTAAAAGACTGCAATAAGTTGGGAAGAAATATGAAAAAGTAAAACAAATTTACAGGGTCAACCTATAGAAAATTCCTAGGAATAACTTTCACAAGAAATGCGTATGATCAACATAAGAAAAACTACTGAACCATGAGAGGAACTAGAAAAATCATGGAAATAACTGACTGTCCATTCTAGAATGTGAAGTCTTAACACGCTAAAACCACTTGTTTAACAGTATCTGGTTCCTCCCTATTGTAATTCGTAGGTTCCATGCAATTTCAGTGCTAATGCGATTTTGGAAGGAGAACAAAGAGGTGAGTAATGAGATAGTAAAATAATATTAAAAACTACAATTACAGTGTCTTGGTACTTGCACAAGAACCTAAGGGGGGAAAGAAATGTAGGCCCAAAATAGATTCAACTTCACATAACAATTTAATGTATAATAAAAGATGATTACAAACCCAGCAGGAAGGTCAGAATAATTTTTATTCAATATTGGAATAATTAGTTAATAATTTGGAAATGAAATGAATTTGGATTTTCATCTCACAAATAATACCAAAATAGCTGCCAGATGAACTAAAATCATAAATTTTATTATATTTATCAAAGACATGAAGAAGGAAGGAGTTTGGAAATGAGAAGCATTAACAGAGATCACAGGTAAAAGCTCCCCAGATCTCATACGGATCAGTCCAGGATGGAGAAATGGAAGGTGAGCTGACATCAGTAGTGGCACCCACGTGTCAGGTAGGTCAGTGCCTCAGCTGAAAAATGCCTAAAAGCTCAAGGGCCAAGTTTCCTACTTATGAATTCAGTGTGCACTGACCTGCCCTCTTGTGTCAGATTCTCCCTAGGAAACATGCAGCATCAGATCTCCCATCCAAAATACATGGCCCCTACATTGCCATAGCAGCTGAACAGACAGGGAGGGTGCTCTGGATCTTAACTGCCTTCATGAGACAAGACATGCAGCACCTTCACCCACCATCCACTGATTGGGATGGTCACATGACCCCAAGCACAAGCATCTTAGGTTGGATTCCCCCCAAAGCTGAGCTTGAGACAACAATTTGAGTTCACTCAAATCTTGATCCCCAGAAGCAATGAAGGAGCATGAAAGAATGAAATCGCAACAGTGATGTGAGCCTGGAGGTTATTGCTACAACCTGGGCTCAATTCTGCTGGGAATCTCCAGGGAGACTGGATAGAACATGCCTCAACATGCCTGGGTGTCCCACCAGGGGAACAAGAAAACTGATATTGATCCACTAAACCCCTCTGTTAGCACTTGAGGACTGTTCCAAAGGGAACTAACTGCCCAGCACTTCCTGCAAGAACCCAAAATGGGTCAATCCTGCCTCTGCAACCAGAGAAGGTCCTCAGACAAGGTTGTAGTGGCTTGCAATGGGGACCATCAGAACAGGAAAGGTGAACCATGGACAGGGACTGGTAGCATCTGCTAAAGAAGGTGAGCATGTGGTTATCTGGCAGGATCAACAGTCTTGCCATATATGTAGAGACCCAAGCTCCAAAGAACTCTGGTTGTAGCCATCTGAAATCAAACAAAATCTCAAAGAAACTGTACAACTAGCTTTACTGAACCCATCCCTGGAAGAGATGCTCCTAAATCACAGCTGTTAATGCTAAGAGATCTGTTCCTCCAACCAACCCTGAGACCCAAACGTGCTTCTTGTAGGGTGTCCTGCAGTAGCTTGCAGGTGTGAAAACTTCTGTTTGGAAAAAATACTTCCCTAGCTGGGGATAAAAAGATACAGAGTTATCTTCAGGGAGCATGTGGTTTTGGAGGGTGATGGGTATTCACTTGACCACAAGACTTTAATCACAAGTTCCAAAGAGATGCAGAGGAGGGGAGGCCATATGTCTCCCTGGAGGCTTCAGTGGCTGTGCTATGAAGATCACACCTGCCAAGACCAGGAGAGAGTAGAAGTTCATCACAAGTGAGAGCAAGAAAGTAAAAGCCACTCTGGCAGCTTGTTCCTATCACTTCCATCAGAAAATGCATTAGGTTAATCATTTATGTAAAGAGGAAACACTGGTAGATTTTTAAGTACTTAATATTGAACAAACACCAGATTTCACTCCAGAAAATTACATGAATTTACTTTGTTCCCGAAATTTGTGTTTGTTGGTGTGGCTTCGTGTTCTCTGCCCTCCATTTCCCCAAAGTGTGAAGTTTCCATTGTCCTCGTTATGTAATTATCTAGAGATCACTGAACCTGTGCCATACCTCTCCTTGGAGAATTTTAAGCATCTGTCTAAAAGAACAGGGTGGAAAGTGACTGAGCTCTTGAAAACTGAGGGCAGGGAACTCATCTCACTTTATAAGTATGACAGCTTTTATCTCACAGACATCCACAATGCTCTCAATTTTTTTTCACTTTTCTGAAACAAATAAAATACAAAAAAAAAAAGTGGTGCTTAATTGCACAAAATGTGTCCACAACCTACTCCAGCAGATCAGAAGAAACAGGCACAAGAGGGAAGCTAATAAAGCTGCTCAAATCATCCTAATGATCACTAATTCAATGTTCCACAGAGGAACTAGAGACACCACACGATGCAGCAGTTTCTCAAAAACTGCTTGAGGAAAGCTCATGTCAGCTGAAGATGGGATGACAGAAATGGCCTAAAACGGTTATGGTCTTGAGCTTTTCTGCCCTGGCTGTGCACACCAGTAGTCTTCATCTCAATCATTGGCATATCAACCACCCCAGACCCCAATGACAAAAAGTCACCCTGATTCCTCTTCCCTTCCATCATCTTCCACATGCAGCCCACCTCCAAGACCTATGGGTTCCTAAAGGTCTGTTGGGGTGACCAGCCAGTGAGTAGGAAAATTTGTTCCTGGTGGTGACATAAGAAGGAGTTCAAAGAATGTGAAAACATGGACAAGGAGAAGGAAAACTGGCCACTTCCCTTGTCTCCAATCTTTAGGCGAGTCTTATGATTTGGATGTGTGGTCTCCCCCAAAAGCTCAGGTGTGAGACAATGCAGGGACATTCAGAGGTGAAATGATAAGATTTCGAGAGTTGTAACCTAATCAATGGATTAATCCACTAGTATGGATTAACTGGGTAGCAACTGCAGGCAGGGAGGGTGTGGCTAGAGGAAGTAGGTCATTGGAAATATGCCCTTGGGATATAAATTTTGTCTTTGGTGAGCAGAGCTTGCTTTCCAATGCCTCTCTCTCCTTCCTGGTTGTCATGTCCTGAGCTGCTTTCCTCTGCTGGGCCCTTCCACCATAATGTTCTGCCTCACCTTAGGCCTAGGGCTATGGAGTTGGCCATCTATGGACTGTCACCCCTGAAACCATGAGCCAAAATAAACTCTCTCTCCTCTACATTGTTCTGGTCAGGTGTTTTGGTCTCAGTGACACAAAACTCACTGAAACTGTGGGGAATCAAAGCAGAGTGACCTTGGTTGTAAAGTGAAGGAATGCACTCATAAACCTTCTGAAGCGATCCATCTGCACAGTGGGCACACAGGCTATCCTATATATTCGTCCTGCTTGAAGAAGCAGCCTGGCCCTCCATGGTGTCTCAGCCTGTAGCCCCTGAGGAATGCCTGAGTAATAAAATGCCCAAACCTTCTCCCCCTCTGTCGTGTCCTTCAAATTCTTTCTTTGGGATCAGTAACCAGCACACGGGAGCTTTTGCAGCTCTGGAATTGATCAAGGCAAGTCTCTCATATCTAGTGTCCCCACTTCCCCTTCCCTAAACTACTGCCTTGGTATCCACCCTTATCACACCCTACCTCTACCTGCCACCTCCACGGCTTGCTATCTCTGCTCCTCACCTACCCCAGCACATCCTGGCCTAAGTGTTGTCTCCAGCCCATTGAGCTGATCTCTTTCCCTTTCAGGAGGAGAGAGAATCCAATGGTTCTCCCTTTTCCACCTATTTCTCAAATCCTGGGGGATCCTCAGCCACTCAAGAGGGTCCAAAAGTTCTCTTTGTGCTTTCATCTTCATGACAATTTCTTTTAATGCCCTGGACCACCTAAATGACCATGTTATAACCAAGTTTTGCATTGTCAAGAATTGTTTCATTATCAATGGAGTCAGCACTATGAAATGTAACTTTAATTATCACTGGCTAATGAGAAAAATCACAAATCAGACTTAATATACAGAGAAGGAACTGATGAGAGGATTGAGCCATCATGTAAGCCATGTGGCAGGGCACACAGCACACCAAACTCATAAGAACCTGAGGGACAGTTTTCAGAAACAGAACCAGTAGTTTAGTTTTGGCAAAAATGAAATTTTATCACATTAAATTCAGGACATTGATCTGAACATATTCAGTTTGTGACTCTGCTGGTATTTTATTTATGTATGTGTTTTGGTTTTATGATCATAAAAGAGCTCTAAGTATTGCAAGTTTAGAAGTATTTAATGCTACTATATATCAAAATTACCTTATCATAAAAATAATTTAAGGAATACTAGGCTTCTACAAGTTTCTTTATTTTTTCTTTCTTTCTTTAAAGGAATCCACAGATTACTCCCATTTGAAAAACTGGTTTCAGGCAAATGTGGAAGAGAATGATGTTCTCCAAGGTCCCTCACAATTTAAGTTCTGGCCAATGGAGTGTGGACATAAATAACAATGCATTCATTACAGAGGAGGCATATGGAAGACAGCAATTCTCCCACTCTTTTCTGGCAATGGTGACTACACACACCACATTTTCCAGATGGTGAGACATCAAGCTGGGGCCTTCTACTCACCTGTGAGAGACACATACTGTGAGTGAGAAGAAACTTTTCTTGGGTTAAGCTAATAAGATTTGTTACTGCAGCAGAGCTTAGCCTATCCTGACCAATCCAGTTTTAGGAACTGAGCCCTGCCCCACCAAGCCCTTCCAACCACATCTCATGTCCAAATGACTCTTGGTTCAATGACATGAACACACCAAGCTGTTCCATGGCACCCCACTTTGCACATGCTGTTCCTTAACCCTAGATACTTCAGCCTTCCTTCTCTATTCCAGCCATAGTAATTCATCTTTTAAAACCTACTTTAGATATAATTACCACCAGGAAGTTTTTCCTCCCTTTTCTATCACTTTTAACCAGCCTCTCCATTATCCATGAACTCTACAGAATGCTTATCTCATCATGTCATAATTACACCTTTCAATGCCTGATCCCACAGCACCCATTCCACCCCACCACATTGTGATAGGGCCAGTGGTTTAGTCACCTCTACAATCTTAAGGTCAGCATGCAAAAGTGGGTACCATGTGGTCATTTGTCCAGAAAGAACTTCATACCAAGGCATGGAAAAAAGCTGAATTCTTCCTGGTCCTTAGGGCATCTGAAGAAAGTTGAATTAGATCTATTACCAGCCAGGGAACATCTTACTCAAGGACAGAAATTCTTACTATCTCCAACCCAGCTCCAGGACAGACCTGCCCAGGAGGCCTGAACACGCTATCTCTTCCCAGACACAGTATTGTTCAAGGGATTCAGATTATCTGGGAAGGAAAGACTGGCCTAAGATCCTGTGCTCAAAATGTGATCCCCAAATGAACAACAACTACAAGATTTAGGAGCCAGTGAGAAAGGCAGGATCTCAGTCCCCCAGACCTTCTAAATCAGAATCTGAATTTTAACAGGATCCCCAAATGATTCAAAGGCCCCAAAATATTTGAAGAGTACAGGCCCAAGGCAGCTGAACAGAATCTCTTCAACCTAAAAGTTCACTTTCATTATAATACTTTTCATTTGCAATATCAGGTAAGTGCTTCCTATTGTTAAATCTTAAAGAGGTCCATTTTACAAATAAGAAAACTTAAGCTCAGAGTGGTTGGATCACATGGCTTTCCAGTGTCAGAGCCAGGATCTAAGGGCTGTTCTGATGGACTCAAGAGCCCTAAATGGATAACCACACACTATAGGCACCCTGATGTTTGCAAGTTTCTGTGAACACTTAGACTTCAAAACCAGCCCAGGCAGCTCTAGAGACACTCCCAGGCCCTTCATGCAGGCACTGATCTGGTGTTTATCTCTATTTCCTCACTTACTACCCACATCTTGATGCCTCTCTATATACCACTGTCCCCAAGAGACTGCCGGTTGTCCCCAGGTAAGGATTTTATAAGCTTGCTCAACAACTGTTTAATGAGTCAATGAAAACATTTCCTCTTTGAACATCAAACAATACCCAGCTGGACAACTCTTATTAAATAAAGAAAGGCAAAGACATGCAGGTTCCCAGAGAAGTTCAAGGACTTGCCCCAAGTCACTCAGAGGCCTCAGATCTCTGGGAATGGAACACAACACCCGTCTCTGATTGCTAGTACAGATGTCTTCTTCCCATATTCTATTCTCCCTGGATTTGCCTCTTCTGACCTATATTATCAGGCAGTTAACAAAAGCATCCTTTTCAAAGAACTCTCCCACATATGCATCTTTAAAAGGGGCTCTGCTCTACCACCAGATGGGCCAAATTTAGACATTAACAGGCAACCACCACAGGAAAAGGTGGGGAAATGCAGGATATCAGAGACAATGGGCCCCTGAACCCAAAGAAAAGAAACTCCATCAAGCAAAACCAACTAAATCTGCTCATCTCAGCTACTAAGATCCCACTGTTAAGATAAGAGGCCCCTGGAAGTCCTGGAGGCCAGACTGGTAGGAACCTGCCCACCCTCCCCAACAAAACACCACCACCCCATAGCAGTCTGTGGTACTATGGCTCCACTGGCTAAGACAGCCCTTTTCCCTCTCTCTATTGGCTTTAGAAAAATTCAAAGACATTTTTCCAACTGGTTCAGAGAAAAGCAAAACATCTGCCTGAAATATTCGATTTTCCAGGAAAACATGGAAAGGAAATTTCCCTTGAACTGCAGAAAAGGAGGATAAGAAAAACCTAGAACTGAGATCTTGGGACATTGAACTATTCTCCATTTGGCTTTTGCTTTTCTGAGCACTCAATCAGAGTGCCTCCCGGAATGCTAAGGGTCATGTGCCCAGCCAAAGGTACGCTGATAAGGGTTCGTGGCGCTGAGCCCCCACTTGCCAATCCTGTGCCTGGACACAGGGGTCCATCCACCCAGAGGGGAACACCTTTGTGATTTCAGGCAAAGGTATCCTACAGACAAATACAGGCTACCGGTTACTTGATATAGTCTTGCTGCTATACAAGAGTGAGAAGGGTCCATGTTTCTATTTGGGTTCCTTAAAATCAGATCCTGAATAAAACTTTCTATAAAAGGGTATTAGGAGGTACTCCTGGGAAAAATGGGTAGGGAAATGAAGAAGTGAGTTCGGAAAGAGAAGTAAGCCAAGCAAAGGCTCATGGAGTCAATTTGATGTGACTCCACAGAAAATCTCTGAAAACAAAGGATGTCATGCTTCAGAGTGTCCCATGGAAGGACCCAGGAGCTGAACTATGTATACTCAGCACCCATCAATCATGGGTTAGAGCCTGCCCCCAGAGGCACTGTAAATTTCTGGGCACTCCTTGCTCTCAGTTCCCACTGCTTTGGCTCCTGCAGCCCAGGGTCATTCTCCAACAGAGAAATAGAGGGGCTGGAAGTTGAGAGTGAAAGTACTCAGGGCACCCAAGTGCACAAAGATGGCAAAGCTCTCCGTAAAAGGACATGGATCACCAGGTGTGGTGGGCACACACCTGTAATCCCAGCTATTTAAGAGGTTGAGGCAGGAGGCTCACAAGTTCAAGGACAGCCTTGGCAAGTTAGCCAGTGAGATCCTGTCTCAAAATTAAAAGAAAACAAAAAGAGGGGGCTGTGGATGTAGCACAATGGTAGAGCACCCCTGGATTCAAGCCCCAGTATGAGGAGGAGAGGGGATAGACCTCAAAGAACTTTTAAGTCTCAAGGAAAAAAGTTACAGTGCATTTTTCAGAAATAGATTTTTGCTTTTCTCTATTCTTTCTCCAGGGAAGCATTTCCTGGCACCACTCAGAGCTATCCAAATATTAAACTGAAATGCTTTTCTCAAGTTGGGCTATCAGCCAAACCCAATATTCCTTTCTGTCTCCCTGGGGCCCCTGGTTTTTTTTTTTTTTTTTTTTTTTTTTTTTTGCTACCTTGCCTAAGGGTAAGCCCTGATATTTGTCTATTTTAGATGCCTCCTTCAGTGTGATCACTAGCTCAGCATTAACCCAACAGATCACCTCTGTAAGCAGGAACACAGACTGATTTCATGGCTCCTGACACAATCACCAAAGTGCAGGGCCCACCTAGTGCCAAGACACTTCACAAGAGCCAGAGATGAAGGTGGGACCCAGCTTCAATTTGACAACTGTCATCTTGGATAATACATCAAGGCAAAGAAAGGAAACGGGATCAACTAGGAGGGGGTGAGGTGGAGGGATGACTAACTGTCAGGAATGAATAACAACCTAGTTCCCTCCACAACTTCTCCTCACCCCCCTCTCCCAGCAGGCGGATACTCTGAAAAGGTGTCCCCAGACGCCTCTGCCCAGCACTTACAAGTCTTCTCCCTTCCTCACCACACCTCGCCCCCAGAGCCAGTCGTGGAAGGGAGCGTAAATCTGGACCTATATTTGAAATTAATTGAGGGGATATTTCACGAGCTTAGGGGGTTTTTTCCTGTTAACTTCCAAATGCTTTGCCTGTAGTCTTTTCCCTAGTTGCCTTTCATTCTGCTGTGTCTCTTCATCTGTTCTACCGAGAGTTTTCTTTCCTTTAGATGGGCCAGAGTTTTGGAGACCACGATTCAAGTTCCGGTTCTACCACCATCAAGTGGTATGATCTCAGGCAAAGTGGGAGCTTCTGTTTTCTCATCCAAAAAATGGAGCTAATCCCCTCTTCTTTACAGGTGTATGGAAAGGGGATGGAATGAGGTGAACTTTAGGTAAAGTGCCTGCACATTGAGATGCTCAATAAAGGTCAGCTCCCTCCCTGGCGCCGTCTCTTTCTCCGCAGCCCTGCCACACCTCACAGGATGCCCAGAACGTTTTCCAGGAAGGGCCATCTGACTCTCAGGAGAGGGGAAACCAGTTCCGGACAGCATTGCCACCGCTATAGCAAGCGAGTTCCAGGCGGTGTAGACACACGCAAGCGCACACACAAACACACACACGCTTTGGGCAACCTTGCGGGCTCTGGCTCTGCTGCTCCAGCCCGCACCCAGCTTGGTCCAGAGGCAGGGCGATTTAAGTCTTCCCATCCCCGCCAAGGCGGTGCCCCGGACCCGGCGGCACTTACCAGGGGCAGGCCGCGCTGGGCAGCCCGGGGCCGGCCGGGCCGGGGGCGGCGGCGGGCGTGGGGCGGGCGTGGCGGCGGGCATGGCGCGGCGGCGGTCTCCGGGCGAACCTGGCTCGGAGGTGGCCGCGCGGGATGAGGCTCGACGGCCGAGCGGGCGCGGGAAGGCGGCGAGCAGCGAGGTGCAGCAGCAAGGAGCCGGAGCCGGAGCCGGCGCCCGCTCCCCCTCCGCAACCTCTCCCGCCGCCCGCCCCGCGCCGCGCCCGGCGACAGCCACGGGGAACGTCTCCGGGGGCGCGGGGCTTAGCAACCGCGCACAGCCGCAGCCGCTCTCCCGGCTCTGGCTGGGCTGTGCGCGCGGCGCCTGGCCCAGGAGGCCGGGCGGAGCCGAGCCGGGCTTTGAACTTGCGCTCACATCCCGGGCTTAGCCTGTGAGCTCCCAAAGGCGGCCCCGGGGGACCCCCTCAGAGGCCCCGCCCCGCCCCGCCCCGCCCCGCGGGGTGCAGCCCTTCCTCCTTCCGGTCGCAGTTCCAGCTGGACCTGGCAGGACCAGGTTTTGATCGTGCACACTACCCGCGTTTCCTATGGGCTGCAGTTCAAAAGGCGTCCCCGGGACACCTGAGGATCCTCGCCCCTCTCTGGCACGTGGGTGTCGGACTTTCTGCAAGACTCCCCGCGACCCGGTCTAGCTACCGCACGCACTGCTAGACGCCAAGGCAGCCCTACTAGGCCATCCTTCTTGGTCCCAAGATTCCAAGAGCCCAGCTCTCTGGTGAGACCAGGCTGCCAAACGTTTCTCCAGTCTATCCAGCCTCGTGGCTTCTTGGTACCACCTGAAAGGCTGCTCATGGACTCCTCGCGTTGTTGTGATTGTTGGGAAATGGTCCCTTCTCAGCACTACATACTTAATTCTCAAAGTCGCAGGTGTCCCAGGAGTCGCACATTTCCAGGCCCTGCCTAGGAGGGAGGTTGGATGCCCAGAGACCACACCCACCTCTCAACGCCGCCACGGACTGACCATGTTTCATGATTATGGATTCATTTTGCCTTGTTCAATCAGGTGGCAGAGTGGCCTTGCCCGATGCTGATGTTCTGAGAAAGTGTTCATGCTCAACGGAGCGTCAAGGCAGAGATGATAGCCCCAGACTGACTCCCAGATTTCAGGAGCTGTCTTTCTCTTTATCACATCTAACAAGGGGTCTAGCAGACGGTCACATGTTTGTTCAGCTGCCGGGGGATAGGACCTAATATCTTTCCAGGCTTCCAGAGAGCCACCTTCCATACTCTCTTTTCTCCTCAGACCTGTTGGTTGCCTCAGGTCAGAGAAGAGCTGCAGCAGCTCCAGGAAACCACTATGAGAAAAGGAACTCTTAGTTCTTTCTGGTTTGTTGACCAGACAACTCCACATCAGCAAGGACCATTTTCAGCGATTGAGTTCCCCAACAGTGAACAAAATCACAAATGCCCTGCCTTCAGGTCATCCTCCTCCTATTAAGAGAAGATAGACTATAAAATAATCAAGTATGGTGATAAGTAGTACAAAGAAAAAGGAAGAAAGGAAAATCAAGCTGTTATTATTTTTAACTTGGGGATCAGGAAAGGTGACATTTAAGCAAAAATTTAGAGAAAGAGCTAATTTGGAAAACTCCCCTGGAGATACTCAAACACTTTCTTTTTAGAAATCTTTTAACAGCTACTCTTCTCAGCCTTATCATTTATATTTTTAGGGTAAATGAAAGTTCAATAAATTTAGTTTCAAAAAAAGGTTTAACTTTTGTGAAGGAGAAATCAAATGACTTGTGGATTTTTTTTTTTCCTCCTTACAAAAGGAGCAACCCAGCAATGTTTAATTCTGGTTAGATAGTCATCATTCATTTATTAAAAGATGCCTATTAAGTAATCACAGTGAACTCAAGATGACTTCACAACAGTGAGAGATAGTGTCATGGTTTAGATGGGAGGAATCCCCCAAAAGCTCATGTGTGAGACAATACAAGAGGGTTTTGAGGCAGACTTATTGGGTTATAAGGGTCTTAACCCAATCTATGAATTAATCCCCTGAGAGGGATTAACTGAGTGGTAACTAGAAGCAGGTCTGGCTGGAAGAGGTAGGTCATTGGAGGACTGCCTTAGGGAGTCCTCCTGAGGAGAGCCCCCCCTTCCTTGCCCCTCTTTCTCTTTCTCTCTCTCTCTCTCTCTCTCTCTCTCTCTCTCTCTCTCTCTCTCTCCCTCCCCTCCCTTTCTGTCCTGAGCCACTTTACACTCTTCCGCCACAATGTTCTGCCTCACCCAAAACCCTAAAGAATGGAACTGGCCTTCTATAAGCTAAGACTTCTGAAGCTGTGAACATCAGCTTTTCCTCCTCTAAATAAGTAACTTTTGGTTCTCTAAAATTGTTCTTGTCAGGTCTTTTGGTCATAGCATCAAAAAAGCTGACTAAAACAGATACAATGTCTCTTATTGAACACTGTGGAAGAAACTGCTAGTTGCCTACTCATTACAGATTTTCTCCTTCTGACCTAGTAACAGAAGTCCAGTTTCTAGCTGAGCACACTGCAACCTGCAATAGAGAATATATTTCCCAGCCTCCCTTGAAGCCAGGAATGGCCATATAAAAAGTTTTTGGCCATCGAATATAACTGAGAGTTTTAAGTGGAACTTTCTAGTTGACTCCAAGATACTGCTGCCACTGGTAGATAACAGCTGATTGTCCATCTCAATCCCTTTCCTTGGTCCTGGCATTCAGTCATGATGTCTGTGGTATGTGGTATTATTGTTTCAATTCTTCCTGCCATCTCTTAATAGAATCAAACAACCCACCTATATTAGTCAGCTTTCCATTACTATGACAAAATACCTGAGATAATCAACTTAAAGGAGGAAATGCTTGTTTTGGCTCATGGTTTCAGAGGTTTCAATCCATAGTGACTTGGCCCTCTTGTTTTGGACCCATAATAGCAAGGATATCATGGCAAAAGAATATGACAGAGGAGGCTAATCACCTCATGGTGACTAGGAAGCAAAGAAAAAAGATAGCAAGGGGCCCAGGTCCCAATATCCCCTTCAAAGGCATCCTCTAATGACCTAACTTGATTCACCTCCTAGAGATTCCACCACATCCCAATAGTGCCACAAGCTGACACTTGGGCCTTCAGGGGACTCTTCCAAACCATAGCACCTCCCTTTACACTTACAAATCATTGCATTGATTTTAGTCTTGGAAATTTTAGTTACTTTGGCTAATGGGATGCTACTAGGCATAATGTAATCACAAGCTAGGAATTTACCCTCTGGTTAAGCTCCTGCCAAAAGTCTAAGTAGGTAGCTATCTCAGGAGCATGTGGATAAGGATGCAACAGCCTCAACTTCAATCTGCAACTAAATACAGCTGACCTGCAGCTTGAAGTGGGATGGAATGATACAGATATGCTCATTGTTGTAAGCCACTGAGTTTGGGGACAGCCTTTCACTCAGGATTAATGCAACAAAAGCAAACATAATGGCCGATGATACGGAAGCTCCATCATCCTTCTTGGATCACTGACCTT
Organism: Glaucomys volans; assembly: GCA_020662805.1. Taxonomy (NCBI): domain Eukaryota; kingdom Metazoa; phylum Chordata; class Mammalia; order Rodentia; family Sciuridae; genus Glaucomys; species Glaucomys volans. The sequence continues at coordinate 444,192 of JAJEJO010000713.1, read as the reverse complement.
GAAAGTAGAAGCCAAGTCCTAAGGATTGAAGAGCAGAAAAATAGAAGTCTGAGACCCCTATGATTTCATGAAAGTTCCTCACCACCCCTGCCCCATTAACTTTTGATTTCTCTTCTAAGAAAGAATAAATCCTTACATGCTTAAGCCACTAAAACAGAATTTATAGTATTCCCTGGAAAAAGATGATTTGTATCCATCCCTCAAAAAAAGAGACCATTTTATTTTCACACTAAGAGAAACATTGAACACACATTTGCAATCATTTAAATGTAAAATAGAAGACAGAAAAGGAACATCATGCTTATAGTGGGCCACTTAACTAGGAACTCATTTGGCATAGCTTGACAAGAAAGGAACAATAGCCGTGGCTGTCTAGAAAAGGTGTCAGGGCTATTTTAGTCACAAGTAAGCAAAATTTACTCAATTTACTCAGGTTAAGTGGCAGGGTGCACAAGGCATTTTAAGAATATATGAAGAAATCTCAAGGACAACCAAAAGCAACTTGGCAACCACTTCAACACCTTTCTCTTGAACATCCCCCACAACTGCTAAGTCTCAAAATCCAGTTTTTCCAAAGAATATACTTAGTCCAGTTTATTTATTCTGACTAGGACGTTTTCACCACTGGTCAGCCACTAGATTTGCAGCTGTGGGCTAGAAGTCCAGCTCTTGTCCAAGCAGCCATGGCACAATAAGAAAGAAGATAGAGGAATAAGAATAGAATAATGGTCATTCTGAAGTGCATAGGGCATTTTAGACCTGGAAACAGAGGGAGATGCATAAAGCAAATAAATTGACTAATATATCCAGGACATCAGGTCAGCTCTAGCTGGGGAAAGAGCTAGAACCATTTCTGGAGGTCAAGTCTGAGCAGGACACCACTGTGTGTTCAGGAATGACTTGGAGGGGAAATTGTGATGAAGAGATCATGGAGCCTCCAAGAGAAAACTCCCTATTCTCTGAATTGCCAGGATTATTCCAGATGGAGATTTCAAGAAAGGGTAAAATCCAGGATCTTCTATAGCATAGCTGACTGTTCTAACAACCTCGCAGTGTACATTTCTCAACCTTCTCATCATACTGATAGGACATTGTTATGTGCCTTCACACCCCAGCTGTTGCCTCTCTCCTTCCCTCCCCAGGTAACTTCATGAGAGATTACTTCATGTTCTCCATCTGTGCTTGCTCACTTCGGCAGAGCTCCTCAGGCCTGCTGCAATCTGACTTGTCTTTCTGCATTGCCACTGCAAACAAGTTCAGTCTGTTTTCTTTCATCTCACTGCAGCTATGACCATCTTCATGCTCTCCACTTCTTGAAACTCTCTCCTATCCTGACTCCTTCCAGTTCACCCTTGCTTCTCAAAGCCCTTATGCTGCTTTGTGGGTCTCTCTTCCTCCATTCAGTCCTTATGCATAGATATCCTCAGGTTTTTTTTTCCTTATCTTTGGTAGAATTTCTGTGCATGATCTTATCTAAGCCCTTGGTTTCAATTTCAGTCTGATCTCATCTCCTCTCTCTCAAGATGTCTCTACTAGACAACTCCTCAAAGACATTTCATAGATATCTCTTAAAACATATCTCCCAAAACCTTCTCATCTTTCCCCCAAAATCTGTCCCTCCTACTGGATTCTTGGTCTTATTTTTAGGTCTTCAAGCCATACATGCAGAAATTGATGTCAGCGCCACAGTCACCAAATCCTCTGCTCTTCTTTCCTACTTCTGTGCCATTGCCTTGTTCAACATATCACCACATCCCATCTAACCCATCCCAACCACTTCCTCCCTCACATTGCTGCATCCCTTCCAGCCTTACTCCCAGATCATCAGCCTTACCAGAGGCATGAAAATCTTTCTCTATATAGATCTACATGATTGCATAATTTCTCCACTTAAAATCCTCCTTTGGTTCTATGTCTTGTAAAAGTTCAAATTTAAACTTCCTATTATGATCTGCAAAGCTCTTCAACATTGGGTCAGGTCCACCACTCAACCTTCACTCCCTGCCACTCCCCTGACTACTCTGGGCTCCAGTTAGTACAGATTCCTTGCTTGGCCTTGGCTCCATCTCTTTGCATACACTGCTCCATCTGCCCATGTGTAGTCTTTACTTGAGCATCACCTCCTCTGCCAAGCTATGATTCAAGCCCATGTTTTTCATCAGTAACTATTCTGTCCCTTCCCCGATAACAAATCACCAGCAGAAGGATGGGAAAGTACATCATGGCCAATCTGATCTCTCCCCAAGACTGGCAACTGACTCAGTCAGTGGTACAACCCACTTACTTACCTACCTTGAACTCAGCTAAAATGTCCAGGTCTGGTCTGGAGACTCATCATATTTGACCTGAGTTCACTCTAGTGATGTATCAAAGATGAAGTCAAACCTGCTGCCTAAGATAAAATATGGGATTTCCTGTGAGTGTCATTAATGCATATAATCTCTGTTCTCTCTTGAGTTGAGAAAACTGTATCAGCTATGTGTGGAAATGATTTAAGGAATATATATAAAATATGTTAGCACTTTTCCTGGATACAAACTCCTGCTTTTAAACAAATCATTTTATTCCCAATGTCTAGTAAAGTTGCCATCTGGATCCTCCTGATGTCCACAAATATGCCACTCAGTGCTGTGAAAGCAAGATGCAGATAATTGTTCTGTAGCACAGCAAGAATACAAAATTATTTTCAATTTATAATTTCAAAAATATAATCAATTTTTAAATGTGGGATAGTGATAAAAGGAAAGTCCAGAAGATTCTCAGTACAGTACTAGATTCAATGTAAGGTTTCAAGTATTATAGAATGCTATGATACTTTTAAAACTTACATTTCTCAAAACACTGCTTGTAATTAGACATAATAGTTTAAAAATGAAACTAGGCTTATGCCTAAAAAAGCTAGACTGTAGTACAATATTATGTGTAATGCTATTGAATTATCAAACCTGCCCTCCAAAAAAGAAGAGATAATAAATAAAGCAATCATAAGATTCCAGAATAAGACAGATGTCTTACAAAGTTAGGGACAAGCATACACACATGCACATTTGTTCATACTTACCCAGGAAACACCCTGGAACTGAAATTATAAAGACATTCCTAAAGATGAACTCAAATTCTCTTATATAAAATGTCTATATAAATTTTTCCATTATTCAGTTGGCCTTTTGTAAGTTCTTCCTATTCATCTTAATGTCTCAGGATAGAAGGTCACCTGATAAATGGGTGCTGTCCTCAAGGATAAACAGAGAGAAAGTGAACAGACCTTTACATGTGCTGAGAGCTTACTGTGTTGCAGCCAGGATCTGAAACTGCATGGACCTTGGAGACAAATCTAATCCCCTACCAGTTTTATTAATAAAGTTTTGTTGGAATATAGCCATGACTATGCATTTACATGTTATCTATGATGCTTTTGAGTAGTTGAGACAGAGACCGTCTGGCCCACAAAGTCCTTTCTGGAAAAAGCTTACCCACCCCTGCTGTAGTGTTCCCACATGTCTGTGTTCTGTTCTGCATGAAAGGAAGAAGAGTTAGTCACCAAAGTTCACTTATTTATATGTCTAATAATGATGAGAACTACTCTGGAACAAAATAAAACTTCCTCATTCAAGTTTAAGATGGTCATCCTGGTTTAACCTAACCCTTACTGTCTTCAACCCATTGATTTACCCACCTCCTCTGAACATTCTCAAAATCCCTACCAAACAAAGAAATCAAATATGAGAGAAGAGAAAAATAATTCTGACCTATCAGGAGCATCAGTAAAGGATCATCTATTTTAAACTCTGAGACAGGGTCATTCTTGCCATTGTCTTGGGACTGTCTCTTATTTTGCAACACAAAAACAGAGAGCCTAAGACACTCAAGATCAAACATCTTAATCAGTTGCAGAAGCAAAACTGGAATCCAGGCATGTCTGTTCCAAACCAATTTATTCATTTATTCATTTATTCACCAGATAAATACTTATGGAGCCCTTTGGTGATGTCTACTATGTTCAGACCCTGTGCCAGACACCTAGGACACAAGGATCCTCAAAACAATGAAGAGCAAATAATATCAGGGCAACAAATATTTTAAACAAGATCAATGTAACCCCCCCCACACATACACACCCCAGAAGCCTCTAAATCCACAGTCTAACAAAAAATTTAAAGTAATCATAACCTCATGAAAGATAGGGCCATGATTCTGTTTTTCTAAAAGATGTAGTGTAGATTAGATTAGAATGTAACCCTAAAGTGTATGTGTGATGTGTGGATGTCGATATGATGTCATAGACATTGAGTGACTGGTGAAATGTGAAACAATTGCTCAAACCAATTCAGTTGTTGTTTTAACCTAGATTATATTTTTAAAAATATTTTTCTTTAGTTGTTAATGGATCTTTATTTTATTTGCATGTGGTGCTGAGAATTGAACCCAGTGCCTCACACATGCCAGGCAAGTGCTCTACCACTGAGCCACAGCCATAGCCCCCTAGATTATCTTTGAATTTCTATTAACTGCCCTGCCAAATGGAAGTCTGGTGTCATGTTGACATGGAGCCAGCTAGACTGCGTGACTGGTCACACCCAATCACCGTGCCGCAGTCTCTAACTTGGGGGTCGTTCTTTTTCAGTATGATCTTGGGAAGACTTTTTTGTTAAACATTTTAAAAATTAGAAGTTCATTCTCTGATCTTGGTAGAGCATCCTAAAATTCGAACAGCTGCTCTAGCGATTTAAGGGATGATTTTTTTTTTATTTCATTCCACTTAATTTTCAAAGTTATATGAATTCTTTCATAGAAATCTAAAAAGAGTAAAAAAATGGATTACTTTGGTTATTCTAACATTTTAAGTGTAAATCATGAAGAAAGTTCTAATTTAAGTAGCAAATATAGATCTATCTATGCCAAGACAAATGCATGATGCTCAAAACTAGCGTATGGTTTTACACAATCATAAAAGCCTTCTTTATTTGCTTTTTTTAAAATTAAACCAGTGGTTCAGTAGTGAAGATGTGAAATCTGACCATCACTGGATCAGCAATCTCCTGAACCCTAACCCTCAAGAACTGTTTTGAAATTCTGTCCAAAAATGGCAGAATTCATCTGTACTTTTCATCATTTTCAAATTGAGCAAAGTGACAGAGCCATTGTAAGGGGTAAACTAATGGTCTCCCTGCCCCAGAATAAATCAGGTTTTCCAGTGTGAAACTGGTAAGCTAATCATTAATGGCTGATGGGCACAGTGGCCACTACTTGGGAGGCTGAGGCAGGAAGATCTCTTGAGCCCATGAGTTCAAGACCAGCTTGGGCAATGTAAATAATTTTTAAAAATAATAAAAACATAAGGAGAAGGTGGAGATCAGATCCATGAGGTAATAGGAAATAGTGCAATTGATCATTTAAATATATTGAATGAAAATGAAAAAGAATAAAATGTATTGGATGTTCAGAAAAGTTAATGGCCAAAAAAAAATGACTAAAACTGCAGGCACATAACTCCAAGTTGTACTCTGTACACATAAAACAGGATAAGTATCTTGAAAACCCAGTCACAAAAGCATGACAAAATCATGCCTGGCCAGAGAGCAAAGTCTATTAACAAAAGAGTCTTATCACCAGGTACAGTGGTCCATGCCTGTAATCCTAGCAGCTCAGGAGGCTGACACAGGAGGATTGTAAGCAACTCATCAACACCCTGCCTCTAAATAAATTACAAAAGAAAAGGGCTGGGGATATGGCTCAGCGGTTAATTGCACCTGAGTTCAATCCCTGGTATGCAAAAAAAGAGCCTGATCATTTTAGTCAGTTTTTTCATTGCCGTGACTAAATGACTAAAGGACCCAAGCAGAATAATTACAGAGAAGGAAAAGTTTATTAGAGGGCTCACGGTTTCAGAGGTCGCAGTCCATAGAAGGCCAACTCCATTCCTCAGCTCAAGGTAAGGCCTGAGGCAGAAGGGTGTGGCCGAGGGAAGCAGCTCACATGGTGATTAGAAAGCAGAGAGAAAAAGCGATTCCAGGATTGGGGATGTAGCTCAGTTGGTAGAGTGCTTGCCTTGCATGCACTAAGGCCCTGGGTTCAATCCCCAGTACAACAAGGGGAAAAAAAAAAAAAAAAAAGCAACTCCACTCTCCAGATACAAAATACATATACCCCATTGTCACACCCCCAATGAGCCACTTCCTCCAGCCAAAACCCACCTGCCTCCAGTTACCATTCAGTTAATCCCATCAGTGATAAATTCACTGATTAAGTTAAGGCTATGGCCCGATTATTTCTCCTCCAAACTTTCTTGCATCATCTCACAATGAGCTTTGGGGGGACACCTCACATCCAAACCATAACACTTATCAAACAGCAATATGGAAAGTCAGCTGATATAAAAGGAAAGAGCAATCGGCACTATATGTGTGATAGAAGTTACTCCAGCTCAGATTTGGACAAAGCACCACAAAATGTAATCCAGCTCTCCATCCAGGCATGAGGGAGAGGCACTCAATGACTTTCGTACTCCAGGAAAAGAGATTGCTTTGGGGAGCAGTGTTATGAACTAGAAAGCTATGTGGGGGGTGGGAGCTAATGGAACATCAGCCACCCTTGAACCCAAAAAGAATATTCCCATAAGGTTAAGGGCCTCCTTCTGCCCTGGCAGCCAATCCACCCTCAGCATTATTGACAGAGAACAGTCAACAGTCAACAGCATGTGCTCTGGTCATCACACCATGCCAAAAGAGCCAGTAAAGTCAGGAACATGCTCAATTGACTAAATATAACTAAAAATCAGCCTTTTCAGCAAGTTGCAAGGAAAATGGGCAACAAGAACAACTCTGATTTTCCCACACTCTAGTGTGATCACAGTCACAAAGTGTGCTCAAACACATTATGAACATAAAGATGAGATTGTAAAAATGTTTTCTGTGTGTCACTGACAATGTAAGAAATAACTGAAAGATCTCTTTTATGATTCCACGTGGCAAGTATCAGTGATATACTCAGTGTCTTGGAAGGGCTGAGTTTCTAACATCATGACTCAAAGATCACAATTGTGTATATCAAAGCTATCAAAATTGCATAAGGAAGTTGGGCTGTGGTACAAATGACTCCATCTCTGAGTTTTTCCCAACCTTTTATTTTCTTCATTCATTACAGAGAGACGTCAGCATATTTTTAAGCATGTTTAAAAACCACTTTCAGAGGGCTGGGGATGTAGCTCAGTTGGTAAAGTGCTTGCCTTGCCAGCACAAGGTCCTGGGTTCAATCCCTGGCACCACACACACACACAAAAGAAAAAACACACTTTCAGACTACACTGGACCATGAAGGAATTCTTGAACAGTACAAATCAGTCAAGTGCAGAATAGGAATGCAAGTGGCATTTTCTTCCCAGCTTAATCATTGACCTTCTGGGCTGTGAGTGCAATGTGACTGTCTCCCTGAGTGAGGTCTTCAGTAAGAAATTGCTCCCCAGTTTCTATGTGGTCATATGAATCCAATATCCAAACCAACAAAGAGAGTTATTACACACCTGCTGACATACTGAACGTGTGAAATTGTGAATCAGTACTAGTAAGGGTAACGAAAGAACACAGTTAAGAGACTGACCTACTGCTCAAGATGCCAGATGCAGATCCTGAACCACAAAACAGTACACTCTTCTCTCTCCCAATCTGAAACTATTGATACTATTAGTTATGATTTTTTTAATATCAAACATTGTAATGTTTTGCATCATGATATTTTAAGAACCTAAAGTCAATATATTACAAGTTAGCAAGGCCCTGAGCAACTGAGCAAGACCCATCCTCAAAATAAAAAGGGGTTGGGAATGTAGCTCAGCAGTAAAGCCCCCTCACCCCGGGTTCAATCTCCAGTACCAAGAAAACAATAATATAGAAACAAACAAACAAAAAAAACCTATGTTTAGTTGCCATGTCAAGGGAGATGCAGAAGGGAATAAGCATCATGGGCAAGAGTGAGGGAGTCGGGGCAGGTCCAGACCAAAGGAGCATGGAGAGGGTCTTCCAATGAGGTCACCTTCACAGTTAGAAGGGCTGTGGACACAAGCTGGGGACCCAATTAGACAGACAGTTCTATACTCATGCTCCTAAGCAGGGAATCCAATAGAAAAACTAAAACTGATGTGTGGACACAGGGGACATCAATGACCACCGGTGAGAAGAAAGTACAGAATGGAGGATATAAGAATAGGAGGAAATTTCAGGAACCATACAAAGAACAAGCCAAAACATCCCCACCAGACTCCGGGCTCTGGGCTCCTTCTCTTTGGAGAAGTCTGTTACTGACCCTTTTGCAATAAAACCTGCTGCTTGCTTGCTATCTCTGATCTGTTCTTCAATTCTTTGCTAAATGGAAACAAGACAGTAACAATGTCTCCCCTAGACAGTAACAATGTCTCCCCTAGACAGTAACAATGTCTCCCCTAGATAGTAACAATGTCTCCCCTAGATAGTAACAATGTCTCCTTGCTTCATCCTTTCATCTTTAACAATTCAAACCCTCAACCTTCACGAAAGGTCTGATTTCAAAAAGCAAAATGAATTCCTGAATAAACAGATTATAGACCAAAAAAGTCAGTCCAACTCTTTTTGCTAGGTAAGAGCAGTGCAGTTATGGCTCAGTCTTGATATCCGTGGTCTTCTATGAGTCCTTGTCTTTGTCGTTTACGCGTGTGTAGAACTTATTGGCTTGAAATTTCAAGAATTTTGCAACTGTTCCATGAATCTTTAGACCATCCCACTTACACTGAGAGTGGGTGGGGAACATGAGACCCAGAGAAATGAAACAGCCTCTTGTGTGTTAGAGAAGAGAATAAGGATCAAAAAAAAAAAAAATGTCAAACTTTGCTCTGGATCACTTTTAATACTGTCGTTTCTTGCAGCATTTGAGCAACAAGAAAATCAGACAAAAATCCCCTCAAATTATCTGTAAGTCGGAAAAGTAGAAAATTTTTTTTAAAAGTCTATTTTCAGGAAAGCATTTAAAAAGCACAATTACCTAACAAGCAAAACTGATAATTATATAATTCCACAGCATTTGGCAGCACAATAACTTTTGTTTAAAGGAATGGGTGGGATTCGTTTTGTGCCTTTATCTACAGAAATTTATGCCTCAGATCGCTAGAGAATTCTAGTGCAAAACAACAAGCTTATCATCAATCAATGTCCTGCAGGGGTAGGCACTATTTATCTTAGTCATTAGGAAAATAGAAGTTGAAGAGTGCAAGTGGAAATTGCTGGTAATAAAAATAGTCAAGATACTGTTTAAAGAATGTTTTCTCTGACAAATTAAAGCAAATGACACAAAATCAGTGACAGAAGACTTGGTTCCCAGAATAATGGCAACTCCTACACTTTGAACTTTAAGAAGGTGATCCTTGGTTCTTAGACAGAAACTCAGTTATAGAGTATCTATTATGTGCCAGGCTGTGTTGCTACCTTGATAGGAATTGTTTTATTTACTCCAACCTATGTGTTGCTTATTTACTCCAATGTAATTGTTTATGCCCATTTAAAAATGAATCAGAGGAAGTAATCAGATGAAGGACACACAGCTATAAGCAACCAAAGTAGCACTTGAATCTCGGGCTGTCTGACACCAAAGTCTGTGTTTACTGTACCACACTATTGCCAGCTCGGAGGCAAGTTTATTAGTTAGATTTTGCGGCATAACAAGCAATGCCAAAACTCAGTGGCTTAAAAATCATAACCACTTATTTAGCTAATGATTTGGTGAGTTCATGATTTAGGATGGACTCGGGACACTTCCTCCAGTCTTGGCTGGGCTACTTCATGTGCTTGCAGGAATCTGATAGATTGGCTAGGTGCTGTCTGGTCTAGGATGGCTTTGTCAGGCAGGTTTGTCTCTGGTCCAGTCCATGTATCACGAATCATTTAAAAGGTTGGCCCAGGCCTGTACACATGGAATTTGGGCAGTGTCCCAAGAGAACAAGTGGTTGGGTGTAAAACCTTCCAGGTGGTAGGCTCCAAATTAGCATCAGACCCTTTCCCTCACATTCTGTTGTCCACAGAAATAGAAGGACATTGGAAGAGAGACCAGTTAAATCCAAAGTTTGTAATTTTATTTAAAAGTTAGGTACCCGGTTTTGGATAGGTTATAAAGTTACCTTACTTACTCTTGACTTTAAAAGGAAAGCTTTCCAATTTACTTTATGAAGCAGGATGTTCACTATAGCTATACTTGATGGCATTTTTTTAGGTTAAAGAAATTTACTTAGGTTAAAGGAATTTCTGTCTATTCTCAGTTCGCTAAGAGCTTTCCATAAGGAATGCATGCTGAATTTTAGTAAATGGTTTTTTTCTGTATCTAACAGAACAATCATGGTTTTCATCCTTTGGTTTGTTAATAATTTACCAAATGTTAATTTACATAGTTGGTTTCCTCGAATTAAGAAGAACTTATATTCTTGAATAACCTAACTGGACCATTATGTATTTCATTTTTAATACTTTGTTGAATTCAGATTGGTGATATTTTCTTTAGGATGTCTTCCCCTCTATTTATAAGTAAGAGTGGCCTATAATTTACCTTATTCATCCTCCCTCTGTTAGATCTTTATATCAAGGTTATGCTAGCATGTCTCAAATGAATAGAATATTCATTTTTTATATTGTCTGGAGTAGTAAATTTGAGATTGAAGTTAGCTGTTGTTTTTATGTTGCATAAAAACCTGCCTGTAAGGCCTTTTGGGTCTAGCATTTTCTTTGTAGAAAGACTTTGAACATTTAATTCAATTTATTATGTGACTATAAGTCATTCAGAGTCTTTGTTTCCTCTATAGTTGATTTATACAACTTGTGCTTCTCTAAGAATTTTCTCATAAATCTAAATTTTGAAATTTATTGGTATAAAGTAATTCCTAATATCCTCTTAGTTTCTGCTTAATCTCTGAAATGCATTACATTCTTCTTTTCATTGAATATGATTTATGCACGCCTTCTCTCTCTGTACACATATTTTTTAATTAAAAGGATAACTTTGGCTTGACCAATATATATTGTATGCTTGTTTTATATTTTGTTAACTTCTGTACTTTCTTTCTGTACTCCTATTTTCCTTGGATTTATCCTGTTTTTATTTTCCTGTCTTTTAAAGGTAGATACTTAGTTCACTAATTTGAAGGCTTTCTTTCTAAGATATGTTTTTATCTTAGAAGTTTATATATTTATATCTTTATATAGTTTCTTCTAAATACTATTCACAGGTTCTGTTCCATTTTAAGTGTTTTCTTATTTCCATGATGATTTCAATTTTTAACCCAGAGGTCATTTTAGAATGTGAGTAAAAATTTTTCAAAATATATGATGTTTTTCTACTCATGTTTCTGTTATCAATTTATAATTTAATTATATTGAGGCATAATACAAATTCTTTGAAAATAATTGAGGCTATAGTATGGCCTAGCATATGGTCATTTTTATTCCATATTTTATGTCCTTGAAAAGAATTGGATCTTGAGTGCAATGATCTACACATGTCCTCAGATTTATCCTAATTGTACTTTCAAAATTTCTATTCCTTAGGGAACTTTTTGCTCCTTGATCTATTAATTATTGTACTGAGTTGTGGTTTTAAAAAATGTCTTGCCATGATCATAGATTTGCCTAGTTCTTCTTATCAATAGGTCAGTTTTTACTTTGCACATTACAAGGCCATGTTATTAGCTGCATACAGCAATTATGCCTTTCTAGTGAATTAAACCTTTTATCATCATATAGTGATTCCCTGTATCTGTAAAAGTGCTTTTAAAGTAGTTTTTAGCTGACATTAATGTAATTGTTGCAGCATTATTTTGGCCCATATTTTTTTCTCTCCTTGACTTTCAATCTTTCTATCTCCTTATGTTTTAGGTGAATTTATTATAAATATCAGATAGATGAATTTTTAGATTTTTATCTGGTCCAAAGATCTTTTTAACTATGTATGTGTGACTACATAGCTTTACTATGATGTGTCTTGATGAGAATTTCTTTTTAATTATCCTGCTTGATGTTCATTCGGATTCCTAAAGAAGTGAAAGAAAACCAACATCAGCTTAACCCACTTCTTGCCAAGCCATAAGCCCTGAGGCAGAGCCAGATCCCTCATACATATGTACAGTAAGCTCAGCCAACCATGAGCACTTGGGCTGTACCTTCCCAGTGCCTTTTTCTAATTCATGTTCCCTGAAGGGGGAATCTTTGTGGAATCACATGGAGACACCTTAGAGTTCCACACTGCTGAGGTACAGACAGGGCCCATAGCATCCCTGTGAGTAGAGGGATGTCACTCTACGATTCTCTTGTCACACAGAATTGGTGTGTAAAACTGGGTCTCTTTAGAAAGAAAAAAGATTATACACACAAAACACACACACACACACACACACACACACATATAAACTTTCAGTTACATTTTGCAAAACAAAGCATTTTCTATCCCACTCTCTCTTCTGAAATAAAAAGAAAACAAAGTAAGTCACTCTGACTTTGGGGACACTAAGAAACAACAAATACCCAAATCCTCAATCTAGAAAACTCAGCTGCAAAGTACATTGAAATTTGAACCAAGCAGGGGAAGGTTACTGGAAGAGGACTTGCATATTTACAGACCCAAGGCAGAGACCACAGAAAATGATAAGACCTCAGGGACTAAACCATTAAACCCTTGCTTTGAACAGGGGGCTGGGAGCATCCCTGAGCTCCGCTCTTCCTGGAGTGGTTGGGGAGAAGAGGAGCTAAACCTCAAAGATCATCATCTTTACAGAATGTTTGGGGTCAGTAGTACTGATATTCACCAGCTAAAATGAAAGGCAAATGCTAAATCACGATATGTGAGTTTCAGCATGAGCCAAGCAGGCCCACTCCTCAGGCCTGCCAGAATTATTTCCTCAGGGCATTGGAGAGTTTGTGAGAAAACGTTGTAAACCAACATCCTAAATCTAAGGTGCCTGCAGCTTCAGTTCACTTTCCCAATCTTTTCACCTTGCTCTTCTTCAGCAGGGAAGAAGGCAGAAAAGAATAGTGTTATGGTTTGGATCAGAACTGTTCCCCAAAAGCTCATGTGTTAAAGGCTTGGTCCCCGGTGTAGAAGTGTTCAGAGGTGGGTCCTTTAGGAAGTGATTGGATTATGAGAGCTCTGGCCTCATAGATGGATTAGTTCATTGATGAATTCATAGTTTAAAGGACTATTGAGAGGGGTGGAAACTTTAGGAGGGGAGACCTAACTGGAGACAGTAGGTCACTGGGGGTGTGCCTTTGAAGAGTATATGTCCCTGGCATTTCCTCTCCACTTCTCCTTCTCCTCCTCCTTTCTCTCTCTCCCCTTCTCTCTCTCTCTCTCTCTCTCTCTCCTTCTTCTCCTTCTCCTCTCTGTCTCTCTCTCTCTCCTGCTTGACATGAGGTGACCAGATTGCCCCCCCACCCCCACAGTGCACAGTCTTACCGCGGACCTAACCGCGGACCTAGAAATAATGGAAACAACTGACCAGGGACTGAAACCTCTGGAACAATGATCCAAAACTAATCTTTCTTTCTTCAAGTAGATTTACCCAGTTATTTTTTCACACCAACAGAAACTCGACTAACAGAGTCTACATTCATAGGTGAGCAATAATGAAAAACTACCAAATTTAGCTTCCTAGGTAATATAGGAGGGAAAGAAGAAGGGGCCAATAAAGGACACACATCAGAAGTTCACCATGAATTAGAGGGAAATTTTGAATAGATGTTAACCCATTTTATCAATCTAATTGAAGAATCTATGGTCTTTTTGAAGCAAAGACTCAGAGAGGGCATGATAATGACTAGGCGGAAGCAGAATGTGTAATCTCAGAAAAAAAGTGTGAGCTAAACGTTTTATAAATGTTTTATGAAACTAAGAGCCATATTAGAAAGCAAATATAAGCACAGACATTAATGAAAGCATAGGTAAGCTTGTAGAATTCTGATAGACTTCAGAAAGTTGAACAAAATAAGTTTAAAGAGTATATTAGAAAAACTATCAATAATAAAAGTCATGCGTAGGAATCTGTCATTAAAATCACATCTCTGAAGTAAACTGAGTAAAATGAAGCAAGAAAACAATACCTAGAGATATAATAGAAAAAAGGCTTTTCTATTTAAAAATATGTTTGAGTTCAAAAGCTCAGAATGACTCACACTGAGCCATAGCTTAATAAAGATACTGGACTTCAAGTGTAAAGAAATAATGGATATATGTGGGGCATGGGCAGTGATTGGCTTATAATAATGGAGAACAAATCAGACAGGCCTCTAGGACTTCACCATTGCAATGCTTAAAACTGGAGAGAGTGAAGGAAAACTTCCAACGTCTTTGGAGAAAGAACACATGTCCAGTCTAAATGAAATTCAAATATTGGGTAATGAACATTTTCAAACATGTGAGATCTCAAGAAATACAGCACCTATGAGTCCTTGGAGAAGGTATATGGTGATAAATTCATTAATAAGAAAAGAAAAAAAGTTGTAATGAGAACACTTTAACCATTCATATACAAAGTCAAAGCTAAACAGCCATCTTAAATGTAGTCTAAAAACAATAACTTCCAAAGAGAATGAAAATGTTATAATGCTCTGTCTTAATAATTGGTTTACGTAGATATGGAAATACATATTTAGGTCCTACTCCATGTACATACACACACCCATACCCATATATATTTGCTTTAAGCCTATGAGTACATAACGCTCATTTTTTAAATACAGTATATTTCCCATTTTTTTCGTTATAGATGAAAGTATTACTTACCTGTTTCTTTTTCACTTTACTTTGTAAGCATAGACTTGAGGAAACTGTTCACAAGAAATCACATGCTCCACTTGTGAGCCTATTTCTCATCAAGCAACTGAAGAATTTCCAATGTAGATGCAGAAAAAAAAAATAAGTGAATTGGGTTGAAGTTCATATCCAGCTTACTGATTTAAAGGGATCTGTTGACAGATAAATTTCAAAATGCAATGCCAAGAACATCAAAAAATGATTCAGGTAAACAGAAATAGTACTGTGGGAGCAAGAGCAAATTAGATTTTTTTATATGATTATGTCAAAACGAACTCCAATATTACATAACTATGATGCACTAATACAAGCATTTTTAAAAAACATACACACACACAAAAGAAGAAATTTCATTGGAGGCTGAAAAGTTTTCAGTTAATTCACCAAAAAAAAAGAAGTCCAGTTGGTAATGACCTGAAGGTAAGGCCAGCTTCACTCATGATTCTCATTTGAGGAGTCTGTCACAGAAGAGATTCCCAGATCTTAGCTCATGTCATCCTCAAAACCCTTCTCCTGTAAAGAAGAGATGTTATCATTCTCATTTTACATATTAAAAAAAAGTCAACCACTCCAACAGGTTAAGATCTTACCCAAGATTATTCAGTTAGATGAGTGGTGGAGCTGGAATTCAATGCAGAGGTCTCTTGGCTACAAAGACTATTTCTTCCCCTCCTCCAGGGATTCCCACAGTCTTTAACATGTAGATTATGATTCATGGGGTTAGAGATGGGTCCAAACATTCTGCATTTCTTTTTCTTTTCTTTTCTTTTTTTTTTTTTGTGGTGCTGGGGATTGAACCCAAGGCCTTGTGCTTGTGAAGCAGGCGCTCTACCAACTGAGCTATAACTCCAGCCCCAACATTCTGCATTTCTAACCCTTAGGTGATGCCCAGGCTCTTGTTCTGCAGACCTCACCTGGGGAACAAGGCCTCCCACCGCCCTGCCTAAATTATCAGGCAAGAAAGGGAAAGCAACTGTGCAAGCTGTAGCTCCAGAGGCCCTGCCTGGACAGCAGCCAGCATCAGCACCTTCCTAGGGCTGTCGGAGGGGAGACTCCTGGGGATCTCCATGAGGAAGAGGTAGGACAGGAGCCTCTTCATATGATAGAGAGCTCCAAACTAGTTTTGGGGTTTTCATTTTTATTTTTTAAAACAGCATCCCTTTTTGAACCAAAATTCTATGTGAAACCTTAATGTACAAGACCAACAATAGCAGAATTTTCTTGGTAAATATTCTTTTTATATATTCAAAATTACAACATATTCCTGTTAAAATAAATAAGTACAATATGACTTTGGATAATACAAATTTTTCACCTAAGAGTTTAGGGCAGATAACGTATTGGGTAAGCCACAGCATTCAGAAGGCAAGAGAACATAGAAGTCTATCAGGTGTTTAAAAAATGAGGAAAATGTTCAACTGAGGTTGCTGTCAGAGCAATAGAATATGGTAAGAATAAAACAAAATAATAGTGCTGAGACCCTCTTTTGCCCATAGTACTCAACGCTGGCCAACGTGATGAGATGGACTCTCCTAAGCATTGCTTGACAGGGGTACAAGTTTTAGAAAGTAATTAGCTCTAAGATTCTGTAAAAATATTTACATGCTCTTCTCAATAATTTTCTTTTGAGACTCTGTCATAGGGAAATACGCTTAGATACAGAAGGAGGAAAGAAACTAATGTTTACTGAGTGCTTATTGTTAGATATTACACTAGGCCTTTCTGACCTTGAAAAACCATGCATTAGATATGGAATAAATCCTGTTAATTCCATTTTACACAGTGTCTAAGTAAATTATTGTACTCTGAAGGACAATCATTCCTTATGCTTCTTGGTATCCTGTCTTCATCTTTCCTTCCCTCCTATCTACAGGCATGGCTATGGAAAGTTGAATGGGAATTCGAGGTTCGAAGAGACACATCTTCATCCCTCAGCAGGAGGATACTGATTAGATTCCAAACAAATGTCATCAGAGGGAATTTGGCTCTCTTTACCTATGGGATATTGCTAGAGGAAAACATCTGGATTAGACAGGAAATTCTGAGAAAAACCCAAGAGTGCAACTGTGGGAGCTCATTATAAACTTTCCAGTTCTCAATGAAAAATTCCACCAGTAAGGACATTAGAGACAGATGTCAGTGCATCATGGGAATTGCTCACAAGAAATCAGCTCAATGGAAAAAAAATGTGTCCCAGAAACATAAAATTGATGCTGTTCTGTTAATAGACTCCAATAGCTCCTGTGGGACCTCCATCATGGAACACTCATCGTGATCCAGGGACATTCCAAGGAACAGCTAATAAGACTCCCAAGGCAGCTGCTTTCTGCTTGGCCAGCATGAGCCTGATGAGGCCCACCAGGCTGGCATGCTCTGGGTAGTAAAAACAGGGCAATAGTGACCTCCCTCC
The DNA here is from genome assembly GCA_020662805.1 of Glaucomys volans. Classification (NCBI taxonomy): domain Eukaryota; kingdom Metazoa; phylum Chordata; class Mammalia; order Rodentia; family Sciuridae; genus Glaucomys; species Glaucomys volans. Next base: position 426,971 of record JAJEJO010000713.1, on the reverse strand, counting down.
AACAAAGGACTCAGGTAAAGAACTTATAGATGGGACTGCTCTGCCTCATTCTCCATTCCTCACAGACTCTGGCAAGAGCACCATGAGGGAGTTGAGGTCTGCCCTGTTGGTCTTAGCACAGAGACCCAAGATCACCCAGGTACACAATTTTCCTGTTGGAAACCAGAGGTACACCCTGGGTAAGATTAGGCTTTATGCCTTTGAAAGAAAAAGTAATTTTGGAATTTTCTAAAAGGTTAGAAAATGTGAACACAAGTAATTTCCACTCATGGCCATGACCTCTGAGCTCTGGCCAGGAAGCAGGCTGCTGTCCTCCTTCCCTTGGCTTACCACATTGGTCCTTACCTCTCCTCTGGCCTTGGGAACACATTCAGAGGAACCATCCCAGTCCCTGCCAGCTTGAGGTAGGGCTTTCTGAGTGTGGGTGTAGTTAAGATCCTCAATGATGTTTTTTGATTCCTGGGATTTTCATTCTACATAGAAGCCACAAAACAGCAGGTCATAAAAACTGTCTTGCAAGTCTTTATGCCACCAGCCAGATCAGCATCTCTAAAGGGCCCTGTACATCAGAGAATTCTCTCATCATCCATATAATATTTATCCAGATCCTTGCAATTGCTTCATTTCTGAGACACCTGAAGCATAAGAATTTGAAAAACTCACAGAATAAAGAAAGAAAAATCAAATAAAAAATGAAAGACAAAGTCAAGTGTTGGTGGCACATGCCTGTAATCCCAGCCATTTGGGAGGCTCAGACTGGAGGGTTGCAACTTCAAAGCCAAGTTAGCAAGACTGTCTCAAAATAAAAAAGGACTGGGCATCCGATACTTGACAAAGGTGCCAAAATTACATATTGGAGAAAAGACAGCCTTTTTAACAAATGGTTCTGCCAAACTGGCTCTCCATGTGTAGACGAATGAAATTAGATCCCTATATTTCACCTTGCACAAAAGTCAAATCAAATGGATCAAAGACTCAAAAAGATTTAGACCAGAACTGTACAACTGCTAGAAGAAAACATGGACTCAACACTCTGTCATATAGGTGCAGACACCAAATTCCTCAACAAGACCTTTAAAACCCAAGAAATGAAACCAAGAATCAATAAGTGAGATGCCATCAAACTTAAAAGCTTCTTCACAGCAAAGGAAAAGAGAAAGAGAAAGCCTATGGAATGGGAGAAAAATCTTTGCTAGCTACTCCTCCAGTAGGGGATTAATATCCAAAATATATAAAGAACTCAAAAAACTCAATGTCAAAAAACAAATAACCCAATCAATAAATGGGCAAAAGAACTAAAAAGAAATTTCTCAAAAGTAGTAGCAGAAATGGCCAACAAATATATGGAAAAAAAATCTTTAAAATGTCTAGCAATTAGGGAAATACAAATCAAAATTGCACTAAGATTTCATCTGACTCCAGTCAGAATGGCAATTATCAAGAACACAAATAATAATAAATGTAGGCAAAGATTTGAGGGAAAAGGCACACTGATACATTATTGGGGAAAGAGCAGATTAGTACAACCACTCTGGAAAGTTGTGTGGGGATTCCTCAAAAAACTAGGAATGGAACCCCATATGACTCAGCTTATCCCACTCCTTGGTATTATCCAAAAGGTCTAAAATCAGCATACCATAGTGACAGAGGCATTTCAGTGTTCACAGCAGTATAATTCACAATAGCCAAATTACAGAATCAACCCAGATGCCCGTCAATAAATAGAACAAGAAAATGTGGTATAGATACACAATGGAGTTTTACCCAACCAAAAAGAAAAATGAAATAATTACATGTAGACACATAATTGAATTAAATAATGACATTTATCAGTAAATGGATGGAAATGGAGAAAATCATTCTAAGTGAAATAAGTCAGACTCAGAAAATCAGGGCCCAATGTTTTCTCTCATTTGGGCAAGCTGAAGCAGAATAAGGGAAAGAAGTAGTGGAGGAGGAGATAGGATATCATAAAGACAGAGGGAAGATCAGTGGAGTAGAAGAAGGAGAATGAGAGGGAGGGAGGGAGGGAGGAAAAGGGGGAGAAATATGGGATGAATTTAACCAAATCATGTTATAAACATATATAAAGTTACCTAAGGGAATTTTACCTTTATGCATACATAGAAAGCACCAATCAAAAATAAACACATAAAGGAAAGAAGATCAGTAGAATAGAGGAGGGAGAATAGAGAGATGCAGGAGGGGAGGAAAAGAGGTGGTGGGAATGGAGATTTAAATCAAATTCTTTGCATGTATTATTTTATCAAAATGAACCCAAATACTATGCATAATTATAATTCTCTGATAAAAAATGAAAGTTAAAAATTTTTTAAAGGGCAGGAGATGTAGCTCAGTGGTATGTCCCTATGTTCAATTGCCAGTACTGAAAAAAAAAGATAAAAGTTCATATCAATTTAACATATTACACCAGGCAAGGTGGTGCACACCCCTAATCCCAGCATCTCAGGAGAATGAGGCAGGAGGATCAGAAGTTCAAAGCCAGCTTCAGCAATTTAGCGAGGCCCTAAGCAACTCAGTGAGACCCTGTCTCTAAATAAAATACACAAAAAGACTGAGGATGTGGCTCAGTGACCCAGTGCCCCTGAGTTCAATCCTCAGTAAACCCCCCCACAAAAAATTTAATATATTTGGTACATTTATTTTTTTCCAATTAAAATTTTCTTGATCTTTTTAAAGTAACAACAAAATTCTTGGATTCTTAAAGAAAATATATGTAATGATAGCAAACCTAAACCACAGTAGAAAAAAGTGGTGGATTAACTGGAAATCCTATAGCCACAGTGTCTGTAGCTCCCCCTCCCTTAGCCTCTGCATCTAATCCATCACCAAGTCCTGACATTTTACCTCCAAAATGGCTTCCAAATCCTTCTGCATCTTCCCATCTCAACAAGCATCACTGCTAGTCTAAGCCATCATCACCAACCACCACCATAATCTCCTAACTCAAACCCTTGCTTTATTTCTGGCCCTTTGCCCATGTATTCCACACTGGAAGCCAGAGAGACTGTCATAGAATGCAAACATGACCATACCCCACTCTTTCATAAAAGTCTTCAATGGCAAAGAAAGATTTCAAAAGACGCTCCCCTGTTTATCCATTAGGAAAATGAAACCTCAAGTCTCAGCGAGGTGTCTCTTCAAATATCCAGAATATCTAACATGTTTTAAAATACAAAATGCCAAGTATAGGTGAGTATAGGAAGAGCCTGGAACTCTCACACCTTGCAGGTGAGAATCTAAAATAGTGTCATCACTTTGGAAACTGAGTTTACAAAATCTGTTAGAGCTGGACACACACCATTCTGTGATCCTGCAATTATACTTTTAAATATATATCCAATATTCACAGCAGTACAATCTGTAACAGTTCAAACTAGAAACTTCCCAAATGCTCACCCACATTAGAATGGATAGAGATTATATATTTTTGCAGTGAGAATGAACAGCCTACAATCACACTAACATAGATGGACCTCATGGATATTAAAGTGAAAGACATAAGATCCCAGGGCATTTATGGTACAATTGCATTTATACAGCATACAAAAACAGGCATGCACAATGTGTCCTGAAGACAAAATAGTGCTTCTTCTCAGAAGGAGGGGTGTGGACTGCAAGGGGTTGCAAGAGTTGTCCTTCGCTTCTGATAACAGTCTGATTTTTGGTCTGGATGTGAGTTAGATGAATATTCAGTTTGTGAAAATTCAGCAAGTTGTACAGTTACCTTGTGTGCACTTTCTTGTATGTTTTAAGTTTGATTTAAAAAGTGTTGAAGCCAGGTGCAGTGATGCACGCCTGTGATCCCAGCATCTCAGGAGGCTGAGGCAGGAGGATCTCAAATTCAAAGCCAGCCTCAGCAAAAGTGAGGTGCTAAGCAACTCAGAGAGACCCCATCTCTAAATAAAATACAAAACAGGGCTGGGGATGTGGCTCAGTAGTCAAGTGCCCCTGAGTTCAATCCCCAGTACCAAAAAACAAAAAGTGTTGAAATTGCTCAGTAACTTCCACTGAAGGTAAAATCCTAAACCCTTAACATGGGTTATGAGACCATATAGCATACAGCACGTGCCCACAACTCCAGTCTTCTTTGGGCCTCCAGTCCCTTTGCTCACTAACTCCAACTGCCCTATCCTTGAACCAGCTCCTGGATTTCTTCTCATTTCTACCTCATTTCTTCTCATCCTAGCCCCACTGCACCCCATGATCCCTTAGTCTAGAATACTGGTTGACCAACTATGGCTCTGTTATGGTTCAGATATGATGCATCTCCCCCAAGGTCCTGTTAGTGCAGTAATAGAGGTAAATGATTAGATTATGAGATCTGTGACCTGATCAGTCTATTCTAGTTTGAATGGACTAACTGGATCTAACTGTGGGGTAGCTGGGGGTATTTCCTGGAAGGGTAAGGGTGCATCTGCCCTGCAGCCCATTCCCCCCATCTATCTCTCTCTCTCTCTCTCTCTCTCTCTCTCTCTCCCTCCTGACCCCACCATGAGCTGAGCACTATTCCTCTTCTGGGCTCTTCCCCCATGACATGCTGCCACACCTTGAACCCAGAGCAATAGAGTCAACTGTCTATGGACTGAGACCCCTAGAACCATGAGCCCCAAATAAACTTCTCCTCCTCTAAAATTGTTCTCGTCAGGTATTTTGGTCACAGAGACGCAAAAGCTGACTAAATCGGATCCCCAGGCCAATCCTGCCTGCTGCCTGTTTTTGTAAATAAAGTTTTATTGGAACATAGACAAGCCTGTTCGTTTAAATATTGTCAGAGGTTCCTTGTGTACCATAACAGCAGAGACTGTGTGGCCCACAAATTTGAAAATATTTACTATCTGGCCCTTTATAGAAAAGCTTTGCCAACCCCTGCCCTAGAACATTTTTACATGCCTACTCTACCTCCATCTGTCTAACTCCTACTCACTTTTCAGAATTGAAGGGGTAAATAAATTGGAAAAAACTTTTTTGTCCTTTGCAGGAAGCCCAGGTCCCTGGGTCCTTTACTCCTGAACCTTTCCTCCAGGCCCTCCCCTGCTTCTGTTCTCAAATGGATTCTCTTGCTCCTAGTGCAAAACACAAAATTCCTCATGATTACTGTGTACCTCTCTGGCCTTCTCTCCCACACTTGCTCAGGACTGGTTCTAAGACTTAGTCCAACTGTTCTACACCTCAGGGCCTTAGCCCATGCTGTGTCCTCTGCCATGAATGTGTTTTCACATTTTCTTACCTAGCCACCCTTGGCTTAGTCTTCACATGTCACCTTAAACATTGCTCAACAAAACAAGCCTCTTCCTGTGTGTGTTTAGCACAGTCAACTGCTGGAGGCTCCTTCCTCTGCCCCACTTCCAAATTGAGCATCTTCTTGGTCCTCTCCCTGCCTCACCTTTGAGTCTCCAGCACGGCACGTTCCATAGAGTCCATCAGTGCCCCTCTTCCAGGGGATGACCTTTACAGAAGAGAAGTAGCTCCCACCATATCTCCACTCTCTGCCCACTGCCCTACCCTAAAACTGGTGCTATTTTTCACTAGGAAGGGAAAAAAGAAACACCAAGGAGGAGTCATGGATCTTCTTGTCTCCAACACCCAGAGCCCCACATGAGGAGGCTTCAGTTGTGGGCTCCTTCAGGGGCAGACTTCACTGCAGGAAGCTTCTCCATGGAGGTCACACCTTGGAGCAGACCACATCAAAGACTGAGTCAGGTGGGGGCATGAATGCTAGGCCTTCATTCCACCTCTGGAGAACTCTGAGGGAAGTCTCATTCAGAGCACCTTATTAAGGTTTGGATGTGAGGAGTCCCCCTTACAAAACCTTGCATTGTCTCACAAAAGCTCACGTGTGAGACAATGCAAGGTTTAGAGGAGACATGCTTGGGTTATGACAGCCTTGATCCAATCAGAAAATTATCCCCCACAATGGGATTAAGTGAGTGGTAACTGAAGGCAGGTAGGGTGTGGTTGGAGGAGATAGGTCACTGGGGGTGTGTCTTTGGGGTATATATTTTGTATCAGGAGAGTGGAGTTTCTCTGTTCTTCCTGATCATCATGTGAGCTGCTTCCCTCCACCACTCTTCTGTCATGATGTTCTGCCTCACCTCCAGCCCTGAGGAATGGAGCTGGCTGTCTCTGGTCTGAGACCTCTGAAACCTTGAGCCTCCAAATAAACTTTTCCTCCTCTATAGTTGTTCTGGTCACAGCAGCAAAAAAACTGACTAAAAAAGCACCCTTGTCAGACTCTGCAGTGTGCTTTGACTTGTCTCTGTCCAATCTTCCTTCATCTTCCTTCCTTTTGCAGATTTTGATTCTTAATAAGCATCGTGAATCCTGCTCAGTCTCATCATCTACTTTCAGAGAAACCAACCTGCGACATTTGTTTTTGCGACATTTGTTCCATAATGAATGCAAAATTCAGAATCAGACAGACCTGGACTGGAATCCTAGCTTGGGACTCAGTGACTGGGTGACCTTGAGAGGGTAATTCACTACCTTCTCAGGCTCCACCTCATCATCAAATGGAGATGATAACATCTTCATTGCAAGATTGATTTAAGATGAATTGGAGCAATGATGTAAGGCAGTTGTTTAAATGGAAGTTGGGAATGGCATCCCAAGGCTATGAATATTAGATATAAATTGACTTGAAGGATACATTCCCATAGAGTCTTCAAAGTATATATCCCATAGTGAATTACATGACCCTTGTAACTCCTCATCTATGTCAATTTATAAATAGTGAAATTAAGGGGTATGTCTTAAAATGAATGATTTGCAAATATAAGCAGCAATATGAATGAATTTCACAAACATAATAATGGGTTATATCCAAAGCACATAAGGAACTCAAAAAACTCATTAGCAGGAAAAAACAGTTTTTAAAAATGGGCAAAGCATGGTCTATTATGGAGGCACATGCCTGTCATCCCAGGTGTTCCAGAGGCTTAGACAGGAGGACATCAAGTTCAAGACCAACATGAGCAACTTAGGGAGAACTTGTCTCAAAATAAAATAAAAAGGGCTGGAGATATAACTCTGTGAGAGAGCACCTGGGTTCAATCCCCAGCACAGGGGAAAAAAAAAAAGACAATAGACATTTCTCCAAAAACATCCAGGAAAAGGCAAGTTAAAACCACTGAAGGTATCACCTCATACCTGTTAGAATGGCTATTGACTAAAAAGAAATAAAGAAAAGAAAAAAGAAAAAGATGAGTGTTGGTAAGAACATGGAGAAAAGGAAACCCTTGAACACAGTTGGTGGATTTTACATTAGCACAACCTTTATGGAAAACAGTATGGGGGATCCTCAAAAAATTAGAAATAAAACTACCATATCATCTGACAATTCTCCTACTGAGTTAATCCTAAGGAATAGAAATCAATAGGTCAAAGTGCTGCACTTTCATGTTCATTGTGGTGCTATTCACAAAGGGCAAAATATGAAATCAGTCCTATCACTGCAACACCACAGATGAACCTGGAAGACATTATTTTAAGTAAACTAAGCTAGGCAAAGACAAATAGAACATGATCTCACTGAGATGTGCAAACTAAAAGGGCAGACTCAGAAGCAGAGTAGAATGGTATTTATCAGGGACCAAGGGAGGATGGGAAAGGAAGATTGGTAAGATGTTGTTCAAAGGACACAAAATTTCTTTTACAAAAAAGTTCAAGAGATCTATATATAGCATGGTGCCAATAGTTAATGACAATGTAATGTATACTTGAAAATTGCTCTAGGAGTAAATTTTAAGTGTTTTCACCACCAAAACAAAATAAGTATATGAGATAATGACATGCTAATTAGCTCATTTTAGACCTTCTACAGTGCATGCTTATATCAAAACATATTGTAGACCATAAACATGTGCAGGTTTTATTTTCTAATTAAAAAATTAAAGGAAAAAGAAACAAAAGAAATCAGGTACAAAAGATTTTACCCCATATGATTCCATTACATAAAGAAGAAAAAGAGGCAAAACAAATACAGGGAGTTAGAAACCTGGGTCGTAGCCACCCTTGGTGGGACTGTAACTTGAGGGAGGCACAGTGGTGGTTCTAGGTGCCAGTCATGCTCTGGTTCTTAATCTGAGCTCTGGTTACACAAGAGCTCTGGTTCCTCCATCTAAGGAAAGCCACTGAGTTTTCCTCTTATATCCATTTATCTGTGTAATAATCAAAATGATAATGCCATTTCTTTACATAAGCAGAAATCAATAATTTTGTGGGAAATAAAGCATCATTCACACGAGGAACAGAAATACTCAAGAATCAGAATTAATGAGGAATGACCGGGCTGGGGTTGTGGCTCAGTGGTAGAGTACTTGCCTAGCATGCATGAAGCACTGGGTTCAATCCTCACCACCACATATAAAAAAATCAATAAAATAAAGGTCCACTGACAACCTCAAAAATTAAAAAAAAAAAAATTTAAATAAGGAATAACCACGTTGCTTGCAGAGACAATTACTTAACTCTCTTAAAGAATGTAAAAGAGCAACTGATGGAATGGAAAGCTATATGACAACATGGCAAAACTGTCAATTCTTACACAAAAAATGTAGAAATTCCTTGTAACCATTAAAGCACTGATTCTCAAAGAGGCCCAGAGACAGGGGTTCTCAGATTTTAGCATCCATCAGAATCAGCGGGAGAGTTCCTAGAAACACATGGCAGGTTTCCACTCTCGAAGTTTCTAATCCGAAATTTCTCAGAGTGAGGCCAAGGTTTTGCATCTCTAACAAGTTCTCAGGTGATGCTGATGCTGCTGGTTCAGCCCTCAGACACTTTGAGAACCAATGCTCTGGACTCAAGGCCCTCCTCCTCACTCCACAGAAAACCCACCTCCCACAGGGGCACTGGTGAGACCCTTACTCCATGGACTTAAAAGTGAAGAAGTTTTTCCTGTAATGGAATGCTAATTTGTTCAGGAAAAGGAGAAGGATTGGCTATTGGCCAGCTTTCCATCAGCCTTTTGAAAGGAGTTGTCTACACTGCTCAGGGTCATCTTCTCAACTCCACCCTCTTACCTCCCCAAACCAAAGGCTTCTCACTTCTCCACTCTGCTATCAGTTCCTGCTTGTTGGGTTAAACATAATCACTGCCTCAGAAAGCTTGAAGTAAGAGAAAGACTCTAAAGAATGTGATCAGGAAGGAAATGGAGACGGGGAGCTGGCCATTTCCCTTATCTCCAATCTCCAATCAGGTGAGAATCAAAGCAGAGTGTGACCTTGGTTGTAATGTAAAGGAATGTAGCACAAAGCATCTGAAGAAATCCACACCATGAGCCCCCACCCCATTGTATCCCAGCCTGTCACCACTGAGGAGTGAGTAATAAAATGTCCAAACCCTCTCCTTGGAGTCTTCCCCATTCTTCCTTTGGGATGACTAAAGAGTTATGTTTGGGGTGTTGGTAGCCCTGGGGCTGAACACTGCTAATGTCTCCAAAGACCTTCCAACTGTTGTATCCAGTGGAAACTGTCCAGTCGCCATGCCTCATATTCCCCTGAAGTGACTTTTTCACCTCCCCAAACCCCTCCATACCCTTGACATTTGTGGGTGTCTACCTTTCTGGCCGTTCTCTCTTCACCTTCTCCCCAGAATCCATTTCCTTGCCCTCTCTCTAAATTCAGTTGCTCTGGGATCTGCCTTCTGCTCATGCTCCCCACGCCATCTTTTCATGCCCCTCTCTTCAGCCTGCCTCATTCCTCCAAGCTAGATACTCATCTGTTGGCGTCGTCTAGAGGGTCTTCACTTAGATGTCACAGAGGCATCTCAGACCCAACATGCTTCTCCAGGGTTCCCCAGCTCAGTGAATGGTGCCAACATCAACCATCAAAAATTTGAGAATCAACCTTGACCCCCCTCTTATCCTTAGTCCCAGAGTCCACTGATAGCTCACTGGTATTTACATGGTCCTTAGGAAATTCTCCTCCCCCTACCTAGGAGTCCTCACAGACCCTCTGACTCAGGCTCTAAGCTTCATTAGCAGGAATGTCATTCCATTTACACTGATCTAGGCCCTTAGGAGTCATCAAGAAACAAAACAGATGGAAACTTTTGCCCCTGTGGGCCTTACATTCCAGAGCAACTCTGTCCCCAGGATTTAGCTGAAGCATAGAATACTGGTTCAATAAATACTTCTTGAATGGATATATTTGCCCTGTGATAATCACAGCTATTTTCCAGAACAGAAAAGAAAGGGAAGTAAGAGCAAAAGGGCATGTGTGGAAGTGGGGGAGACCCAAGGAGAAGCCAATAGAGGGGAGGAGATGGCTCCCACATGGAACCAGACAATAGTTTCCAAATTAAAACCTGGAAAGATTAAAAGGAACATGCCAGCAGGAATGTAACTATAGCTCAGTTTTCTGCATCACCTTCATTATGTTCTAGAGGTGGCCTGATCCATCAAGCTGAGATTCTGATCTGCCCAGGGTGGTGGGGCCGGTGACTGACTCAATACCATGCAAGAGCCATCTCTGCATGCTACGGATGCTTTGGTGAGTTCAATGGAGGGGGAGGTGAGAGGCAGACCCTTAGCAACCGAGAGATGGCAGGCCTGCATATTTGGGTGTCAATCTTAAAGAAGCAAGAGACAAGTAAGGGGCCTGGGTAGGGAAACCAGGACCAGGGTATGAGGGTGAAGGGGAAGTACTTCCATTATTAAATGGCATATTACTACATTGGTTAGGAGGCCAGTGTGAAAAGAAAGCTCCTACAATGGGAAGACATGGAGGCTGAGGAAACAGCAGCAGCTTTTCTTGGTAACTCTTCCTGGCATGGTTTTGTTATTTCATTTCACTGCATATCAGTCCTGACCATATTAATCATCCTTCCTCAGTTGGTCTTCCACATCATGAGGACCCCTCTACCTCACTGCCTCAGTTCTGCCCACACCCCTGGTCAACAAGGTGGGCTGGAAATGGGGAGGTATATGAAGTGACAGCCAGGCCAGCCTCTGCCATGGGTGTCAGTTCCTTCTCTGATTTCTTCTTCTTCATCATCATCATCCAATAATTATTCCATGCTGTACATTGTTCTAAGTACTCTGTGTGTGTGTATATGTGTGTGTGTGCGCGCGAGCGTACGTGTGCACACACACTCACACGTTAACTCATTTGATCCTCACAACAACCCCAGGAAGTACTTTTACAAATGAGGAAGCTGGAACACAGAAAGGCTAAGCATTTAACTCACACAGCTAGTTAGTGGTGAAATAGCTCAGGAGTAAAGCACCCGCCTAGCCTGAGACTGTTGATGCCCATCACCACACACACAAAAAAAGGCTGAATTGGAATAGAGGCAGGATGACTTCAGGAAAATGGTTCAATTTTGTTTGAAACACTGATTACTATGTAATGCTGCTGAGAGGATTCTGAAACCATGTCTGGACTGAGTAGGAAACATGCCGCAGCTGATGGGCAGTGTCTGCCATGGTGACGGTACACCCTTTATTTTCTCATGGTATTAGATAATGAGAGAGACTTTCCTTGATTAAACTTTAGTTTGGCTCCTCTGAGTCCTCTATTTTTTTTTTTTTTTTTTTTCTCCCTTTCTTTCTTTTTTTTTTTTTTTTTCCTTCTTGGCGCTGGGGATCGAACCCAAGGTCTCACACATGCTAAGTATAAGTTCATGTTCTACCACTGAGCTGCACCCCCATCCTGAAGTTCTATTTCTTTGTTTGTTGAAGTGCTGGGGATTGAACCCAGGGCCTTGGACATGCTGCCTGCTTTTTTTGACTTGGTCTCATCCTAGCTTTGGTTTGCCTAGCCCATTCTTAGAAATGATTATCTTTGATTAAGTTATGCTCAATTTAAAAAAAAAAAAAACTCAGCGGCTTACAATAGCAAAGATTGTTCCTTGTTCCTATTATACATGAGCCATGAGTCAATCATGGTTCTTCTCCAGATAACTTCTGCCTGCTGGGATCCTGCCTAAAAGTGCCACCCCCTCTAGGACATACCATGCTTGTGGCAGAGGGAAAAGAGCCATAGTGGGACTTCTGATGCACTCAGAGCTCACATTTCCACTTGGTAAATAGCACGGTACATTGGCCATCGCAAGTCAAACTGGTCCACCCCAATGTCATTGGTAGAAACACAATCCACACACAAGTAGGGGCACCAGGAAAGGTGCTGCAGACTTGAACCCAACCGAGAGCACCATCTGGCAAGTGGTCATGCCAATGTCTGGTTCTGGCTCAGTTCTTTCTTCTCTGACCTCAGTTTCTCAACTGCAGTGTGTGTGTGTGTGTGTGTGTGTGTGTGTGTGTCAGAGTGGAGGGGTGGAGGGATGGGAAGGAGAGGTGGGAGGAATGAATCTCTAAAGTCCTTTCCACAGCTTTGATGTTCATTTTCACCTCCCACCCCAGGACTCGAATTCCTGCCTTATCTGTCCACCTGGGTTTCACAGCCATGGATTTCACTCCCTCTTAGCCTACTTTCACAATACTTAACATGAACCAACAATTTTCATTTTTCGCTTATACTGAACACTGACAGTTTCCATGTAAAACAGACACTGTGACTAGTCCCAGTTTTACCCCCACAGGGCATTGGTTCTGCGTGTCACCTGAGGTAGCAGGGTGTTCCCTCTCACTCTCCGTACCTTTACTGACCAAAAGTCATCCTGCTCACATAAGGAGGCAACTGATATGTTCAGGTTTACTGTCTCACCCATGGGCATCTGCCTGCTATACAACCAGGTCCTGGTTCCTTCCACTGATGCTAATAATTTCTGATGCCTCTGTTTGATATCATCCCAGCTGTGAGTCTGTATGTGTCTGGGGCTTGGGGCAGGGAGCCTGATTTCTCCAGCCTTTTGCTTCCAGTGGTTTCCATTCACCTTTCCTTGATCCACTGCTGCATTACTAGCCCCGTCCCACCTCCACCAAACCAGCATCACAATGAGCGTGTATGAGTTTCTGTACCAAATGGTCTGGTCAATCTCAGAATAGTAGACACTTAAGGGAGATACAGATGAGGGCTCTGACAGAAGTTGGACCCCTGGATGCCCCTCCATTCCTCACTCAGTCTTTTTTTTCCTTCTGGTTCCTCATTTTCCCATGTTCATGATGCTCAACAATTCTCTCCATGACTCCAACTGTTACCTTATTCAAGTAATTCCTCCTTCCCACAGAAGGAGGGGTTCCACAACTTGTAAACTTCCGCAATGCAGAGCAGGGGTGCTCATGGTGGTAGATTGAAGAGGGAGGTTCCACTCCTATGAGAGAGGTTGAATAGTGCTCCTCTTCCTGGGTTTGTTGCTACTTTGCTACCCAGAAAGGATAGTTCCAGCTTCCACAAGAGCCTTTTGATATCATGTCTTCCCTAAAAGAGAATGGTGACGTTACCAGTTCCTCTCCTCCCTGACAAAATTCCTTTCACTCCTTTCCTACAGATCTGATATCACAGTACTTCAGTATGTCAGGATGGGTTTCCCTGCTCAGAACCCCCTCCAGGGAGCAAGGTATTACAAAGCTGCAGGGAAGGCAATGTGCACTCCTGAGCAGTCAGTCCTGCAGAGACATCTCACTCAAGGTCATACTCTTCCCAGAACTGCCCACATTTAATGAGTGGTCAAGGAAGGGTATAGTGACTGGCCATCTTGACCCAACACTTGACAGTTCTGAAGCATCATTGGAGTTATAAAGCTTCCCAATGGATCAGCCAAGCTATCATTTGACCTGATTAGCAGCTCAACTTTTCTGTGGCTCCCTTCTGGTCCCTTCCTCTCCATTCCATGAGGGTTGATCCCTAGGGTTCTATTAATAAACACCTTGCAGGCTAAATACCATCTCAGAGACAGTTTCTCATAGAACCTAACCTGCAATAGACAGCAACTCCAAAAGCCACTGATATATGTGCATATACCACTAAATAAGTGATTCCCCTTTATTCCACCTCCCCTGTCATCCACAACCAAGGCCATGCAAAATATGTTATTGCATTTATAGCAGGACTTATCAACCTGAATGCTACTGACATTTGGGGCTGACAATTATTTGTTGTACGAGCTGTCCTATGCATTGTAGGATGTTTAACAACACTGTTGACCTCTGCCCACTAGGTCCCAGTAGTGCCTCCCCCAAAGGTCTCCAACAAGGCCAAATGTCCTCTGTGTAGAAAAATCACCCCTTGTTGAAAATTACTGATTTAGAAGAAGCATTCCAGCAGGCAGATTCAGCAAGTGCAGGAAAACACTTGGACCTTGACATAAATATTTTGTACTGAACATGAAATGCCTCTTCTTGAGATCCTTGCCAGAAAATTCCATCTCCAATTACATTCTCAGACTTGCTTGTCAAAAGCACAGTAGAGACAACAGATGCTTGAGAAGACTGGCCTGGGGAACTTCTTAACCCTTCCTTTAGATATTTTTCATCTCTTTCTCTGAAACAGTTCAGATCCAAGAAAACATGCCTGGACCACATTCCTTGGGTTATAAATATTCATAATATTAATAATAATAAACTTCTCTGGAATAAGTTGGTTTATTCATTTGATTTTACCAAGGGTAAATATAAAATTATCCCATGAAGGCACAGTTATGCTTTGTGATTAAGGAAGAACCAATGCATTATATTCAGCATTCCTAAAGGATGAACCCAGAAATTTTTCTGGGCCCTGCTCTCTTGCTATATTTTCTTTTGTGGGTCAAAAGCACCATGCTAAATATCAAAAGAACTCTATCAAATAAGTCCCATTCCTTTTACCTTGGTGTTGGGGGAAACAGTCATCATAATCATGAGGATAAAAGCACTCCTGTGGAAGACCTGAAGTCACCAGTCCTGGGACATGGAGAGTGAGAAGGGAAAAGGTGAATCTTTCCATAAATCTAGTACAGTATTAATATATTGCTGTAGTCGGCTCAACATCACTCCCTTTGGGGACACCCACTCTTCTCCACTCTAGTTGTTTCTTGTGAATTGCCAGTCATAGGGTTTTTGCTTTTATGACCATAGCACAGAGCCAATGCCTTTCTTGGCAACCCAGCCTCTCCCCTGGGAATTTGGCTCTTGAGTGGAAAAGGAGCATGTCTGAAGGCTGTTGGAGCTGACTCATTCTCCGTTAGTCCAGACCATCCATGCAATCCTGCTACTAACTGGTGCTGCACCAGTTTCTGTCTTTCCTCAAAACCTCCCTGCACACAGACCTCTAAAAGAATTTTGAAAACTTAAGAGTTTTTTTTAAAAGAATTTTCACACATTTTTATATGCCATCTAAAATTTGTTAACATGAGTTATTCATTGTAAGGAATGTAATTTCTAGTTCATCGTAAATATGTACTTTCAAAATAAAACTGTCATGTCCCTCTTTTAAATATTGTCAAAAATATAAATCCCAAAGCAATTTGAGATCTATCACCAACTTTTTTTTTAGACAGGGACTTGCTGAGTTGCTTAGGGCCTTTCTAAATGGATGAAGCTGGCTTTAAACTTGTGATCCTCCTGCCTCAACCTCCTAAGCCACTGGGATTTTAGATGTACCACTATGCCCAGCTATCAAGCATTGTTTTTAATGTATATGAACAAGTTGTTTGTTAACCACTGGAGATCATATCATTTCTTTTCTCCTTGAATATATAGTTCCATTGCATATGACCACATAATTTAATTCCATCTTTATGCTAGAAAACCTTTGATTAATCATCTCATCATTTCTTGCAATAAAAAAATATAAAGTTAGTCCTTTAAATTTCATTATATATTATATTTAATAAATAAGTAATAGTAATGGATTGTAGTCCATTGAATAAAACAAGAACACATAAGTTCATAGTGATACAAATGAATTAAATAGAAAATTTGATAAGAAACATGATATTACTTAATTTCAAAGAATGTTTATAGAAAAGATTTATGAATTACAATGGGAAAAATAATAACTCTACTGGAAAAACTTTGGCAGACAACACTTCAATCCAAAGTTAACAGCACAGTAATGGGACAAATTGAAATCATGTACCACTTGATGGATGCAGTTAGGAGAGCAGAGCATCATGTCTATGATACTCCTGCCAAATTGTATAACCCAACTCTCATCTTGAGTAACTTCAGTTAAACCCACAGTGAGCAACATCCTACAGAGTCCCTGTCCCATAATCTCCAAAGATAGTAAGCCCATATGGTCAAGAAAAGACTTGAGGAGATTTCCAGATTAAAGGAGACTGAAAAGGCATGGTGGTGCACACCTGCAATCCTAGCAACTCAGGAGGCTGAGGCAAGATGGCCAAGTTTAAAGCCAGCCTCAGCAACTTAGCAAGACTCAGTTTCAAACTGTTAAAAGGCAGAGGGGCATGCTGGGGACTTCACTCAGGAGTAAAGCACCCCTGGGTACTTCAATTCCCAGTACAGCAAAAAGAAAAGAAAAAGAAATGTATGACATCTAAAGAAAGATACAATTCTGAACTGAATTTTGTAGGACATTATTATGACATTTGGTAATCTGAATGAGATTTGAAGATTACATTATATATATATATATATATATATATATATATATAAATTTCTGATTTTGATGGCTATATTGTGGTTAGTAGGAAAACGTCTTCATCTGTGGTAGGGGTACACTAAATTTCCTGGTAAGCCATGGGGTGGTATGTCAGTAACTTACTCTCAAATGGTCCAGAAGTTCTTTATCCAGCTTTGGCAACTCGTCTATAAGTTTGAGACTGTTCAAAATAAGAAGCATTAAGAATAAAACCAGGGCTGGGCGTGGTGGCACACACCTGTAATCCCAGTGGCTTGGGAGGCTGAGGCAGGAGGATTACTGATTCAAAGCCAGCCTCAGCACGGGCAATGCACTAAGCAACTCAGTGAGACCCTGTCTCTAAATAAAATACAAAATAGGGCTGGGGATGTGGCTTGTGGCCCAGTGCCCCTGAGTGCAATCCCTGGTTCAAAAAAAAAAAAGAATAAAACCAGGGTGAAGAAGGCTGGGAAGAAATAAAATCTCAGCATGCTGCCTTACAAAGAAAGTCAAAGGTTGAACAAGATCTGATCTCAGGGGCTGCCTCTGCATTCAATGGTTCAGCTAAAATGGAGTCTGTATGGATCACATTGTTTCAGTCATAACGACAGTCTCTATGTCCAAATATGGTCTCTGTCAATGCTGTGTACTAGGGACACAAGAGCGAGCAAACTAGGCATGATCCCCAATCTACAAAAGTCAGTGGCTCAGCAGGTTAGACACGTAAAAGCCAGTAGCAGTAGATCAGTAGGAAGTAGATGAGGCTCAAACCCAGAGTGAATGTGAGGTGGTCTTCTCCAAGAAAATAAGGTCCAAACAGAAAGCAAGCAGAAAGCCAGAAAGGAGTGTCACTTCAAGTATCCATATTGTATATTAAAATATGTTTCATATGTTACCTGACCCAAGGGATAGTGAATGTTAAAATCTGTGAACTTCATTGCTCTCATTTGTCAAGTTTTTAACCTGAGCAACAGTGCTTCCTTTAGAGACATCTCTCCAGGTGCTACTGACTAAATTTGCCCTCTCAAAATTTGTACATTGAAATCAGATCCCTCATGTGGTGGTATTTGGAGATGGAGCCTTTGGGTGGTAGGGTCTCTGTGTTGGGGACCCTACAAAAGAGGCTCCAGGGAGCTCCCCCACCCCTTCCACCATAAATGGTAAGAAAAGACCATCTCTCTATGCCATCTGTGAACCTTCACCAGACACCAAATCTCCCAAGAGTGCCTTGATCTTGGACTTTCCAGCCTTCAGGATTGCAAGAAACAACTTTCTGTTCTCTATTAACCACTCAGTCTGTGCTACGTTTGTCACAGCAGTCAAAAACTAAGATGCCAGGCATTGTTCAACTCCAGGCAAAGTAAACTCACTCTTCCTTCCCCTGCCCACATAGGGAGCATGGGTGTTAGGCTGAGAACTGTCTTTCAAAAGTGATGAAGCAATACTCTGGGGATTTATCTGTGATGTCTCATAAACAGTTGCTATAGCAACAACAAAACAAGTCTGTAACCAAGTGTATGCATCTAAGCAGGCTTCTCCTGACCCACTTGCTCTGAGCCCATGTTCAACTAATGTAGTGGAGACGTGGTGTGTGGAATGTCAAAGAAGGAAAAAAGGAAGAGCCAGGGCCTTTCAGGAAAAAAACTAGTAAAATGAACAGCCTTTTGTCTGAAAGTAACAAGTTAAGCTTAATGTGCCTGAGGAGTATTCTTGCATGAATTAGTATGAACTCAAGACTTTGGGGTTTTCCTTCCTGCTTTTGAAATTGCCATACCATTTCTGCTTGATGCATACCCAAAGCAACCTCGCAGGGCAGGTCACGTGCCTCATTTAGCAGGAAGGGGAAAAGTCAAAAATCCTAACTCTTGGCCCATGGAGGAAGACATGGCTGAAACACTTTTTAGACCACAGCCATGTCTTCTCTCTAGGAGCAGTGATGGGCTGGACGAACTGGGCCAACCAAGAAGCGGCTCGCACTGGTGAGAATGGTCAAGCCTGTCAGAGAAGAGGGAACTAGAGTCCATACAGGTCATACAGATGGTCCTCCCTTCTCTCCCACATGAGAATGGGTTCCCTGCTTCTAAGATTATGTGGAAGAAGGGCATTATACTTAAAAAGTGATCGCGGGTAGTACGTGGTTGAGATTATAAAAAATCTTATGTAGCATACCAAGATTGGCTATGAGAGGGAACTACAACCCTGACCTCCTTCAGACTGGTCTGGGGAACTCCAGTCCAGTGGGTTGTGAGAGTCAGCATGCCAATGATAAGAACCTTGTTTGAGAAAAATGTAGGAAACTAAGTATGATCCTGGAGTCTTTGCCTCATCTGGAAACAGTCAGGGGAGGCATGCAGGACCACTGTAACCAACAATGTTGGAGAAGTAAGTTCTGTGAGCAGTCCACAGAGAGCTATTTGCTGGTAATGTCAACTGCAACAGTTGTGACCCTTGTGCCTAGTAGCCATCCCCTCCTGATTAATCCATGACCAGGCATCTTCTCCCCAGTTTCTACCTTCTTATCTTCTTTTATAGGACCTCTCACTGTGAATCCTTGACAAGTATATTAGTCAGCATTTCAACACTGTGACCAAAATACCTGACAAGAACAACTTAGAGGGCTGGGGATATAGCTCGGTTGGTCCAGTGCTTACCTTGCATGCACAAGACCCTGGGTTCAGTCCCCAGGACCATAAAAACAAACAAACATACAAACAGAAAGAACAATTTTGAGGAGGAAATGTTTATTTGGACTCACAGTTTCAGATATTTCAGTCCACGGTCGAGGGACTCCATTGCTCTATGCCCGAGGTGCAATAGAATAACAGCATGGCGAAGGGTGTGGTGGAAGAAACTACTCCACTTATTGTAGTCAGGAAGCAGAGAGAGCAAGTGAAGAACCAGGGACAAAATACAAACCCCAAGGGCTTGCCTCCAGTGACCACTTGCACCAGTCATGCCCCTCCTGCCTACAGTCACCACCAAGTAGTCCATTCAGATTATTAATCCATCAAGTGATTTAATTCACTGATGAGGCTACTGCACTCCTCATCTAGTTATTTCACCTTTCAACATTGCTGATTGGCTATCATGTTTCCAACACATGAGTTTTGGGGGAACACTTCACATCCAAACCACAACAACAACTCAGCCTCTTTTCACACTTGGGAAAGGAGGGAGGCCATCTAGGTAGGTTCCAGGTGCTGAGATTGCAGAGGTGAATAAAAAGGTCAAAATCCAAGTCTCAAGGAATTTGCTATCTAGTGGGTGAAGATAGACAATGAAGAAGAAAACAAGTAAGATAATAAGTTTTATTATTATGAATTATTACTTATTACAAAAGTATTACAAATAAGCAGTAATTGCTATAAGGTGAACACAACGGAAAGCTGGCAGGGTGCAGTGGCACATGCCTGTCATCTCAGCAGCTCGGAGGCTGAGATAGGAGAACGGTGAGTTCAAAGCCAACCTGAGCAATTTAGCAAGGCTCTAAGCAACTTAGCGAGATCCTGTATCTAAATAAAATATAAAAAGGGCTGGGGATGTGGCTCAGTGGTTGAGTGTCCCTGGATTCAGTCCAAAAACAAACCCAGAAAGCTATGACACAGTATGACTGAGGGGCAAGGGTGAGCCTCTCAACTGTCCCTGTCCCAGCATAGTCTTGGCAACTGAGAACCGAAGTCTCATCCTCCAAAGGAGGAGAGAAGCACCTTGGGTGAGTGGGGGTGGAGCGGTGGTGGATCCCTCTGTCATTTCAGCAGATTGCTGTCATCTGAGCTCTGTTGCCAGGCAACAGAGCCATGCCACAGGCAAACCTGGCAGAGAGCTTCAAACCCAGGTGAGCAAAGCCAATTCCTGCCAAGTAGGAAAGCTCTCACCCAGAGCATCTTGGGACCTTGAAGGAGAGAGAGGAAGAGGTGCACTTGAAGATGGCAGTGTTGGCCATCTTCTAACATTAATCCATGGGAAAAGAGAAGACTGAAGCATCTTTTGATGGCATCATGTTAGTAAAAACAATGTTTAGTACTAAATTAAACAAGTCTTGGCCAGAAAGATCACTAGGTGTCTCTCTTGTTCGCACCCCGTACAGCTGATTAGCCCTCTGTCTTCACTGGGCTCCCTGGCCCCACACCCTCACTGACAAACTGATTCTAAAGTCACAGAGACACTTGGCAGTTGGGGCTTACCCTGATGGCCCCATTTACTGCTCTGAGACAGACAGCTGTAATGAGCAGGGGAAATTCTGACACATCCTCAACCCTGAGCATCTGAAGTATGTCTCCTTAGCTTCAGTGGAGGAACACATGAGTGAGTTAAAGAATCTCCTGCTACTGATAATCAATCAACATCCTGGGCACTTCGCTGCTGGCTGGTCTCAAGGTGTATTTGCAGATTGCTTGATCCTTCTCAGAGATTAAGGGAAATCACACTTTGCTCTTCTTATTCAAGATTTTTAGATTTGATGTAATGTGGTGCACCATTAGCTGCTGATCCTGGCATAGAGAGCTCCTGTCCAGCCCTCCTGGTGTCCACAACTATTCAAGTATGAAAACAGTAGGGAGTTAATAAGTTAGTAGAGAACATCTGGAAAGATCCTAGAGAAAACAGAGAGGAGCCCAGAACTGGGGACTCTTTTCTCCTGATAGCACATGCCAATTCCAAAAGAACCTCTTGAGAGGATAAGGTATACTTTGGCACCTTTGTTGGTCTAGGGAAACAAAAAGGAGGCTAGAGCCCACCAACGGTGAGGCTACTGATAAATTTCCATGCCCTGAATTGGGACCCCAAAAGGCTATATCCCAGGACTGAGGGTGAGTCCAAAGTAAGACATTCCTTGCACTGAAGACATCTGAGTGGTTCAGAAAAACTCAATCCTGGACAATGAATTAGATTAAAGTGATCTTGGATTTTCAGTGTCCCAAGTGCCCATGCCAAACCAAATTAATATCCAACTCTTGACTTAGCTGTCATTTATCTTATTCATCAGAATATAAACTAAATGGTCATGCACATTTATCTTCTGGCATATGACTAGCTCATAGGGAATTCTCAATAAATATGTGTTGACTTAATAAAGAAATGAGTGCATAGAATCCATTCTCCACCTTCCCACTGAGCCAACAGAGGTCTGACCACTTCCTGGAAGGCTCTTTGGAATGGGGACACATCCTATTACTCAAAGATCCCATCCTCATCCCTCTCCATCTGAGCCAGCCAGGCTTCCCCCATCCACCTGCTTTCTTGTTCCTCTGTTTCCCCCATAGAACAAGGGGCCAGACTCATCCCTCTGACACTTGTTGACTGGATTGTACAATGAATGTTTGGCAGTCTTGGCCAAGATTTTATAATTAGGAAATTTCACTGACAAATCTGGCAGCTGTGGTTACTACTTGGGAACAGTCTACTGGAACCTGGTTGTGACTATACTTCTTAGAAGGGTCACATATTCTCCTGATCTCCACCCAGCCAGCTTCACTGGCCTCACCAATGCAGCTGGAGCAGGCTGAATTTAGACCCTGATTTTAAAATAAAACCTTTTCAAGCCAGAAAGAGGAGTGCTTGCTTGCCCATTGTCCCCGCACTCAGGAGGCAGAGATGGGAGGATCACTTGAGTCCAAGGATAGAGACCAGCCTGGGAGAGGCTGGGAGAACTTGTCTCAAAATAAGCAAACAAATAAAAGTAAAATTATTTCCAATCCAGAGGAAAGCCCAGTGTTCTTGTCTATGACAATAACACCATGCTTGCCTTCTTGATGACCCAAGAATAAATAAAGGCATCAAATTTCCCCATTAGTTTCCCTGGCACCCAATATAATAATAGTATTTCCTTCACAGAAGGCTGAAATCTTGAATCAAGTGTTGATAGCTATAGATACAGATACAGATAAATATATTCTTTTCAGTACTGAGGATTGAACCCAGGATGCTCTACCACTGAGCCACAGCCCCAGCTCTTTTTATTTTTTTATCTTGAGTCTGGGTCTTGCTACCTTGCTGGGGATGCCCTGGAACTTGCTGGGATTGGAGGTGGATGCCTCCATGTCCGACTGAATCAAATATAATATTTAAGAATAAGTTCAGCTGTGAATGACACCTAACCTTAAAAAGACATTTAAATAAACTAGACAAAGGTTTCATTTCTCTTTCCTGGAAGCTCGGAATTGGGCAATCTGCAGCTGGCAAGATAATCCCCATGACATCTCCAGTTTCCAAATAACTAGAACTCTCCCATGCATGGTCCACACTTTCAGTGCCACTTGTGATCCAAGACAGGCCTTGTCACTAGTTGTCATGTCCAAATCCCAGACAAAAGGAAGGAGGGAAAGAAAATCATCATGTTATTTTTCTTAAAAATACACAGAAATTGAACACATTCATCCTGTTTCATCCTGTTTTCACCTGCACTCAATCCCTGGGCTTCCCTTTTGCTAAAATGGAGGCATGAATGTACTCTTTATTAGTTACGTCCATGTAACCAGTTAAACACCCAGGGATTCTGTTTCTACAAAAGAAAAGGCCCAGGGGCACACCCCTGTAATTCTAGTGACTCAGGGCACTGAGGGAAAAGAATCACAAGTTCAAGGCCAGCCTGGGCAACTTAGAGAGACCCTGTCTCAAAATGAAAATCAAAGAGGGCTGGGGATATGGGCTGGGGTTGTGACTCCGTGGTGGAGGGCCTGCCTAGCATGTGTGGAGCACTGAGTTCGATCCTCAGCACCACATATAAATAAATAAAATAAAATAAAGATATGTCCATCTACAACTAAAAAAATATTTTTTTTAAAAAAAGAGGGCTGGGGATGTGGCTCAGTGATAGAGCACCCCTGGGTTCCATCCCCCGTACTGAAAGAGAGAGAGAGGGAGAAGGGATACAAAGGAACCACTTGTAGGCTCCAGTATATAAAAACCAGACCTCAGAAGAGCCCCCTCTCTCTACCCAGCACTCAGGATCTTTTCCTTTCTTTCTTTCTTTTTTTTTTTTTTTTTTTTTTTGGACCAAGGATTGCCACCAGAGGCAGCAACACCGAGACAACATCCCCAGTCCCATTTTTAAAAAAAAAATTTTTGAGACCAAATCTCCCTAAGTTTCTGAGGCTGGCCTTGAATTTGCAATCCTCCTGCCTCAGCATCCCAAGTCACTGGAATTACAGACAAGTGCCACCACCCTCAGCACCCAAGATCTTTTCTAAGAAGAACTGGAAATGAGTCAAGGTTGTTGGAGGATCCACAAAACCTGGACACAACCTTAGGAAGATGGCGGGTGTGGTGGGAAAAAGGTCGATTTTCCTATTAGCCTGGTAGGATAGAGACCTGTAATGATAACTAAGTTCCAATCTAGAAAATAAACGAAGTCCTATTTTTCTTACCTCTGGGAAGACCCTGAGAGGGAATACCTGTCACTGCTTTCACAGAGGACTCCTGCAGAATACAGAGCTCCAAAATTGAAGCCAGACCTTACAGGGACGAGTCAGAACTCTGTATCTAGGACTGCGGAGTCAGGTTGTGGACCAGCTGTAGGAGATTCCCTGGAGTCCATTTGGCAAGGGATATTGGCTAAATAGAAAGACAGGAACTACAAGAGACACATAATCTTACAGGAAGAGCTCTGTGGATGTGGGAAAGACTGAGTTATGAGCATTTCTGCAGCTGTCAATCTCCATCAGCTTACAAACGCAGTGCATATGGGTTCATGCACACAATGCTGCAACATAAGCTAGTGCACCATGAGCCTGCCAGCTGGGAATACAGCCCTGACTCCTCCCTCATTTGATTTTCCTGACAATAGCTGCCAGGAAGAGAGAAAAAAAATGAGAAACTGGAGAGAGAGAAAGAGGAGGAAGAAGAGGAAGATAGGAAGAAGAAGAAATGGAGGATAAAGAACATACACTGGCAGATTCTTGCCATGGAGCAAACAAAACTTATGACCAAATATTTGACCATTACCTAAGAAATTAATTATTTATCATACCTTTAAAACAAGACGCCAGGGGCCGGGGGTGTGGCTCAGTGATAGAGTGCTCGCCTAGCATATGTGAGGCACTGGTTAGATCCTCAGCAACACATACAAATAGATAAATAAAATAAAGGTATTGGGATCATCCACAACTAAAAAAAGTATAATTTTTTAAAAACCAAGACCTCAAAACCAAAATAAAGCATGTGAGGAGAAACCAGGTATGGTGGTACAAGCCTATAATCCCAGCTACTTGGGAGGCTGAGGCAGGAGGATCAAACTGAAGACCACCCCTCAGGAACTTAGAGAAGCCCCTTTCCCAAACAGAAAGCAAAAGGGACTGGGATGTAGCTCAGTGGTCCAGCACCCTGGGTTTAATTTCCAGCACTGCAAAAAACATGCAAGGAAGAAACAACATCAGAAGACGATATGAGATTAAAAAAAAAAAATCAAAGCTCAGGATAGAAAAAATAAACCAATCAGAAATATAGGCCAATTCTGAAGGGACAAAAAGAACAAAGAGTTGAAAAAGAATAAAGAAAATTCTTCAAGGCAAAATTTCAAACAACATCAAACTTCAAACAAAGAAGAGATATTTTCAAGACCTGATAAGAAACTAATTTTCTTTTATTGGGGGTTAGTATTTCAACGTGAATTTGTGGGGAGAAGCATTCAATTCATTACAAGAGCCTATGATAAATAAGAAAAAAACCAGTGATTCTAAGGAAAATTAGTAAAAGAACATAAACAGACTGTTTACTGAAAAATTAATACACACAGCTTTTAAATGTCTGAAAACATTCTTATAAACACTAATAATATGAGAAATGAATATTAAAACTCAGATTGCTAGTGTAACTGTTTTGCCTGCAAAGGTTAAAAAATGTAATATTACAGGGGTTGTGGTTGTGGCTCAGTGGTAGAGCACTTGCCTAGCACATGTGAGGCACTGGGTTCAATCCTCAGCACCACATAAAAAATAAATAAACAAAGCAAAGGTATTGTATCTATCTACAACTAAAAATATTTTTTAAATGTAATACTTTGGCAAGGATGTAAGAAAACACATTTCTCATTCAAGCATAAATTAACCATTCATAGATAGCAATTTGGCACAATTTTCAGAATCTAAATGCACATGCACTTTGATCTGCCAACAATTTTTTTCCTACCTGTTTGCTTTTACCCGTATGCAGAGATGAGTGTACAGGATATTAACTGCCTCATTGTTGGTGATAGGAAAAGACTGGGAACAATCTAAATATCCACCAACATGAGACTAGCTATATTATATCATATATATGTTGAAGTTGTAAAAAAAATGAGGCAGATCATTATGTACAATATATACAAGAAGTTATTAAAGTGGTAAGGGAGAAAGGGCAATAGTATTGGAAGGAAAGCTAAAAGACCCAGAAGTAAGAGCCATGAAAGAAGATTTGATTTCACAGCATAGCTTGTGCTTTTGGTTTTTTAAAATCTTTTAACAATCTTTCATCTGTTTAACAATAGAAATAGTGTAATGTTTTTTTATTTTTTTAATTTTATTTGTTCTAATTAGTTGTACATGACAGTAGAATGCATTTATACATTTTGATAGATCATACATAAATGCAGCATAATCTCTCATTTTTCTGATTATACATATTGCAGGATCACATTGCTTGTGTTGTTTTAATGTTTTACCTTGGATGCATAATTAGTGTGCATATAGATTAAAACCATGGTTGAGGGCTGGGGATATAGCTCAGTTGGTAGAGTGCTTACCTCCAAAGCACAAGGCCCTGGGTTCAATCCCCAGTACCAGAAAAAAAAAAAAAAAAAAAAAAAAAAACATGGTTGAATCTTGACTAGTTGACTAGTCTCTTCCTTATATCCAGCCCTTTGCCTTTCTTAGGTAACTCTGTGGCTGGGACCTAATTCCCCACCCCTGGTATCCATCTGACTTACTTTGCCTGACACAATGAGGTGTAAGGGATAGGGTATCTATTGTAACACTAGGCTTTAAGAATTTCAGTTTATTTTTTTGGTATTGGGGGGGTGGTTTTTGGTACTGAGGATTGAACCTAGTGACACTTACAACCACTGAGCCACATCCCCAGCCCTTTTTAAATTTTATTTGGAGACAGGGTCTCTATGAGTTACCTAGGGCCTCGCTAAATTGCTGAGACTGGCTTTGAAATCATGATCCTCCAGCCTTAGCCTCCTGAGCTGCTGTGATTACAGGCATGAACCACCATACCTGGGTACTTCAGCTTTTTTTTTTTTTTAAGTTGTTTCAGCTTGTTCCATGCTTCTCCATGAGAAGGGCATACCCAGGCCATCCCACATGTCCCAGAAGGAGGGTGAGGGACACATGAAGCAGATTTATTCCAGCTAGAAGGCTTACCCAAGTTCATCTGGGGCCAAACCTCCAGGTGACCCACAGACACATAAGCAAGACTAGTCAAGATCAGCCAAGCTCAACCTTATGAACTGTGAGCTCTGACAATGGATGGTGGCTGTTTTAGGTGATTGTTAAGGTGATTAGTTACCCACAGCTGCTAATCAATAGGAACAGAGTCAAGGTGTTTTAACCATATTACTTTGGGTGAAATAGGTTGAGGCCAAAAGCAGACAAGAGGGAAAAACAGAATTTTGCAAGTTCTTAAGTTCACAGATCCCTAGAAGAACCTAGCACACCATGCAGGGCACTTGGGGAAGCACCAGGGAGAGGTGGTGATAGAGCAAAGGGAGCAAGGGAGAATGTGGGCTAGTGCCTTTATGGTGGTTTCTATGGGGATGAATTGGGCAAGGCAGGGAAAGCAATAGGTAAGGCTAGCTTGGCTACTTTTAGTAATTCCAGAATTAGCTAATTGGAATAATTTGTGAAGCAGAGGGGCTGTCCCTAGTCATCTGGCACCAGGTTCTAGGGTGATTAGGGCAAGTGTACAGTGGCCCAGGTGTCGTGGCCTTGGGTGTGAGAGCTTAATAGAGGAGGTGATTGGGGATGTGGACTTAGTTTGCTGCTCAAGAAGGGAAACTGATCAGCCTATATAGCCAGTGCCTTAAAACTGGATCAGGAGAGTATTTAACAAAACTAAACACAGGGCCACAGTCTCTGTGGTCATGTGAAATTTATCTTTAGGACATGTACTAAATAACAGCCAGAGACAAGGGCCCTGGAGGGAGGAAATCAGAAAAAAAAAAGATACATCAATAAACATTAATTTTAGGATTAAAAATCCATTGAGGGTATTCCAGCTACTATGGCTACATAAAGAACTACCCCAAAACATACTGGCTTAAAATAACATTTATCTTACCTATCGCTCTGCAGCTTGGGTAGAGTTCAGTGACAATATCTTATCTTCGCTCCTCTTGGTTTTTTATGGGGCAGCCTGACAGCTTGGGGCACGAATCATCTGAAGACTTGCTCACTTATGTATCTATCTATGAGCTGTCTGGTTGAGGCTATCTGTGGGCTGAGACCTTGACTGGGTCTTAGGGTAGAATACATACACATGGCCTCTCCATGTGGTTCCTTGGGCTTCCTTACAACATGGAGGCTGAGTTTACAAAAAGAGAGAGCCAAGCAGAATCATATTGCTTTTTATGACCTAACTTGGAAATAATGCTGTCTTCCTTCTGCTATATTCTATTCCTTCTGCTAGA
The DNA here is from genome assembly GCA_020662805.1 of Glaucomys volans. NCBI lineage: Eukaryota > Metazoa > Chordata > Mammalia > Rodentia > Sciuridae > Glaucomys > Glaucomys volans. The sequence continues at coordinate 398,882 of JAJEJO010000713.1, read as the reverse complement.
AACAAAGTTCTGCCCAGGTTCAGGCAGGGGAATAAGCTGTGTCACTCAATGAGAGGTGTCAAAGTTCTGGTAGAGCATTTGGATTAAACATGTTGGAAAGTACAATCTGCCCCAGAGGCGGGGGAGCCCAGGAGATATAGTTAGGAGGTGTCTCTGAGGTGTGAGAAGTGAGGAGTGACACAATGAACTTGGCTGTAAAGAGCCTGAGAAAGGAAGAAAGCAAGGTATACCCTGACTGTGGTGAAGACAGAACTGGATGATGCTGGAACAGAGCTGGCATGGCCTGCCTGACAGTTGCCATCTTTCTTTACAACTGTCTGTGCTGGGTGCCGCTTAGGGCTGGTGGGACTGGTTAAGGTTTACCTGCAGTTGCAGGAGTTGGTGGTCCCAGATGCTGCATCAGTCCCAGCTGGGGAGCCTGGACTCAGTCTCGGCCCTGCGAGAGAGTGACTCTGAGAACTGTCATGAACACTGTGGGGGTAGAACACACCATCCCTCATGTTTGCATTGTGCTACTGAGGAGCTAGAGCCACGTAGCAAAGGGTGGTGAGGAAAACACACAGGCAGGCAGCCTCATCCCTGAAACTTCAGTTTCCAGATGTGCAAAGAGGGCATTGTCTACAGATCAGGTACCAGGAAGACTAAGTACAGTGACACCATGAGATATTTTGTTATCAAATACCGGTTAGTGAGTGCTCCACAGAGAGGCTAGGATGGCTGTGTTTGGATGTCTAAGGCGCATTTGTAAAAGAAAAGGAAATAAGTGCCAATTCTTCAACCAGGAATAGATTGATCCCCAGGGGACAACATCATCTTGTGATATTAATTCCCAGGAGCATTTACAGGGACGCCAACAGAGTTTGAAAAGGGAGATGATCTGCTTCTTGATTTGAGCCTGACAGCACAGAGCCTCCCACTCACAGCACTGAACCTGTAGACTGGGTTTCCCAGAGAAACCGGCTTGCTCTTGCTGCAAGGGAGCTGCCTCTTTTTGAAGCTGAGACTGACACACAGCCCCAGTTCCTCTAGATTTGGGCTGTGAAAGAGGCCAGGAGCCCAGCTCTTTCCTGTGTCTGTAGGCCTCCCTTCCTTTTCTTTACTCTCCCTATATATCACCTCTCAGGAGCTCAGTTCAGGGTGGCCTGGCCCCTCCATGAGGGGGCCCATGTGGCTAGGCAGAGCAGAGAAGCTGGTGGGACAGGGAATTGAGAAGGCAGCATTCAAACATTATGACAGTCTCCCATGCACCCACTCAAGTGCACACTCTTGGCCCTGATTCTGTGAGAAGCTGTGAGCCAAAAACGTGTCTCATCTAGACATGAAAATGCGTCTAGAATAGCAATTGTCTGCACCCCGCCACACACCCCACCAGCCCCATCAAACTTTTGGACAAGATACTAGCCTGGCCAGCAGCAGGTGCTCCTCTTCTGGACTTCCCTTCCTTCTCCCTTGCCTCTGCCCCTCAAGGCCAGCTGTAAGTTTACTTTGGAAGTCTGCAGAACTTTTTCAAGGGCCCCATGAAGAAGTTTGGGTTTTTTTTTTTTTTCTTTTTTCTTTTCCCGTACTACTGGCAATTGAACCCAGAGCCTTGGACATGCTAGACAAGTGTTCTGCCACTGAATCACACCCCCAGCCCTTTTCATTTTCAGACAAGGGCTTGCTAAATTGCTGAGGATAGCTTCAAACTTGTGAACCTCCTGCCTCAGCCTCCCAAATACCTGGGATTACAATATGTGTGCGACTCCACGCCTGGCTTTTGTTTTAATAGTCCTTTGGTTCTCCTTACTACCTCTAAAACCTATGTCCAATGCATTTCTTCTTTTATTATTTTTTCCAATGCATTTCAACAAACATTTGTTAAGGACCTACTATGACCCAGTCCCATGCTTCATGCCAGGATAGGCAACTGGAAGCTCTCTGTCTAGACAGCACAGCCCAAGAGAACTTGGTGGGGCAATGGGAATGTTCTGTGTTCCAAACCTACAGCATCCAATACAGAAAATACTAGCCACATGTGCCTACACAGCACTTAAAATGTGGCTAGGGTAACAGAGGATCTGAAATGTCCTTTTTATTAATTTCCATTCATTTTAATTTTAATAAATAATAGACTGCTATGTTGGACGGTGTCGTCTGGAAGGAGGTAGGAATGTGCACAAAGAGCTCTATTCCACCTTCTGCTTAAAACACCTGCAGTAGAGACCTGGAGACCACACACTGGGGGAGCAGAGTCTCAGCCCCCATCTCAGAGATTAATTTATGCATGATGATTAGGAAAGCCTCTGGAGGTAGTGGTCTAGGTAAAGAGTGTTAAAGGGAAGAAAGGACTTCTACAGGGAATCTGAGTGGGAAAGGGACTTCCAGGCAGGCACTAGCATGGGACAATGCAGTGAGGGTGGGAAGTGCAGTTAGGACAGGGGGATGCTGGACCATCCAGCTGACATGGAATATGAGGCGGGGCAAGTGGGCTGAAGAGACACCCAGGCTCTGCCCCCAGAGTGCTCTCTGCCTCTGAGGAATGGAGTGGGAAATCTGAGATGAGCTTTAAGAAGCAGGCAGTTGCATCTAAGATCCAAAAGACAATGAAAGTTGTGCAGCCTGGGAGGTGGGTGCCAGGGTCAAGGCAAGAGGAAGGCAGCCCTGAGTCAGGGTTGAGGAAAGCAGTGGGGGACAGGGGGGCAGTGCAAGCATATTTTTGATGTCATGCCCAGTGCCTACTGCCCTGTCCTAGTACTCAACTAATTTTCAGTCAAAGAGGTCAAAACACATGGTAACTGCCCCATAAATGTCTGTACGAAGCATGGATGAAATTGAGCCATTTCTGAGGCTTGGTGATTAGATAGAATTTAGCTACAGTGATTAAACAGGAGTAGAGATTCATTCCCTCAGACTCCAGAGAGCTCTTGGGTGCTTACTAATGGCTGCACACACAAACATGGGGGATGTGGGAGGAAACAGCCAGTCCTGCTCTTGGGAAGCAACCAGGTTCTCCTGAGCTTCCAACTGAGAGGAGGATGACCATTAATAAGAAATGAGGAAACAGGAAGAAAAACTGACCCACAGGGAAAGCATGTGTGGGACATGCTGGTTTTTAGTGCACCAGAGTGGCATGAGGGTGGAGATCCATGGAGGAGGGGTCTAGTGGAAGGCTTAATTGTGAAGTCCTGAGCACAGTGGAGAATCTGAGACACCTGCCCCCCAACCAGAGTGGCAAAGATGTTGGGGAATAGAATCAGAAAACCAAGAGGCAGGCAGAAGAGAAGACCAAGCTCAGAAGAGAAGCCCTCACGCTCCCCACAGCCAGCCTGTTGTTTAAGCCCAATAGGACCACAGTGTTCTGCACCAAGTTGACAGTCACTCCTTGGTCCCCTTTGCTGGGCCAAAACTTTACATCATGGGCTCTGGTCTCTGATTGAAAACCAGGACTAATGGATTCAATGAAACCTATTCTTCAAGTCTTGCTCAGAAAAGCCATTGCCCTTATGTGGGATTATGAACTGAATTGGTCCCACCTCCTAGATTCATAGATTTGAAGTCCTAACTCCACACCACATGTGACTGTCTTTGAAGATAGGGTTCATAAAGAAGAAATTAAGTTAAAATCAAGTCATCAGGGTGGGCCTTAATCCAATACAACTGGTGTCCTTATAAGAGGAAATCAGGGCATGGAGGCACAGGGAGGGAGGATCATGTGAAGACACAAGGAGAAGAATGGTATCTACCAGCCAAGGAGAGGCATCCCATGAGAAATCAAACCCACTAACACCTTGATCTTGGATTTCTAGTCTCCAGAATGATAAGAAAATAAATCTCTGTTGTTTAAGCCAGCCAGTCTGCGGTACTTTGTTATGGCAGCCCTGGCAAACCAGTGCACCTGGTTATTGTTGGTGGAGTGACACAGCCTTAGCGAGATGACCTCTAGACTGCTTCCTCTTATACCAAACAGGCAGCCTCTTCTGGTTGAGCAGAACACCCTCCACACACGACCCCACCCCCATACACCTACTCCCATCACCGTGTGGATGATAAAAGGATTTTTAGATCCTTTCAGACTGCAAGCTCCCACTTTATTTTTTAAAATATCTCCTGTAATAAGGGTGGACAAAATAGTATTTGTCCCTTGGCAAAGTCTCCTTCTCAGATATATTTCCAGATTTTAGTTCACTTGGACTCATTTGCAAGTGGCCTTAATTCCACCTGGACACCCCCAGGCAGCCTGCACATTTTTTTTTTCCTTTGAGTGTAATGCAAAAAAGGAAAAGACGAGAAATTCAACCACATGCACCCTCTTTCTCTGTACCTCCTCCCTGACACACACACACACACACACACGTACACGTACACATTTACCTGCAGATGTAAAAGTGTCCTGCCCTCTCCACAGCTGAGCCCTTGGATCCCAGACCACATTCTGCCTCCTCCAGTGCAACCAGCATCTGACAACCCCACATCTCCAAAATCTGCTTTTATTCTAACAGGATTTCTGCTTCTTTAAAATTTGTACTTGGAAGCTCTTGATAGGAGAGAGATTAGAATTCTTCCAGAAAAGTGCCTCAGTTGCAAGTCCAGATCACCCTGGAAACCCTAGCCTGACACACACACACACACACACACACACACACACACACACACACACACAGAAACACACATATATATTTTTTTAGTTGTAGATGGACCTTTATTTTATTTATTCATATTTACGTGTTGCTGAGGATCAAATCCAGTGTCTCATGCATGCCAGGCAAGCACTCTACCACTGAGCCCCACAAGCCCAGCCCTGACTCAGGTTCTTAAAGCATTGAGCCTTGATGAGCTAGCAGAGTTGATGATCAAGGTCCACACTCTGTGGTTGGTCCAAGAACTCCAGTGTTTGGCAGCAGGCACACAAAGTCCCAGGACAACAGACTGCATCTTGTACCTTTTGTCCAGCTGTTCTGAAATTGTACAGCCCCAGCTAGAGGGGATGAAGTCTTTTCCCCCAACTCTGACCCAGAAAGTCTTTGTTGAAAAAGTCACCAACCTGATCTGCAGGTCTTATTTCCTCCCTTGTGAAATCAGAAATATTCCATGAGAGGGACTCTTTTCCTTTCCTTGGAGGCGGCTGGGCTCTGTGTGATCCCAGGGGTTCCTCTCCAAGGCTGGCAAACCAGTGGGAAGGCATCTCCAGTACGGGGTTCACCACCCTCGCTTCTACCCTGGAAAATGGACTTGTGAGCTCACCTGCATCCACAGGGAATCACAGCCATCTGTGAGGAGTCGGGATGGGGGACAACAAATTAACACCTGCAAGGTTAGCATCAAAATAACCAAAGGACCCCAGGACTTAAAAGCATGTTGATATCCATTTGAAGGAAATGAAGACATTTATGGGATAAAAGATGGAAGAAAAATGTTCATACCCTCAAGAAAACTTCCACCATATTTCTTTACAAAGTTACTACATGGGCTACTGCTGGAGTTATCCTCCAGAGGGACAAAGCTAAATAAGGTTCTTAGAGCCTCTGTCTCCACCTGTAATAATGGCAACTCTCTTGTGGGGCTGCTGTGTGTACTCCCTGGGCAGTACCTATGTGAGTCAGTATGAAGGACTCACTCAAAAAATTGTAACTGCTATTACAGACAGTATCCAAGGAAGGCCCAGGGGGAAGCCAAAGGTTATGAGACTTAGGCGCAAGGATGCTCTCAGGGAGTAAGAGTCAAGATTCCCAAGAGCAGGACATAACAGGATCTGGTGATGAAAATCAAGGTGTAAATAATGGACAACATTAGAAGCTAAGATTCTTCCTTATTCCTGGGAAGCTGGAGATGCACACCAGTTAGATTTGGGTCAGTTGGATGAGAGGCACAGAGTGATGTGGGACCTCAGTGGTTATCCAGAAGATCATCTTTTCCAATGGGTTATCATTGCCATGGAATACATGACAGTACCCATTAATATGCTTTTGTAAAACACCTGAGTGTCTCTGCAAACACCAGAGTGGGTTCTTTTCTGACCATCCCTTTGGGCAAGAAGTATTTCCTTCTTGAGCTTCCATTTTGGTTTCTCTCTCTTTTCTTGGTGCCAGAGATTGAACTCAGGGGCACTTTACTGAGCCACATTTCCAGTCCTTTATTTATTATTTTGAAATAGAGTCTCACTACATTGCTCAGGGCCTTGTTAAATTGCTGAGGCTGACTTTGAACTTGCAATTCTCCTGCCTCAGCCTCCTGAGCCACTGGGATTATAAGTGTCCATTTTGATTTCTGAAAACACTTTTTGTGCCCAGAAATAATCCAAACTATTTCCAAAAATCCAACTCTTACAGAATCCTGAAGCTCATCACCGTCACTAATTTAGAACTCCATTTTTTATTTATATTTGCAAAAATGGATTGAAACACAGAGCCTCTTCCACAGTTTGAGTTTTCAGTGAGCAATTGATCTTTGCCATATTTCTACCCAGCATATTTAGATCTTTTTTTTAAAAGTGTCTCCAATTTTGCAAACACCCCTAAAGGGAACCTTTATTTGGACACTTATAGGAATGTTTTTCTAATATGAATCCCTCAAAGCAGAAATGCTGAGTATATACATAGAGTAGAATACAGACTTAAACAAGGAAGGATATTCTGACACATGCAATAGCATGGAAGAGACTTAAGGCACCATGCCAAGTGAAATAAGCCATTCACAAAAAGACAACTCCTGTTTGTTTCTACTTACATGAGATAACTAGAGTGGTCAAGTTCACGGAGACAGAAAGTAGAAGGTGGTTGCCAGGGGCTTGGGAGGAGGCAAAAAGGGGGAGTTGGTGTTCAGTGAGTAGAGTTTCAGTTCTGGAAGATGAAACAGTTCCAGAGGTTGGGTGCACAGCAATGTGAACATATTTAACACTATGGAATGCTACATTTTAAAATGGTTAGGATGGAAAATTCTATCTTACCTGTATGAATGATTTTTTTAAAAAGGAAAAAAAATGAAACAAAACCAAATGCTGGATCCAAAGGCCAGTCCACTCTTAGTTACAATAGCTGTTGTTGAGGTGCCATCCACACAGGCCCTGTTCCCATCACAGAGTGTGGGAAAACCCTTTCCCATAGTCTCTCCAACATGGGCACTGTCGATCTTTTCTCCATCATGACTTGGTAATGGCAAATGGGGATGGAAAGAGGACAGAAATTGACACACCTGAGGTATAACAAGAGTGTTCATCTGCTCACCTCATCCAGAGACTCCAGAGTGGCTGTAAAGTAAATTAGGGTGCAGCTGTCTTCAGGGAAGGTGTAGATCTCTGTGAATACCTCCAGGAACTCCAGAGTTATTCTAGTTCTCTTCCCCCATCCCACTCCCTAACCTTAAAAATGATGACTACTAAAATCCCAGACTGGCCTACATATTTCCCTGAAACAGCTGTCCTGCAGAATCACTAAAACTTGGGTTAAAAATAGACTCAGTCTCTAAAAGGAGGTTGGGTCCTTGGAAACAAAGCCCTTTTAGAAATGTTCCCACCTCTGTAAAGGGCACACAAAAGCTGACCCAGCTTTGTTCTCAGAGCTCCTTGTTGCTCGTGACCACCCTTCTTGGCCCTGGAAACAAATTCCTATGTGAACTCTTTTCAGTATTTTGATCCATCTATGGAAGGGAGGTGGGAAGGGAGGGAGGATAAGGTCATGAAATAAAGTTACAAGCCTGTTATTATTTCCATTTTATGAATTCCCAGATGGGCTTAGAGACTTTAAATAAGGGATCTGGATTCACACAGTATAGGAAGCTTAATTTTAATCTTAGGTGTCACTGCAAAGATACAATTGTGACAATACCCTGTTTACCTGTTGCAGCCCAATGCCCCCAAAGGTCCTATCAAATAATCAGGTCGTGTCACAGAGAGAAGAGTGAGGTGCATGTGTCTTAATTGAGAAGGTGAACTTCTGAACAGATAGAAGGCTTCAGCCAAGAGATAGGCTTCTAAACAACAGCCTACCTAAAGTACGCCTGGTACCTTGCTGATGGCTTCTCCCCCTCCTTCCTGAGTGGGGAAACACAGTGGTGCGTGGGAGTGGGGATCAGCTGTCTGAGGCAGACCTGGTTTCTCTGCTTCTGTAAGGAATTAAAGCCTACCAGGTTAAACAGAGAGGTTTGCAATGAACTCACCTCCTCTGTACTGATTGGGGGGTTGCTGAGTGGCTTCTCACGATGGCTCCTCATACCGCCCACCTGGCCTTTGTTCTCCAGTTAGAATCTCTGGAGCAGCTCTAGTGACAAGGTCAGGTAAAGCCATTTCAGTTGCCTAGGAGAGAGATTTGTGACAGAAAGGAGAGCAGTTTCCTGATGCAGGGATTTATCCATCCTCTGAATCATGAACTGGAGGATGACCTCAGGGACACAGATATGCGACAATTACATGGTATCGATCCTGGAACACATTTAAAGCATCCCAGACCCAGGCCATCCTACTGTGGAAGGCCAAGAAGATTTTATTTTATTTTGAGATTGTGTGTGTGTGTGTGTGTGTGTGTGTGTGAGAGAGAGAGAGAGAGAGAGAGAGAGAGAGACAGAGAGAGAGAGACAGAGACAGAGACAGAGAGAGACAGAGAGAGACACAGAGAAAGAGAGTGTGCAGGAGAGAGTGAGGGAGAGGTGTTAGACACTCAGAGAATTTTAATGGTTTTGTGGCTAGAGAACCTATGAATGCTTAAGATTCCTGACCTGCAAGGAAGGACCCTGAAGGAAGTGATGCATGAGGAGAAATGACCAAAAAGAGTGGTACGGCAACGTGCTATTAGCTAAGAATTGTGATTTGAACCTACAAAAAAGAGTACATATCCAAGCCCCTCAGTCCTGAGCCTCTTCCCTCTGAAGTCCTGTGTCTCAGGGGGCCAAGGATGACTACTGTGGATAGAGAGTATGCAGACATGGAATGAGTTTTGACATGTGGCTGCCATGTCCACACATGGAAGGGAGGCCTTTCATGGTGTGGGGTGAAGCAAGGTTAGGAAGAGAAGGGGTGGGGAAGAAGTCTCCATTCATAATCTTATCCCAGACCTTACAAATTTTAGAGGCAGGCCTTCCTTTATGTGACAGCCAACAGTGTGGGCTGACTGTGCCCCCGGGGAACCAGAACCCCAGAGTTGAGTGGTAAGAACCCTGTAACATTGACCCACTCTGCCTGCAGATTGCTCTGACAACCAAGTCAGACTGCTGGTTGCCAAGACGACAAAAACTTGGTTCTGGCAGCTCAGGAGGCTGAGGCAGGGGGATCACGAGTTCAAAGTCAGCCTTAGCAATAGTGAGATGCTACGCAACTCAATGAGACCTTGTCTCTAAATAAAATACAAAATAGGGCTGGGGATGTGAGTCAGTGGTCAAGTGCCCCTGAGTTCAAACCCTGGTACCAAAAAAAAACCAAAAAAACAAAAAAAAAAAACAAAAAAAAACCCCAAAAAACAAACAAACAAAAAACCAAAACTTGGTTCTGAGGGTGGATTCTAGGATCCCCTCAGAATCCCAGGGTCCTAGGTACTATGGTACTAGGATGCCCACCAGGCCAGGGGAAGAGGTAGATGACACCATTTCCTTGCAATGTAGGGGCTCCAATAGAGTTCTGCTCTGCCACCTACCTGCTCCCCAGACCCAGGCTCACCCCTTACTTTATAGCTATACAAATAAGTAGTTCCCAGTCTATGTTTTGGAGAATTCTTTTAAGGCCCAAAGATCACAGATGTTTATGCGTAACAGTACACAGTAGGCCCTCATGTGGTTATGTATTGCTGTATTACGAACAGTGATTTGCAAGTTATTATTTATTAATTTTCTTAATTTTAGGGGTCAGAAATTTGGGGAGGTCTCAACTGGTGGTGATTTTGCTCCATTTAGCATGAGTGAGGGGTACTATTCAACCACATTTAGCTAGCACCTGAGCCAAAAACAAGAGGGCTTCACTCATGTGAGTGGTGCCTTGGACTCCTCCCCTTGGCTTCAACACATGGCCTCTCCAATGCTAGGATTTGTCACAGCATGGTGGTCAAATCCTTATGTGGTGGCTGGATTACCCCAAAATCTACCAGGTCTGCTTAAAGGTAAGACCTGGATGGGTCTCACTTCTGCTACTTTCTGTTGGCTAAAGCTAGTCATAGGGGAGGAAGGCAGATTCTACTCTGGGAGAAGAGAGTGACACATACAAAGATGGGAGGGAATGGAGAGTGGCTGTCCTTGAAGTCCCCCTAGCCCTCAACTCCCTATTTGGCTATACATTTGTTTCTGTTCTCTCTATAGTTCCCTCTGCCCTTTTCAGGAAAGTAGCCAGGACTTTAGGCTCCCTCAGTGCAAGGGGTGAGGCAGATTTGTGTGTCATGACCAATGGGGACCTGCTGTCAGACCCTCACTGCAATACAATGGGGAGATGAGATAACCTCTGAGTGGGGGATGGTGACCCAAAGATTTAGCTACAAAGTCTATACCAGATGCCTCAGGCTCCCAGCATTTCCAAGCTCAGCTGGGAAGAAGAAAAGTCACTACCATCTCAGATTCCCTGCCAGCTGGGACAGAGTGTGTGTCAGTGGTAGTCATGATAAACTGAAGAGGAGGGGATTTCCCTCATGTCACCCATACTGCTTAAGCCATCCTTCCAGTACTTAAGAGACCCTAAGAAGCAGCGGGCACCCCAATAATGACTCGGGTTTAATTTCCCACTAAAAAAGCAGCAGGGCTCAGAATGGGATTTGAATTACTTTAAATGTCACATTTCTTGTACAACCAAGATTCATTCATAGTATACTATTGTTAGACCATTAAACCCCAGGATTATCAAAGTGATTATCAAACTGATACTAGTGTCAGCTGAAGACTCAGGAAGCTTACATCCAACTATTTCCCTCAGCCACAGGAGGGATCATCTTGCCCAACCTGGGAACCCCTTTCTGTGTGTTTTAGATAGAGTCTAAGACCAGTCCATCTCCTGGCCTCACCCCCTCACACCCCACAATCCAGGCACCTATCTGGCAGCACTGAACTCCACCCCTCAGCACTAGAGAAAGTGATAGCAGTCACCAGTGGGAGAACTTGACGACAGTTGTGACCTGTAAGCATTAATATACTCTTTCCACACTATATGAGAGCAGGTGTAATATCAGCCTTCAGTTACCTGGAGCTCTGTGAGCAGCACTCTTGTAGTGGTCAGTGTTGGCCAGGGTGCCCAGCAAACTTGGGGCTCATATTGAACTACAAATTTCCACTCAGAGAAACTGAGGCAGGCTGGCTTGGAAAAGGTGAACACAGGTTGTTGAGCCCTGGGTTTGGGAGTAGGGGTGCAAGGCATGAGATTCATGTATGTGAACCACCATACTCAGGGTAGTGAAGGGCAAGGGCACAGTCGAGAGTGAAGCCAGCAGCTTCCGGAGCAGTGCTGGGTTGAGCAAGTGATCTACTAGGAGTGAGTTTTGGCATCTGCTTTGTCCTCTTTTGAGGGGTTGGAGTCCAGGCTGCTCCTGGTGGGCAACAGTAAGACAGACTTAAGTATCATTGCAGGACATTCCATTTTCCTACAGAAAAATTCTATTGTCAAAAGACAAGGGGAGGTTGAAAGGAACAAGCCTTCTAAATACCCAAGGGGTGGCACACTCTGTGCACTGATACTCGGTGGGAGTGATGGACTCCAAGAAAGAATTGCTGGCATGTGCTGTTGACCTCAGCACCTGAGTCCTTAGTAGAAAGGGTGCTAGCTGGCATCAGAAAACCCTGCTCAAGGTCTTAGCCCTGCCCCAAACGGGCTCTGTGACCCAGGACAAGTCACATTATCTCAGCTTCCACCAGTTTTTCTACCAGTGATTAGGTAAGGCACCAGCAGAGTGTGGATGCTGTTACTGTCTCATTGGTGTTCATCCTTCCTTCAGTCACTGAAGACTGGACTCTGGTCCCAGGAAATTTGAGAACAAGGATTCTTGAATCAGAATGCTCAGGCACAAGTATGTGTGTGTTGATGGAGAAGGGGGAGAACAGCCACCAGAGGCATGAGTAAGGCTTCTCCCAATCCCAGCTGGCCTCAAGGACTCTAACAGCATTATGAATGGCTACCATTGAATGCAAGGAAGTAGAACCAATGTCTAAGACCAGTAGGAAGATGTCTTTTGGGATGAAATGTCCCTAAACACTCACTCCCTTGACTGGGCAGAGTAGTCACATATGTGCTTAGCCAACAGCTGGATAGAGAGGTACCCACAAGGCAATCCTGGTGTGACATGACAAAGCCTCAACTTAAGGAAGACTCCATAAAGAAATGGTTCACCCAAGAGGCCTGACAGCTGTCCTTTGAAAGGCTTGCCCTTAGATTTCGGGAAGGTTCCCATCATTCCTAGAACTGGTAGGAGTAACTGGCAGTGCCTAAACTGTTTACACAGAAAGGCAGCTTCTGCTGAATGCGTTTTCCTTCTGAGACTGAAATTTTGACACATGCTTGGCAGCAGCTGCCTACATGATTAGCCCCCAGTAAAACCCCTGAGTGCTCAGTCACTAATAAGCTTCCCTGACTGGCAACATGTCACATGTGCTCCAACAACTCATTGCTGGAAACGTGCTAAGCATGTTCCATGTGGCTCTGGATGGACACTCAGAAGCTGGCACCTAGTATCTGGACTTTGCCTGTGTGCCCTATGCCTTTACTGACTGCACCTGGCATGCTTGACAAACCACAATCATGCCTCCTACATGCGGAGTTCTGTGAGCCCTCCCTAGTGAAGTTCAGAACCCAAGTGCAGTCTTTAGGATCCCTGAGACACACCCCAATTCTGGACTTCCAGCCAGACCCTACTACCAGACTGGGCTCCAGAACTCAGGTCATTAATGGATATTTCTGATCTTCTACTGATCTCCATTCTCCCCTCCCAACTTCCATATCCATGCTCTGACCTTTATGAGTTGTAGACAGATTGTAGGAGGAAGCTCTCTGAGGCATTTCTACTGAACAGTGGTGACAGAGAAGGCAGTAGATCATCTGCTCCTGTGCTGAGCCTCTAATTCTGAAGAATGGAACTGAAGACTTTACTTGCTAAGGCTCAAAGGTCCTGCTCACCCCTCACAAGCAAACATCACAGCACCAATACTAAGGGTATTTAGACCCATGGCAACGGCTCATGGAACCACTGTCAGGCAGGAAGGAATCTGTAAACCATTTATCAAAGAGTCAAACTAAGGCTCTGTGCATTATGCAAGTGCTGCTACCACCCCTATTCAAAGCATACTTCTATCACCATAGTATTCTCACCTCTCTCTCTCTCTCTCTCTCTCTCTCTCTCTCTCTCTCTCTCTCTCTCCCTACCACATCAGATCATGAGGCCCTAAGGACAGTGCTGCACTCAGGGTTGAACAGATCTGACCTTCTCTAAGTCACATGGCTCACTAGCGCAAGGAACTGTCTCCCAGCTCCCAGGGCAATGTTCCTTGCCAGGGGTGTCAGATAGAATTGGGCGGCTGCAGCAGGAGGGAGCAAGGTCACCTAGTAACACACTGTGCCAGAAGTGACCAATGAGGCAGACCTGCTGACCCTGACATCCACCTTGGGTCCACCTTTTCCTGGGCAGGACCCTTGACCCCTTTCCTCTGTATAAAAACCCTGAGCAGCCAAAGCCACGTGCGATTTCTTCTGGCTCTCCCACCCCGACTTTCACCCCGGGGGGGCTGGAGATTTCGTCCAGGACACATCTCAAGCCACTACTTTCATCTGACTCTGGTGAACCCGCCTGGCGAGCTTACTCCCTTTGGCCACCCACCGCCTTTCGCGAGCTTTACAAGGGGGATGTCCTGGTTTATAGACTGACAAAGCTCCTTACTTTCCAAACCCCATGTGCTTGAAGAGCACCCAAATTGGAAAGATGTGTACAAGGTGAGCCCAAAAGAATACTCCACCATCTGTGGGTCCCTTCACTGAGCTGTATTTCTCTGATGCTGGACTTCTTAATTTCAGCAGGCACAGAAAGCTTTGGCTTTGGCCAGCATCAATCAGATGGAACCAGAAGGAACCAGATCCAAAATTTACCCCTTCTCTTAGTAGAGATTAGAAATAAATAACAGGACAGTGGTGAGTAAGAGAAATGATTTAACTTTATAAAAATGTGATAATACAGCAATATTTGATATTTTTCCTTTTCTTTTTCTGGCAAGTCAAGTTTATAAAAAACACCTGGAATAAAAATTAGAAACATAACCTAATAAAATTAGAAACAAATATTTCAAGGAAACAAGTCATTGAAAGACATAGAAAGACAAGGAAGGAATAACAGTGAGCGGCTGAAGCAGTAGCTACATGGGAGAAGCTGGTTCTGCTGTGAGGACAAATAATCAAAGACCAACATGAACCTAACCCTCCATAGCAGGCTGGGCCGAGCGGGCTAAGGATGGGCAACAACCATCAGGGACATGAAGGCTTCCTGAAGAGACCAGACTGATGGTGTTGGCTCAATGGCTGTAGGGGGACACTGGCTTCCTTCAAACAAACAGCCCACATGCAAGCCCCTCTTACAGGGCCTCCCAGCCACATGGCAGTGATGTACAGCCAAATCCTGAAGAATTGGCACTGTAAGGCTGGCTTCCTCCTCTGTCCACTTGTTTCTAACCTCAGTTCTACAGGTCATTGTCACACAGTGGTGATCTCAGTGGGTAGAAACACATCAAAACGTGAACCTAAGCTTGGGAGGCAAACGTGCCAGGGAGAAATCAAGAAATCTGGACACCTAGCACTACATACAAAACACTTTTTGGAATGTCTGCACCATAGCCAAGGTGGAATTAGGATCACCTTGGAGAGGCAGGCCAGGAACGCCAGGCAACATTCCCCTAAGGGGAAGGGCATCCCAACGATGCTGGGTGAGTTCTTGACTACATTCTGAGGTAGTCTAATCGTGACTTGCACATATAGCTGAAAATGGTCACAAAAAATGGAGGGAGGGAGGGCAGAAAAGTAGCCATATAGAGAAAGGGCTAACATGTGTAACGGAAGGAACTACACTACAAATGGGCTCAGAGATAACCAGGATGTGGCTTGGGCTCAGGGTGGCTGGCAGTAGGCCCACATGGACCCTGGACACACACACTCCTACACTGCTCACTGCTGCAGCAGAGTGGCCGGAGACGAGGGCATCCACAGAGGGATCTCCTGGCCCTAAGCAGTGGCCACTCCGAGATGAGGGGTGTCCGTCTTAAATGCCTAGCCCCCTGCTACTGACTCATGTCATGATGGGGCTGAACCAGACAGCCTGGGGGCTTTGGGGCAAGGAATCCCAATGTTCCCTTCAACAGGACTCCTCCAACCTGAACATGTCTAGGGGGACTAATACTGCGAGACCTTAACTTGGAAAACACTCACAAGGTACCTGCAGGTGAGGAGCAATCAGACCCGAAGCCGCCACTCAAAGAGAAACAATAACAAGCAAAGGTGGTGTTAGACATCCTCCATACTCTATTTTCTTAATAGAGAATAGCATTTTGTAATGCTAATTTACATTCTTATTCTCTTCTGCCCTCCATCATTCAGAATTCTAAGACAGGATGGAATCTTCTGAAGGTTTAGGAGGCAGCAGCTGTTGGGATGTCAGTATTTTCTCTGCTTTCCACATTTTCGTGAACGTATTCTAGGACGGAGTTCACCAAAGTCTTCAATTTCATTTTCATAATCATCTTCCTGAACAACACCTAAAAGAAACAAGAAAAAAAACCCAGAAAACAGAGATAAGGCAAAGGTGATTTTTCCCCATTCCACTATAAAATATAGCATCCTAGTAAAATCTAATATTTCTGTAATAATTTTATATTAAAGAAATGAAGCATTCTGTGAGAAATTCTGCCAAAAAGATTTTTCCTTTGAATACTGATACTACTTCCCAAGAAGAGACAAAGTAAATGCCCTTCTCCAGAATTAAATTCTTTTTAGCTGGTTCTTATGGCCTTATTCTAGAGGCCAGTTAAGTGGCAAATCAAGCAAAATCTAAACCACACCCTTGATTTGTATACTAATTACCTTCCTTTTAAAACACTCACAAAATTATAGTCCCCAGAACGAACTATATACTAAAGGTTTTTTTATTGGCAGAGATATTTGTGCCAAGTCCCCTCAAGATTTCTCCAGCTCTGGGGTCTAGATTTTCCAGTAGTATCTGGGTTAAGTCTCAGAAGGGCAATCAAAAATGATGAAATCCTCAGAGCAAAAAGGAAATGTGGTCCAGCTGGGAAGGAGCAGCAGCTGGAATGGGCAAGGAAAAAGACACTGTGGATCACATAGAACTTGGCAAGAAATTCTGACTGCCAACAAAGAAACCTGAATTATTCTTCTCAGTCCTATAATCCTCTGTAGGAAGATGCTGCAAGCTTCCCCAGAGGTTTTGTTTGTTTTGTTCACAAGCATACTCCCAGACCCATAACAGCACTGATACGTACTATATGCTCAGGAAATAGCCACAGATTTATTTGTTTGTTTGTTTGTTTATCTAATTAATTGATTTTTGGTACTGGGGATTGAACCCAGGGGTGCTTAATCACTGAACTACATTCCCAGGCTTTTTTTTTTTGAGACAGGATCTTGCTAACTTGCTTAGAGTCTCTTTAAGCTGCTGAGGCTGGCCTTGAACTTGAGATCCTCCTGCTTCAGACTCCTGAGCTGCTGGATTAGACCTGCACCATCATGCCCAGCTATATCCACTGATGTAAATGAATGATTGACAAAGACAAATATTTTATCAAGGGATGGCTTTGCAATACTTTGTCTATCCTTGGCTGTCACTGTATTGAGTATGTACAGTGTCTGATCATCATTAATAATAGCCTATCAGGGCTGGGGTTGTGGGTCAGTGGTAAAGTGCTTGCCTAGCATGTGTGAGGCAAGGGGTTTAATCCTCAGCACCACATAAAAATAAATAAATAACATAAGGTTAAAAAAATAGAATGCTTTAAAAATAAATAAATATTAGCTCAGCAGCAGCAAAAGGTTTTTAGCAACTAATGTGGGCCCAGAAACTATTCTCATAGTTTGGTGGGGAAACTTGAATACCACGTTGCTAATAGTTTGATCACTGTCATGACACTTCTAGACAATGAGAGGCCACTACTGATGTCAGAGGAAGCCCCACTGCAATTTACTGAGGAGCCAGCAGCATTAAGATACACAGGTTCCAAAGTGTTACCTGTCCTTGCATAAAAGGACTCCTTACCTTCATCCCGTAAGCGGAGCTCTGTTTTTGTCAACCACTCCTGTGCATCCCTGACTGAGACAACCAGAATTTTGACCAGCCGAGTCATTGCCTCCTCCGCTGCAGAAACCAAGGAACAGGGATTCTGAGTCAAGAGGCTGCTGCAGGAACCAGAACACCATGTACTAGAGCCAAAGTGCCCATACCCAAGAGCTAGTCGGTCTGTACTTTCTCTGAAAAGAGCCTTCCTTACAAGATAAAGGACCCAAAGCTGCCTTTTGCTGCCTCAATCCATTATATGCACATTACTATGCCATTACTGTGCATCTGTAGAGACTGCCAATAGCAAATCTTTCCAGGAAATATGTGCTCAAAATGTCATTAGAACTTAAGCTGAAGAGAGTGTCTGAATTATAGAAGATTTTTAAATATGCAATTTTGCTAGTTTTATACATCACTTCCACCCAGTACTGCTAAGAAATAGCTTATAAGAAGGCTGGGGGATACTTGATTCTAAGACCACATAAGAATTCTGATTATTCAAAGCTCACACTGGGTATGACTTAAGGAACCCTCCTATAAAAAAGAGACCAGTTATGTACTTCAAGATCTTACTCTAGGGTTCTGCACATAGTAAGTGCTCAAGGAAAGATAACCAAATTAATGAATTAGGAGAACCTTAAAGAGTTTTCTCAAGACTTCAAACATTCTTCATACATTCCTCTCCACGGAATTAGTTAGCAAACCACATTCTCCTCTGTAGGGCCTGGGAAAACCATTGTAGCCAAAGATAATCACAATTTTTTAATTGGGGAAGGGGTGGTCCGAACAGTAAGATTTTGCCATAATTTGAGAATGAAAATTCTTTATGTGTATTTCTGCCAAGATCCCATCATCCCAAGTCAGTCCTCACTATAAAGAACATAACTCTGAGTGTCTAACATGGCTGTCTAACACCGTCTGGGCCCTATCTCCACAGGTCCTTACCTCCAGCCCAGGCCTTTCGCCTGTAGAGGTCCTCCACCAAATCTGAAACCTTCTTGATGTGCTCCTGGACCTTCCTCTGCAGCATGTGGCTATGCTCTTTAGAGCCCAGGTGACTACGGATCCATACACTCTGCTCAATGTCCTGTACCACCAGTTTGCCTTCATCAATGGCTGGGTCTACCTTCTCATGGAAAAATTCTGAGTATTTCTGGTAAGCCACCTGCTGCTTCTGGTGGCCTTCTAGGCGAATGTGCTGCTCGTAAGACTCGTTGCTCCTCTCCCGACACTCCTTTCCTTCCAGCTCAGCCCTGGAAAGGACCACAGCCTCTGAAGCTGTTCCCTCAAATGCTTTGCTAGAGCTGAAGTAGTTCTCAGGGCTGCGGGTGAACTTTACCCCACACAGGTCGCACTGGGTCCTGTCTACATCAGCCCTTTTGAAGTTCCCGACCCCAGGCTCCCTAGCCTCCTCCCTGACCCGTTCAGTCTGGACTCGTCTCCTCCAGCTGATGCAGAGAGACACCACTAGGCACGCTCTTCTCAACTTGCGCTGGATGGAAGCCTTCCGCTGCCTCTGTGAAAGGATTGCGGCCAGAAGGTGGTCTCGGTCTTCCAGCGCCAGCTCGTCCGTCTCATCCTGACCAAACTCACACTCAGGTTCAGCAAAGTAGTCCACTGGGCCCACACAGAGTAAGCGATTTAGTTTGACCTCCTCATGACAGAGGCCACGAACCACAGACCCTTTGGTGTGCACACCGTCCCACCGCCAGTGACAGTCCATCAGGTACTCTTCATCTCGCTCAAAGAGCAGATCCTGGAGTGCCTCAGCCACAGACTTCACATTGACAGCCATCAACACTCGCCTCACCACCTTCCGGAGCCTCTCAGGGACCTGATCCGGGCAGTCCATGCTCATCAACTGCAGCCTCGTCTCAATCTCCTGGAAGTGGCGGTACAGAAGAGGCTTGCAGAATGGCTGCAGGACCTCCTCAGCATTCACAAGCATCACCAAGCACAGCACCAGTGTCCGTTCAGCCTCACCTGAGACCACATAGTCTATTTCACTAAAGGCATCAAGCAGGACATTAAAGTTTGCATTCTCATAGCCACATAGCACCTTGACGAGGTAGGAGAGGTGAAATCGGAAGTCCTGAATGGCTCTTGTCACATCCTTTGGTTTGTAATCCTGAATAATGGAGAACACATCCCCAAGCTCCTTGTCCTTCTTGCTGAACAGGAACTCCCAGTAGTGCAGGAGTGCAATGTAGCTCTTGGGGAGGCACAGGATGGCATTCTTCCAGAGGCGGGCCAGCACCACCCCACAGTGGATGAACTGGAACTCCAACAGGGCTACTGTGTTTCCAATGCTGGGGATAAGTGGTTCTTTGCACCTCTTGATGAGGACATTCATAAAACGGAAAAAGAGTCTCTTATAGTCTTCTGGATTCCTGTAAACATACAACTGATCAATGCAATTCTCTAGCAGCCGGATGAAGCACAGGTGGGTCTTCTCTGTACTTTCATCATCCTTGTTGGGAACCAGCATGCCAAATTTCCCTTCTATTCCTTTCATCCTGCTGCTTCTCCCCCTGCCCCTCTCCTCTTTCTCAGACTCCAGAGCTTTCAGTTCCCTGTTATAGTTGTCCTCCTCCTGGTGCAGCAGCTTTCCAAACTCCTCAGGGTAGCTGGAGGAAAGAAGGAAAGCCTGCATGGCGCTCAGCCACAGGTCTGTGGACTCCCGACGGCTGCGTGCCCTTTCATTTTGAAATAGAGAGTGGATGTACTCTTTCAAGGCAAATCTATAGGATCGGAACGATTTGTAATTTGGTTTGAGGATTTCTTTGCATGCCATGGGATTTTCTGACAGCACTCTCTGATGGAAATGCCTAGGGAAGAGGACATTTAGAAAGGATTTGCAAAGGCCATATGTATCTGTAGACAAAATATAATCTATTTCTTCAAGTTCTTCAGCTAAGATTTTAGGAAATACTTTTTTGGCTTCCAAAAGCAATCCATTGATTGCCACCAGGTGCATTTTTGACTGAACTAAACACTTGGCCTCACAACGCCTCAGAGGCCTATGAAAATCTTCACAGTTTTCATCCTCACATTTTAAACCTACAATAAACCTCGCACAGATTCCTGGGTAGGTCTTCCCAAGCAGGCTCTGTGTGATCTGACACAGCCTGCTCAAAAGGTGTTTGTTGAGAGCCAATTTCACTTGGTCAGTCATGATCAAGAAATGATCTTTTGTTTTCTTCTCTTTCAAGTTCAAATCCAGGTCAAAAATTATTCTTAATATGGGTCCAGGGTCATTCTGAGCTATCTGGCAAAACTTGGCATCCACCTGGGAAATTCCAAAAAATTCAAAGCAAGATTTGACCATTTCCTTCTCAGCATTGTTAGTCACTCTCTTAAGAGCCCTGACCAGGTTGAGAAGGACTTCCAAGCCCCCAGGAGCCAGGGCAAGAACCTTCTCAGGTTCAGCCTCACATTGACTGGCTGCTTCATAGAGTGCTTCCACCACTCCAGCTGAGTGGTTGAGTGTGTCAAACTTGAGGATGGCATCTTTAAGCTTCTGGAAGTCTCTCAGAATTACCCCCAGCAGAAACTGGGCCTCTGCAATGCCAGACAACTGGCTGGTTTGATAGCAGAGATCAAGTGCTTCTCTTAGGATAGCCTTGGTATGCTCTATGTCAGAATCTCTGGCCACATTGAGGCGGGCAACCCCCAGCAGACAGGAGGCCTGGAAGTCCTTGTCAGCAGTGAGCCTGGCAGCCTCCAGGAGGCAGCCATGTTGCTTCATCAACAGGGCAGCCTCTTCTCTCCGACCTTCCCTGTTCAGCAGGTCTGCGGCTTCCGCTAGGCGTTTTCGAGACTTGAGGAACACCAGCTGGTCTTCTATGTCTAGCTTTGAAAGGACAGTCATCATTTCCTTGATCTTATTTGCACTCAGGTACTTCGCTGCAGCTTCCAAATAAAATTGACTGGCAGAATATGAGAGCTTGGAAATAGGAAGGGTCTTAGTCTTTAGCATTTCTTCATACCTGAAAAGATAGGTCATGCAAATGTCAACCAAATATCACCCAACCAATAGGAATTTCCCTCAAAACATAGCACAATTTAAATAAAACTCCCACATGGAGATATTTTTAAAAAGACCTAAACTTATCAAGCATTCAAGCATTCTTATAAATGCTTCATTATAGAGGTATCAGTATAATAATAATAATAATAAAAAATAAAATCTTAATTCTTCAAAGAAATCAGGCATTGGTATGCATAATTAATGAAGTATAGCGCCACTACAACTCAAGCAAGTGGGAGTGAAGTTTGAAAGCCAATCTATAGGGCAAAATTTATGCACAGTCACAATTATCCCTGAAAAAAAATTCCTTCAGCTCTCATAAAAGCATAATTATTTTGAGCATACAATGCCAATAAATTTGAAGGCAATTAATGAGAAAGGATGAAATGGGTGCTGTATACACATTAGCAATTGTACCAGTCTTCCCCTTATCCAACTCGTCATTCTTCCCTCACCAGGTGTGTGTGTGGATTCATGTGAGACTAGTGAAGCTCTGATGGGTCCTCCTTTATTCTGCTGATTGAAGTCAGTATAGCTTGTTATATACACACTTGTAACAAACCCTTCATTTTCTTTGGCCCCCTCTCATGACACTATGTCAAAGCTTATAAAGAGTAGAAAACAGTCTTGGTCTCAAGGAGCTCCTGATTCAGCACCAAGGCCATACGCAAGTGGGATGAGGTCATTACAGCCCAGGCACTTCAGAAGCAGTAAGATAATACCGCCCAGGTCAGCCTGCCCTCAGAGAGAGCAGGAGAAGGGAGGGAGATGGGAGAGAATGAAGACACTTACTTTTCCACTGCAATAGCAGCTTCCTCAAAAAGCTCTTCTTGGCAGTACATTTTAAGTGCTAGATCAAACTCCTGAATCTGCTCAAAGCATCTGAAAGCATCTTTGTAGCACTGACTTCGCTTATAGAAATAGGCAGCATCTCTTATCTGGGACAGAATAAAAATTTTACCTTTATCTGAAGTATTCTTAACTTTTTAACAGAAAATCAGAGTGTGTTGGACACAGTCAAGAATGAAGGGAACAGAATACTCATGCACAAAGTGGTGTAGCCATTCTGGAAAGGAACGTGGTCATGCTCAGTAACATGCATGTCCACTCCTAGCAATACGTGTCATAAAAGGTTCACACAGTACCATGAGGAGACATGCTGCCCCAAGGTGCTAGAAAATTTAAAAAACAGAACAGGATGCCATTTATATAAACTTCTCCAATAACGCATTCATTCAAGGACACATAATATTAGGGTATTATTAAATGGAAGAAGAGAATGAACAAATAAAATGCAACCATTAGGCCTTGTACCCAACAAGGTGGATTTGCCATGAACAGAAACATATATTTGACTCTTCTTCATCTTACACTTCTCATCCAGCCCATCACCTAACCCAGCATTTCCCAGCCATGACTCCATCCCATTACCTCCACCACCACTGTGTAGTGCAAATTCCATCATCTCAGACTAAGCTGCTGTTAGACTCCCCTAACTGGCCTTTCTGCTCCTACTCTTGCTGCTCTACAGAACTCTCCACAGAGCTTCCAATTAGCTTCATGTGATTTCTTCACTCAAACCTTCCCAGGCTCTCCATTTCATTTTAGCAAAGTCTGCTCCTACCACAGACAACAAGTCCCCACATGTTCTCTTGCTGCCACCCTCTCTTTGCTCATGGCACCACTTCTATCCTCTTCATTCTACTCTGGCCAAACAGGCTTCCTTAATGTTCTTTAAACTTGCCAAAATGCTCCTACTTCAGGGCTTTTGCCTATAAGGATTTTGGCTATAAGGTCTGTCAACAGCTGTTCTCAGAATTTCTGCTCAAAAGTCAGCTCTCTGACACCACTGTCTAAAATAGCAACCCCTTCTCCCCTGCCATGCTTTCTTCTTCTTAGGCCTCATCACCACTGATTCCTCACATACTATTTACTTATCTATTTATCTCTCTCCTGGACAGGAGCTCTGAAAAGACTGAGTTCTCTTTATGGTCTTCTAGTCACAAAGCACCCTATTTCTGGCACAAAGTAGGAGGTCTATCTGTTGAATGTTTAATTTCAAAACTTTACTTGCTGCATCTTAAAGAGAAAAAACAAAAATGAGACAAGATATGTGATGACCTCCCCCAAAAAAACCTCATCTTTAATAAGACAAGATATATGAAGTGCTAAAATAAAAAAAATTCAGATGCAAGTTTCTTCTACATCCAGAGACCTGATAGACCAGGGAGCTCCTAGACCAACCTCAGTCACACAGACAAAACCCTACAACCCCTACATCTAACCATCACTCTTTTCCTCTCCTTGACAATGCCAACTATTCAAGAGAAAAATTCCTGTGTGCAAATTAAAGCCCTTTAGATGTCAAGTGTGTGTCCAATTGGAGTGATAGAGAAGAGGTCTGGCTTTAAGTGGCAGCTCCCTCTCTGGATGACCTGCTCCCTGAGGAGCCCACACCTCCCATTCTAGCACAGGTGCAGAAAGGTTTCCAAAGAAACCAACACTGCTTCCTGGAGAGAGGCAGGAAGCAAGGTAGGCATAGGAACCTTTGAAAGGAAAATTTGTACTCCCATAGCACCCACACAAACATTTCTTCCCAGGGATAGAGTTATGTTACATATGTTATGTCATGTTATGTTATGACTTGGATATAAGATGTCTCCTGAAAAGCTTATGTGGTAATGCAGGAATATTCAGAGATAAGATGATTAGATTATGAGAGCAGCAACCTAATTGGAGAATTAATCCATCTGATGGATTAATAATTTGAATGGACTACCAGGTAATACCTGTAGGCTGGTGAGGTATGGTTGGAAGCAATGGTGCCAGCCGACCATGGACTGAACATCTGAAACCATGTGACCAAAATAAACTTTTCCTCCCTTAAGTTGTTCTTGTCAGGTATTTTGGTTGCAGCAGTGAAAAGATGACCGACACAGACAGCATGCATTTGCGAGCTGGGAAGGGGGAGGACAGTTTGACCTGATACTTAGCAAAGGCTGTTGCCAAGATGGACAATTTTAATCTTGCTAGTCAAACTGGGGAAGATGATCACAATAAGTTTGACACTGGCTGAGGATGGAATGCCCTTCCAGGGAGTGAGGCATGGGAGGCTCAGCAAAGATAGGAACCAGATTCTTCCCTGAATGGATTTTAGAGCTGCTGGAATGTACTAGCAAGAGAAAGCAGAAGGCAGCCTAGAAGTTGAGCTTAGGCAAGCAGAAAAGTCGACAGAAAGCTGATTCTCCAGCAGCAGGATGGCCTCCACACTTCGAAGGTACTGCAGTCCTGGAGAAGGCTGTGGGCACTATACTTATGATCCACTAATCTCCCCTCTCCCACTTTCAGAGGCAGTGCTGGTCAGGTTAGGCGGCAAGGAGGGTAAACAGACAAGGGAAGTATCTCTGGCTCAGTCAAGGCAGGTGCTGGTAGGCAGAAAGGAGAGAGTGGAGTTAACTGTTCAAAGTCCAAGGTAATAGCACTGACAACTGGAGAGCAGAGACTAAAGAACCTGAAGAGGCTGGAAATTATTCTAGTTCCTGAAATACAGGACCCAAACTTCCACCTACACTGAAATGTTTTCTCTAGTGTCCCTATTTTGTCTCCATTTCCCACATCCTAAGAAGTCACATCCCCTAATAATCATGGAGCAGGGAAG
Organism: Glaucomys volans; assembly: GCA_020662805.1. NCBI lineage: Eukaryota > Metazoa > Chordata > Mammalia > Rodentia > Sciuridae > Glaucomys > Glaucomys volans. Next base: position 374,005 of record JAJEJO010000713.1, on the reverse strand, counting down.
GCAGTGTTAGGAAGGCCTTCTCTTCAAAGACACTGACCTCAGGTCACCCTTCAAACTTCCCAGTAGGTTCCACTACTACCCCTCCAGGGCCCAGGGTGCTCTGAGTATCCTAGGAGTTATTGCATTTGACAGAAATATGGAAACTGGTCTTTCTATTGGAGGGTCATAAAACTTGACATGGGGGAAATGCAACAGCTCACAGTTGAACACTCAAAAGCACATCTTCTTCAACTACCTTCAACTAACTATCTGGTAAAGGACCAGATTGTTTTAAATTTCTAATCCATCACGACTGATACATTAAAAAATGAATTGCTAAGAAAATAACCACTACTTAGATGTCCACAGCAACACCAAATGGCTATAAAAATCTCAAACTGCTTACTTCCCTCTTCTGTATTAATCTTGCTTCAGACAATAGTCTGCAGCCCACTGCCAACTGGCTGACCATCCATGAGTAACTGCTTCTGACTAACAGCTCTGTCCAACAGGACCTTCTGTAATGATGGGTATTCCATAATAACGAGCATTCACACAATGTGGTCAGTGAGACTAAGGATGTGAATTTTTAAAAATCATATTACATTCTAATTAATTTCAAATTTAAATTAAATAGACTCATGTGGATGCTGGAATGGACAGTGCCGATGTAGAGGAATTACCAGGAACACAGAAAAACCTCCATGTTAACAACAAGCCACTTGCCCAAGCCAACCCCAGACTATGAACCCAGGGAAAGAGAAGGCAGGAATATTCAATACCCATCTGCCTTGTGGTTTGAACATTTGGTTTCCCTTGGATAATATCAGGCCTTGACATTAACCTAGATACAGATGTAGACACACAACACACACACACACAGTATCTCCAGGGCCTTCTGAAAGCTTGAACAGATAGAGAAAGAAGGGCCACAAGCAGAGGTGGAGGATCACATCCCCCATTCTGTTCAAGTGAAGCCCAGTTCTCCCAGGAGAAGCTGTGGGTTGGGGGCCTTACCTTCCCCAGCCTCTCACACAACTGGGCAGAGAGCTGGAACTCCTTGGCATAGCTCAGACACTTAAGGGACAGCTTTGGCTCATTGCATTCCAAATAGGTCTTAGCCAGTTCCAAATACTCCAATTGCTTTTCCCTGGAGGAAGGGAAACAAAACAGTATTTCCATGCACTACTGATCTAACACCAATATATTTAACCTGCTGCTCTCATCACAGCAAATCTGAAATGATACTGAGACATTGCTAGTCAAACTTACTTGGGGCTGACTTTCTTGGATTTCATGTTCAGAGCAGTGTTGTGGGCCAGGGCCAACTTCTCCTTCTCAAATGCACCTCCTTTTTGGTAACACTTGGCTGCAACCTGGAATAGGCAAAAGGGTTTGATTCCCAGCAAACTAGCAGAAGTGACACAGAACAAAGAGTTCAAGTACGCATTATATGATTTTATTGATAAAACACTAAGCCTCACTCAGCCCAATGTGACAAGCAGGAGCAGAAAGGTATAGTTATGCTAAGGAGAGTAGCCTCAGAGGATAAAGTCCAGCAGTGTACCAGCCAACACACTCAAATTATCCAGAAGTATCCAGAAGCCATGGAAAAGATGCATACTATTAATTTTTATCAGCCACAATAATGACACCCTTGTTTAATCTTACAATAGCCACGTGCAAGAGGTATCCTTATCATTGTACATATAGCAACTTCAGATCAGAGCATGGAGCAATTGGCCCAGAGTCACCCTGTAACTTTTCTGGGCTTTGACACAGCTCCTCACTGTAACAGCTGTACTGTGGTGCTGATGAAACAGTCACAGTTCATGGACTGGGAGTAGAAATACCCAGCCATTTGGAGCACATGGATCTGTTACCAAGCCCTCTGTCTAGAAGGTGCGCAGGCATGCGTCGGGGGGTGGGGGGGTGGGGGGTGTTGGTCTGCACCCCAATCCTTGACAGCAGAAAGCTGCTTTTCTAAAATAGCAATGCTCATTCCATGTATCAAAGTGTAGGCTACAAGGCCAGAAAGTTTACATTTTGCCCAGCATTTGGTCTCAATGTGGGCATGGGAGGGACTAAGTGGCACTTGCTGATAAAATGGACAGGATGGCACCCCTTTCATGCTCATGCTCTTTGATCCAGCCTCCCTAGCCCCACAGGCCTCCTTCCACTCCCTTGATCTCTGTCCACACCTTCCCACCACAGGGCCCTTGTGCATACTTCTTCTAATAAAATTCTCTTCAGTCCTTTCTCTACCTAGTTAACTTCATCCATTCTACCAGTTTCAGCTCAAGCCTTCCTTCCTCAAAAAGGAAGGAAGCATCCCCACTGCCTCCCTGTCCAGGACAGGTGGCTATGGGGGCAGTTGGTCATTCATCTGAGACACCTGCAGCAACTGGGCCTATGTACTCATCTCTGGTCTGTTTTGCTCACCTAAACATAACATGGGGCCCATAGCTCAACAGGTATTTGTTGAGTGATTGAATCTTGTGTGGTGGTTCTGAAACACTCATGACATGCAGCCAGAAACTCAATAAACCACCTGAGTCCTGAAGTCCTTTAGCAGCACCAAAATAAATTCAGGTGAGGAGAAGACTTTTTATAACATTCTCATCTGTGTTGGCTCCCCTAAAAAGATTTTAGACTCAAATATTGAAAAGTATTTTTAAAGAGATAACTAGAAATCCATGGGCAACCTATATGGATAACACCAAAGAGTTCTGAAGGGAATAAAGGGTAATTTTCCAATATCATACCAATACCTGCTGCCCATCTCCTCTCCCCCTTCCCTCCTTACCACACACCCTCCACCCCACCAAAAAGTTCTTGGTGTTTACAGTAACAGCCAAATGTTCAGTATTTCTTTCCAATTATAAAAAGGACAAGCAATGAATAAAGTTTTGGGGCTTGGTCAATTTTTTTTAGCTAAACAGTACATATTTTTGAAAGTACCTTCCAGACAAACCAAACTTATAATGGTATAAATTTTGTTTTCTCACCTCATGTAACAGAGTGCAAGAGTGGCCATAGTCCTTCACTCCACCCTATCTCTGCCCACACCCCTTTATAATGTGACTTTTTGGCTTTGGACTACTGCCTACCTCCCCGCCCTTCCAATGGAAGGGACTTGCTTGGCCAAGAGAAGTCAACAGAAGTGACACTTGTCCAGTATCAAGGCCAGGCCTGAAGATGCCATGTACTTCGGCTCACCATCTTTGAACCCGGGCCTTCCATAAACAAGTCCAGGGTAGCCTGCTGGAGGATGAAGGACAGATGGTCCAGGAACCCCAGTGACTACACTACCTGAGCCAAGAACCAGTCAACCCCCAGAACTGCCTAGCTGAGTGCAAGTTGAATGCAGACTCACAAGTTGCCCAGCTGAGACCAGGAGAACCATTCAGCTAAACTTGCATTGCCAATGACAGAACTGGGAGCAACATAAACAGTTTGTTATAACCACTAAATTTGGAACTTGTTTGTTATGCACCAATAGGTAACTGGTAAACCCCAGATGTGAGTTATTTGCTGTGGACATCAACTATTTTCCTTACCACAGCAGAGAAAGCTCTTCTAAGAATTGGGACCAAGGAGACTTTGGGAATTCCCTCTTGTAGGCATTCAGACCACAGACACCTCACACCATGGCTTCCAGTAAGTTCTGGCTTGCAGTTTCATGGTTCTTATCACTTCCCAGTCCCTTCACTTAGGCCCAGCTCCATGAAATTCCAGTGAGGAGGACTGTTAGAGTAGGACAAGCCCTCTACAGCATTAGAAACTGCAAACATTTTTCCTGTAACACATGAGGAGCTAGACCCTCCTAACCTCAACACTGAGGCATAGACAGGAAAGAAAGTGACCCGCCCAAACCCAGCCCCAGCTGTTCTCTCAAGAAGCATCTCTTTCAGCCCACAAAGGGCTGAAACTGCCAGACAGGACTGTACTACCTGACTCATATGCAAATAGGAGGGGGCATGTGTTAGTGAGATGTATGAGAAAAGCCATAGGGGACTTCATGATAAAAAAAAGAGATCCATGAGAAGAAAGTGCCTGCCCTTCATTCCTGTTTGGGTTGCTGCTAAGAGGTTTGGGTGCCTGGACTCACTGCAGCAGATGTTACTCAACCTCTAATGAGCTAGAGATGACACAAGAAAGAGAAGGAATAAGATTAGGCTCATGTTGATTGTGTTGAACTACAAAAAAACAACACAACTCTTCTAGCAGGGTGTTTGTGACTTGCAGGTGAAGACACTACCTCCTGGGAGATACCTGCCAGGGTGACCCACCTGAGACCCTGTGAGGTGGAGGAATGCTGACTGTGGGGAAAGTGATGGGCTCCTTAATTTGGCTTCAATATTTCAAAAGATCCACTACAGATCAAACATTTCCAGAAAGATGACTGCTCAAGTCAAGAAGGCTTGAGGCTGGAAGTGGGTCACAGTTCAGGCTACTGAAAAGCTTACCCCATTCTCACCAGACTCAGACTGGCAGTGAAGTCAATATCTGATCAATTGGAAAAAACAAAAAATCAATCTGTTACTGTTTTAAAATGATAGCAAAGTTTTTTAAATACATTTTTAGTTGTAGATGGACTCAATCCCTTTATTTATTTATGTGGTGCTAAGAATTGAACCCAGTGCCTCACCCATGCGAGGTAAGTACTCTACCACTGAGCCACAACCCCAGCCTGATAGCAAAGCTTTTAAGCACAGAGTACAGATGGGAAAATAAATAAATAAAAAATTATCTGGTGGAACAAAGGCCATGACCCTCCATTTACCTATCAGTACATGCTGGCACTTGGACAAAATAAAGGATTGTCAGACCTGCCTTGACAGAGGAGGGAGCAGGACAGGAAGCACTCCTCATCACCAGGTAACCTGATGTTTCAAAACAAGTGGTACAAACACTACTATCATTTACCCAGCCTGCTGACACCTGTGATGGTAGGAAACCTGCCTAGGAGGTGTGACTAGGCCAGTAGTCACAAAGTGCCCTCATGGCTGGCTCCTGGCCCAGCCCCTTACCTTCCAGCACTGGTGCTTGGCATAATACTCTCCTTGGGCGATCCACTCCTCGGGAGTTGAGGTCTTAACAAACATGCTATCATCAAAGTCTAAAATGAAAAAGAAAAGCGGGTTTGCTTCTCTGGGCATTCATTTATACCCATTGTTATGGGCTGTATTTTGTGTCCCCCCAAATTCATTTGTGGAAGGACTAAACCCTACTATACCAGATTGTAACTGTATTTGAAGACAGAGTTTTTAAAGAGGTGATTAACTTAAAATGAGACCATTATTGTGGACCCGAACTCAACCTGTCTGGTATCAGAAAATTAGGACATACACAGAGACCCCAGGAGCACACCTACACTGAGAAAAGGCTGTGTGAGGACACAGCAAAAAGGTGGCCATCTGCAAACCAAAGATAGAGGCCTCGGAAGAAACCAGCATTGCCAGCACCTTGCTCCTGGACTTCTAGTCACTAGAGCTGTGAGAAATACATTTCTGTCATTTGAACTATCTAGCCTGTGGAATTTTGTTGCAGCAGACATAGTAGGCTAATAATGCCTGTGTTATCTTGCTAGTCTTCTTTTAAGATCTATTTTAGCTTACCAAGCCAGGTGGGTGTGGCTTTCAGAAGGAAAAGGTGGAGGTGAGAAAGGATGTGGTTTGTTTTTTTAAAATTTGTCTACTTTCCTTTTCTATGTCTATGAGTCGAAGACAATAGCAATTGCTAACTTCTCCTTGAAAATCCAAAGCCACATAGCTCTTTGCAAGTTCCCAGGTAGGGAATTTAGAAAGGAACAAGATAATGGGGTTTTACAGAACAGATGCAACTTGACTTGTGATGGTTATATCCTGATAAACCCCATGGTAAATTGAAATTTGAAAATATTATCAATTGAAAATGTATTTCACACACCTAACCTACTGACATCATGGCCTAGCAACATAGTATACTTCAGAGTATTTGTTGTTTACTCTTGTGACTATATGGATGACTGGGAACTATAGCTCACTGCCACTGCCCAGCATCACAAGAGAGTGTTGTTAGACTAGGAAAAAATCAAAACTTGAAATACAGTTTCTACCAAGTAATACTTCCACACCATCATAAAGTTGAGAAACTCTAAGTTGAACCATGGTAAGACAAGGACTATCTCTATTTCCTAGTGTGCAGACTTTGCCCTCATCATAGAAAGCAATCTGGCAGACTCTTGTTGCTGGATACAGACTATTCTAAACATTCACTGTGTGCCCCTTCTGTTCCACGTTAGCCTGGAGTGACTGTATCAGCCTTCCCCCCCCCCCTCCGAGTATCACTAGCAATGAGCAAAAACTCACAGCTTCTTGAAGCATGAGACAGTGAATGCTGGGACAATTAGGACCCAAATCAGAGCTGACAGGGTCAGAGATACACAGGCCAATGGACAGCAACCAGAGAAGTGAGGCAGACATGTCAGATTTGTTTAGAATCACACGAAGGTTTCAGAGTCTGATCCCTCCCTGCTTTCCCTCTGCTATCACTGTCGCACTGTGCAGAGATGACTTCGTGGTGTCTCGTTCTGACTCCACATATGCCATTATTGGCGTGGTGAGATTTATTCCCACAGCAAAACTCTGTATTATCTCTGAACAGGGCCAGTGAACTTGCAGGTGCCATGCTGAAGAAACATAAATGGCACAGTTGCCATATTCACCCTAGGTTCTCCTGCTCAGTGGAAACAGGTGCTCTGAAAGATTTTACCATGTGCAACTATAACTTGTAATTAAGACTGTACTTTTTCTTGCATTCTTATGCTACCAAGACATAAATTATAATGCTTTTTTCATTTTGAATTTTTAAATTAAAATAATGCCTATGTTGAGCTCTTACTGTGGGTACTAGAACATATTTGGGGATTAAAAGGAATATCAGCTGCAGGAAAAATTGCGAATGACCATGCTAAACCAATCCACTCCTTTTCCTTTCAGTGGAGGAGGTAAAAGTCCATAGAGAGAAAGTGAAACCTAAACAAGGTCATGGGGCTACTTGAGTGAAGAGGTTTTAGGAGAAGACAGGTTTTCAAACTCCAAGTCCCCTCATATCACAACAGTCAGATTCTAGGAACAGAATACGTAATCCTGGTCCCCAACTGAGCCATCAGCAATAACCAAAAACAGCCTCCACAAAACAGTTGAGGAATGCTGAGGAAACCAGCAAACTCCTCCACAGTAGCAGATGGCCCCTACCCTACCCTTAGAGAAATTAACTATGACCCTAGAGGAGTCGACTTAGCAATGAGCCCTCAAAAAAGACTAACCTTTCTCCTTCATGAAGAGCTGATTACTTCTTAAGAGCTATACCATCGGGACACTTTGACTTCATTTTTTAATTATCTAGTCTTGGTAAATTATGAAAATAATACATGATAATAGTTTTTGTAAACCCTGCAAACAGCATAGAGGGCATAAAGGTTAGAAAGGTAAATGGTGTCCCCCAGTCCTAATAGCAGCAGTAACCATTACAAATGGCTTATGTCCATATGCTCCATCTCCCTCTCTCCAAACTTTCCTGATTTAGACTCCTGTAACCCATCAGGAACTGAACAGATACAGGTAAACTCTGACAAATCCCTTACTATCTGAGCTCTTGTTCCTCCTTTTGTGAAACTTGGGAACTAAATAGATGCTGACAATCTATTATCTCAAACTCTTACAAAGCTCATTCCCAACGTACATACTCAGAAACCGAATTAGGTTTGATAGTTAAGGACACTTAAGTGGGTGTTTGCATACACACACACACACACACACACACACACTATGTTCTATGCTGATATATATCGATTTACTTATGCAGTTTTTATATTGGTATAACATAAAATTCTTTTAAAAGTTGAATCATTCTATATTTTCCTTTTCTTCATCTTGAATACATCCTGAACATCTTTCCATATCAGTAAATAGAAATCCACCTTACTTTTTTAATGGTCACATGGAATTCCACTGAAAGAAACACATTAGCCTTTCTTATACTGGATACTTAGGTATTGAGATTCTAGTAATTACAAACAGGGCTGTGCAATCTTTATGTTAATAGACATCACCAATCATCTGCTCAGAAGCTCATAGCAATTTGTATTCTCCCAATAGGGCCTACTTCCTCCAACCTCTGCCCATACCACTCACTTTAAAAGAACAAATAAAAGATCTTCCCTGAAGGAGTTAACGCTCTCAATTCCATCACAATCACACTTTCCCACACACCTTAACAAATAAGTAAGGGCTCACTTTTCTCAGATCATGGAAAGGCAAAAGGAAGTGCTTCAAAAAACTACACCCTGGGCTGGGAGCATAGCTCAATCAATGCGAAGAGCACTTGCCCAGTGTACAGGGGGTGCTGGGTTCAATCTCCAGCACTGCAAAATCAGAACAGCAACAAAGCTATACCCTTCAACCATAAGGGCAGGTGAGAGGAATGTGCTTCCTCCAACACTATTTTAATGAGATCTTACCTTTATTTTCATCTGTCTTCACAACTTGGACAAAATCTCTTCTAATGAAATATTTGAAAGCAGGAGCCCGTTTCTCTAGGTTTTCATCAAAGATCCACAGGTTGACCCGAGCCCGTGTGATGGCAGTATACAGCTGCTTTAGCTCGCCATTAAGGAGCTGGCAATAAGATTGAGGACAAAGATGAAGAGCCTTCTGTCTACAGCTACAATGTCTGTAGACACTTCAATAGCCTCACTCTGATCTTGGGAAAACATGAAAACTAAATTTTAGAAAAGCCCAGCACAGCTGTGAACAGGAGCCCAGGAGTTCAGTGACTGCAGCACAGGTAAGCCAGGCTCTAGCAAGGTTATGAGAAACTCCATCCCTTCCCACTGAGAAGGTAAGTGAGCACACCATCAATACAGGATACTCTCAAATCTGCTATAGGTTTTTAAAGTTTTAATTCTGAATTAATTATAGATTCACCAGAAGCTACAAAGATAGTAAAAAGTTACAAAGACAGTGCACCCTTCATTCAGTTTACCCCAATGGTTACATGTTACACAATTGTTGTGACTTGTTTTTAAAAATTAAACCATTAAAACTATCATTAGTACTAACTACTTAAGAGCTACTCCAAGATCACATCAAAATTTCTGAATAGAGCTGAGTTTCAGAGGTAAACAGAAAGTACTACTCTTCCCTCTCCACTTTCAGACAGCACCCCATCTACTGAGCTTAGCTCTTTGCTGAGGAAAAGGGGGTTTGCCAACACTAAGCCCCTTGTCCCTTCCTTTCCCATCCCCTACACCCCATTGCTGATGTAAAGGAGGACCAGTCAAATGCAAGGCTACATTTTCATCTCATCTTCTCTTACAAGCCTTGTTTACTAATTCCATGTCAAATAAGTATGTGGACAAATGGCAGAAATTCACCTTGTACATTTCTGGATTCACCATGAGGGACCGAGTCTGAGAAGAGCTTGTTTTCTCCAGGGGTACTTCAACCAATGGCCAGTTTTCCTCTCTGGAGTCAGATGATGAAGGTGTAAATGAGGAAATGATCTTCCATTCCTTGTAAGCCTGGACAACAATGACAAATTAAAGACCAACAAAATATGCTTCTGAACTGCTTCCCCAAGCTTCATGGAGAATTAGCTCACTCAGAAGAGTTGGTTGGGGTCACAACTCCAATCCTAGCTGTGAGGATGGGTCCATCTCTGGCCTCAGAATGGAAGGGAGCAGGGCTAAAGTTACACAAGCAGGAATCAAGGAAGCTACTGTGAAAATTCCATACACACCTAGCCAACATAGTGCCGAAGCCAGGTGCATGTGCCCACTTTGGGGAAGAACACTAAGGGCCCACAAAGTTATTCTAATTGAAAGAATTTCAACAAGAAGTATGGGCAGGGGAATTCTCATCCCTTCTTACAACATGGTTAAGAAATGCCACTTAGCATTAGCAGTTAAGACAGGTGGCAAATTTTTCTACTTAAATTATTCAATCTAGTATGGAAGAAAAATCAGGTGGTGTTGGATGCACAGTGCAAGGCAGACTCTGAGATGAGACAGGAAAAATGCAAGTGTACTACTTATTAATTATGTGAACTTACACACAGTTTATTCTCCTATTCTGTAAAATGTGGAAAACAGAACCACTCAAGTTTAATGGGAAAATAAAAGGAGATAATCAATGTCAAGTGTCTAGTCCAGCACTTGACATTTTACTCATTTTTTTTCCTTTACCCAAAACCAAGGTAACTGTGTAGACCAGGGGTTAGCAAATTTATCTTCTCTAAAAGGTCTTATAATAAATAATTTTGGCTTTGCAGGTCACATGACCTCTCTTGGAACTACTCAGCTCTGCCACTGTGGTGCTGAAGCAGCCAGTCAACATGTAAATCAATGAGTGTGCTATATTCCAATAAAGCTATGCTAAATTGAATTTCATATAATTTCCATATAACACAGAATATTATTCTCCTTTGAGTTTTTTCCAACAACTCAAAAATTTAGAATCAATTCTTAGTCCACAGAATGTACAAAACAGGCAGTGGGTCAGATTTGGCCAGCAGGCTATGGTGTTCAGACTCCAGCAAAGTTGAAGTGCCTAGATTATATGCAGTAATTGGTGTCCAAAATTCCTAAGAAATTTCATATTTCATACTTTACTGCACCTTGTAAGAGTAACTAGTTAACTCTCCTAGCCTTTACTTTTCTTTTTATAAAATGGTATTTTTTACCATTTACGGAACATCTATGGAATCTAAGATGCAGAAAAGATGAAGTTAATAGTTAATTACCTGCTTTAAGTTACCCCATAACTTAAACTATGCAGTTCAGTTATGTTAAATGCCCTAAATACTGTCTATTAAAGAGGAATGGTTTGCTACTAATCAATTATGAAATTAATCAAATTAATCACCATGTTCTGAGATGTTGATCATGAAATCAATCATTTAAGTAGCTGAAAGGTTTAGAAAAAATCTTCAAGACATATTTATTACTACCCTCTTTGTGAAGCTACTTAGCTGGCAGAATTGTTTGCCAAGGAAGCAGGAAAAAAGACACAAGTACTTGACACTTGAGAGGACCCTCCTGGCAGGCAATGTGAAGTGCAAACTTGCTGACCTTGAAAGGGCTGGGGAAGCACAGTGTATTTTAAAACTGCTGCGAGAGAAGCAAAAGCTGCTTAGATAGCACATGACTGATCTGTTTCCATCAAAGACATTTTACTTTCCGATGGAGACTTTTAGGCGTGTGTGTATTTGTACCAAGAATGTTGGCCTACAGCAATGTGGCAATAAACAAAGCAACATTTAAAAGTCTTCCAATTTCTTCCTGTGAGACTAAGGCTTAGAATACTAGCAAACCTACCTTTGAGGGGCTTATTCTTGAAGTCCAAAGTCCATTGGCCAAACCAGTAAGTTAACCCATAAAAGTTGGGGGTTTTCAAAGTCCCTCCAGTCTCATTCACACATGAGCTTTAAAGGACTCCCCACTGGGACAGAGGGTAAATTGTAATTTTCCTTCCAAATCCCCAGAAGGATAGTTTGGGGGTAACTGGGAAAATATTTGCCCCTCCCCAAAGATGAAATAGCATCCAGAAGAGAAAGGTTTGGTGTAACATTCCTTGGTTCCTTCCCCATCTCATAAGGTGGCCCTGGTAACCATGTGGTTTAACAGCAGAAGAAATCCTGTAGAAAGAAGAATCACAAACTGGGACAGCAAGGCCCTCCCCTCCCCACCCTTGCCCATACATACTCACAAGCCCTAGCCAAAAATGTTGCAAAGAGGATGCTTGCCTGAAAAGCAAACAGGGGTAGAAGAGAGAAGCTCTTCACAATTTTCCATGTCAAACAGCAATAACTGCTCAGCAACTATCAGTCAGTCATCTTATAAGAAACCCAGGTCTCAGTCCATAGAGGCTGGAGATACATTTGATCTGTCTTCCTTCTCCTTTTATTAAAGTACTTCTCACTTGCTGACAGATGCTTTTTGACTAGAGATTGTACATGATAAACCGAAGGTGAACTTTGTGCTGGGGAATGCATGATTACATTTATGTTGGGAAGCACCACATCAAAAGTTGTTTTAGAAGTCTACTGTGCACGGAGAATAAAGCTAATGTTACCACAAGATACGTTCTGGGTCTCTGTCCCTGTCTCTCTCTCTCTCTCTCTCTCTCTCTTACTCCTTTTCTTTTTTGTTTCTTTCTTTTTCTTTTCTTTCTTTTTTTTAAAATTTCATGCAACTCACTGAGGCATTAGTGGAGGCATAGAGTTCAGCCTTATTCATGTCCAGGATCAAGTTAAGACCAAACAACTAGATTTTTCTTTCACCAACAAAACTCACCACAACTTACAGATCCTTAAATCCAGATGCTTGAGTTTCATACTGGCACATTCATACAACTGGCACTTAATAAAGGACAGGAACAACAAAGTCTTCTCCCTTCTTCTTTTAGGAAAGCCTCGGTCCAAGCCATGACCAATACATGTATTATTAGAATAAAAAAGGTAGTCCTCAGATTCAAAATTGTTCCAGGGTTAATGAGTGTACATATGATTTTATTAGCAAAATTTGATAGAAAAGGGACATATATAAGGAATTTCAATGATATGCTCATTGTGGAAGGTTCTGGCAGCCAATTCACATGTGAAGCTTTAAAAGGAAGGGAGTACAAGAGAAAGAGATTTATAACTCAAAGCATCTGAATTTGTCTTTAGGCTCTGTTGACTATATTCTGACTATGGGCAATTTACTTAACTTTGGTGACCTTCAATTTTACTTATAAAATGATAATAAAAATACATAAAAATAGCCTCAAAAGGTTGGTGGAGTCAAACAATGCATTTAAAAAGTACTTTGTAAACCGTAAAGCACCTATAGCAATATTAGCCATAGGTATTAAAGCAAACATTATATTTAAAGAGATTAGGAAAAAAAATAAGGATTCTATTTCAAGGCTCAGCTCTGGGGAAGATTTAAGGTATCAAAGCTAACAGTGCTCCTGACTCAGGTATAAAATTGCCCCTTCAAGCATGCACCATTTGTAGTGAGAACTCTGCAAATGGGACCAGGACTCAGCCAGCTAAGTCCCCAAAGAAGACTCCACAGCACAGTCAGCAATCAGCCCGAGTTCCCACCCAAAGATAGTAAAATTAAGTAAGTGGCTAGGAAATCTAAGATGATGGTCTTGATTTGGTGGTTCTCCCCAAAATGAACTAAGTTGAAGAACAAAACCATCACAAGGACTCAAGAACCAAGTCAAAATGATAGGGCTGACACAGAGGTCACTGGGGGTCAACCTGGGGACTCTCTGGCTGCCCTGGTCTACCTGGGCTGCAAGCAGTGATAGTGAAGCCATGCCATAGATCCCAGGCAGGGCAGTGGTTTTTGTCCCCCATATTACCTGATCCAGCAGGAAAGGAGTCAAGCCTCATCTGTCTTCCTCAAGTTGTCTATGAACTGACCTTGCCCACTTCTGTTCTCATAGGATGGACATTGCTAACCTTGCCTTCATTTGTAATGCTCTCCTTAGAGCTTGCTCCAACTTAGGCATCCCTGGGAGCCAAGGATAACAGTAGCTAATGAAAACTGGAAACTGGCACTTGAATCGTAGGCATTCAGAAGGTGAAGACAAGACAAAGCATGTGCCCAGAAAGGGTATGGGGAGAACCAGCCCATAACTTCCCATGGAATAACCTATAGCCATTGTCAAAACTCACCCCTCACACTAAATGAATTGTGTTCTAAAACACAAAAAGGCACCTGTGTGACAAACATCCTCAGCTCCAAATTCTCTCCCCCAGAGTGGAATTTCAGTTCACAGTCTCAGGTTATATGAAAAGAATTCAGTATGACATACCTCAGAATCAGTAAAAAAGTTGTAAAGGAGAACATCATCAAATTCTAAGCCTTTTGCTTCATAAACTGTTAGCACAAGTGCTAACCCCAGCTCTTCTGGAATTTTCTCCTTTGCCATTTCATTGGCAACAAGAATTACCTGCGGTAAAACAAAGCAAAATCAAATTCTAAAAAGAAAAACCTGGTGAAGGTCCATCTGTTTTAATGGGAGACAGTTAAGCAATGTCTTTAAAGAGAAACAGCCAGCATGGACTTGGTCAGTGAGGACAAGGGAAATATTAAAACAATTAGTCATAACACCTATCTCTGGAGCTCATCCACACTGGACAGGAGCTATTGAATTCTAGCTTATGGAATAATTCCACCTCTCAAACTTTTTTTAATTGCAAACTTCCTTTTACTACAAAACACACAATCCCCAGGAGCTCACCTGGTGGGCACCAAATTCAATGGGTTGGGTTTTCCTTTTGTTCCCTCTTAGCAAAATCGCCAAGTCGCTTACACTACAAGACTCCAGAACAGTTGGTTTGGGACCATCAAAGAGGCCAGAATCTCTGGGAAGTCGATCAAAAGATTCTGGAAAGTAGAACTGAAGTAAATCCACTACTCCTGATGCCAGATTGAGGATTCCTGAGATAAAACAGAAGACACATGTCAGATATTGTACAACATAGCTGAGTTTTTGGTTATTTTATTTTGGGGGTTGTTTGTTTGTATCATTGTTGTTGTTGTTGCTTTATTTTTCCCCCCTGAGGAGTATTTGCTCTGGCAGTATGTATAATTGCACAATTACAAGTTTATTTCCAGTGCTATTTGATTATCAATGAGGACCCAAGCTGTACTACTCTGAGTGCAATGGATGAAGGTAGAGATGCACTGCTGTGCTGAGAGGGTTTTGTGGGACATCATTCCCAACTTAGAATCCTATTAGAGAAAATTACCTCCTAAAGAAGAGTCAAGGTAGAAATGTAATCTAAATAATTAGAGCTATTAGAATGCTCATAAAAGAGACCAGTATAGACTATCACAAGAAAACAAGAATTACCTGGTCTCCTTTCATTGGTGCTCAGAACATTGGAATCAACATTATCATGGTAACAGCAGTACTGGATGTTAGCTGGGGACAACACCCAAGGCTACTACCACCTTTCCTTCAGGTTTATACCCAGCTGAGAGAGGATTACACTAAGAAAAATTGTCAGAACAGGAGAAAATATTTTCCAAAGAGCTTTCCCCCCAGGTCCTATTTCATATCTAAGCTTTAAGTGACACTGACATTGACTAAATACCTAATATACAATAGTCATCTTCATAGAAATCTTCCATTTAATCCTCACAACAATCCAGTGAGACAAATGAGATAATCACTTTTACAAAAGGGACAACTATGTCTGAGAAGTTAATAAATGCCTCCAAGTTATGGGATTGAAACAGGATTGAATGTATGTTTCCTAGGTCTCTCCATTTCTCTTAGGGGTCGTACGTTCTCTACTTAACAATAAGTAATATATGTAATATACTTAATATAACATAGATTATAAAGGTCTAAACAGAATACCATGAAATGGGCATATATATCCACATTACTATTACCAAATAGTAAAGGAGACTTTTACTATCCAACACTAATTATTGACAGTATAGAATACAAAGCAATCATGAGCCTAAGTGGAAACTGCTGCATCTAGGCAAATCAGTTGCTTTGGTGTTTCCCTCTTTATTATGGACCAGAAAAGGCAAGAACACAAGTATTCATTGCACTGAAAAACTGGAATCCACTTAAATATCATTCAGAAAAGTAATGGTTGATACAGTCATACTCAAGGAATAAAAGACAGTTCAACCATATAAAGGAATGAAGTATGGATATACACTATAACATGAGTTAAATCTTGAAAACATGTGCTAAGTGAAAGAAGTCAGACAGGAATGGCTCCATACTCTATCATTCTATTTAAATGAAATATCTACAGTAGGTAAATCCACAAAAAAGGAAAGGTGAGTTGCTGCCATGGAGTGGGACAAAGAGTGCAATGAGAAGTAATTCCTATGGTTATGGGGTTTCTTTCTGGGATGATGAAAATGTTCTATAATTACATAGTGATGACAGTTACATATTCTTATAAATTTATTTAAAAATCACCAGGGGTGAATTTTGTGCTATGTGAATTTCAACCTAAACAAGAATTTTAAAATGGAGGAAATATTCACTAAACATAGCATATATATTCATCACATATTCAATAAATATGTGTGATAGACACATACAATGTATATGTCAAAAGATTAGAAAATATAAAACAAAATGCTTCACATAATGGGATTAGAAATTGCAATATATAAAATCAACAAAAGATGTGAAGGCAAAATTCATAAAGAATTCTTACAAAGCAATAAGAAAAATACAACTTATTTTTCTCTTATGCAAAGATAATGTCACAGCAAAAAACAGACAGGAATCTAATATCCATCCCTGGAAAATGGACAGCAAACTGTGGCATAGTCATAGAATGGAGTACTAACAGAATAAGTGAGAGATGCACAAACTAGGGGCTGGGGTTTTGGCTCAGTGGTAGAGCGCTTGCCTGGCATGTGTGAGGCCCTATGTTCATTACTCAGCACCATGTGTAAATAAATAAAATGAAAAAAGATCCACTGACAACTAAAAAGAATTTTTAAAAAGGTATTGTATCCATCTACAACTAAAAAATATATATATATAAAAAAAAGAAATGCATGAACTGAAGTGCCATGTAATCAACATGCAGAAATTTCATAAACATATTGTCTGGCAAAAACACAGCCACAGAACGACTTACCAGGAATGATCCTATTAAATAAGATTTTAAAACATAAAATAACACCATATATTGTTCATAAATAGTTTAGAACAAAGCACAGGGCCCTGGGTTCAATCCCCAGCACCGCAAAAAAAAAAAAAAAAAAAAAGTTTAGAACAGAAAGAACATTTTTAAGCACTTATAAGCCATAAAGAAAATTATCTGGTGTTGGTGTCATTATTTAAATGTTCTGTGCCTCAGCTTCCTACTATATACAATTTGAACAATATCTAGCTTATATGGCTGCTGTGAGAGTTAAGCATAGGTACTAGATGTAAGCTGCTTAGCATCATGCCTGGCACAGATAAGGGGCATAACTGAAATAAAAATAAAAAGCACCTCAGCTTCTTTGCTTCTCCTTGGGAGAAAAGCTGTTTTAAAGGTTAATGATTTGTAACTAGCATATTACTATACAAAGATCAAGCAGGTTCTTCCAGGGTGTTTTAACAAAAGTTCTCAAAGCAGCTTTTAAGTATTCCCCTGAAATGTTTCCATGCCATGCCAAATTCTACCCAACCACATTTTAAATTATCTATTTTTGAATGCCTATGGCAGAAATCATAAGGTATCTTGTTCCTGAGTGTAATTACTAACAAACTCCAAAATGTAACTCTTGCTTTAGCTGTAAAAGCATGTTAGCCTGAAGCTCCTTTGTGCCCAGATCAATGCCCATGCACCTCCCCAGCAGGTGAACCAAGGCTAGACGTACCAGAGTGGGACCTGTAATTCTGGTACAGCTGGTGGATCTTCTTGGGTTTGCGGACGGCACATTGCTTATCCACAGTGTTTCTGCTGGCATAGTGGAACAGAGAGCGAAGATCACTGAAGCGGAAGGCTACACCCTTCATGATGCTCTGGGCTGTGTCTCCAGTAAGGAACATGGCATTGGGGTCGTTGATACATTTCATCAGCAGTGCCAGCTCAGCTTGGGTGAAGTCCTGAATCTCATCACCATAAAGCTCATGGATAGACCAGGGGAGCACCCTGAGCTTCGAGAGCCTTCGGGACAGATTGTACAGAACATCCTCTTCATCAAAATAACCTTTCTGAGACCTGATCTGCTGATACAGGCAGAAAAGACTGTATATCTCACTCCGGTCTTCCTTGAAATTGGGGGACCGTTTCCTCCCTAATTTCTTATATGCTTCCTCTGTGAGTCTCCCATAGGGACAGCTGAGGGCTTCAAAAGAACCCTTCAGAAAAGATTTTATTTCTTTCCAAATCAGTGCAGGGTTGTAGGAAGTTTTCCCTTTGGTCATTTTGGGCCATATCTCATTGGTGAACACCTCAAACGTCACATACACCCGGGGGTCACTGTCACCTGTACGCATTTCTGCAGCTTTATCCTCCTCACTATAGTCCCCATCTGCCTCAGCCTCCTCGTCATCTTCTTGCCAATTAGGGATGGTCAACTCTTCCTGCGTGGACCATCCTATGATGGTTCTTTTCAAGCTTCCATCTTCATTTCTCAGAAAAAATGGTTTGGGCAAAGAAGCATCAAGCAGGAGAAGCAGCTGTTTGGAAGTGACAAACAGAGGAAAGTTCTCATCTTTCAGGTCCTGGAGTTTGTGAACATTGGGTTCCAGGGGTTTGTAGTGACTGGTGGCCTTGGTAGACTTGGAAAGCTCAATAAAGTTCCTTTGTACCTCCTGGCACAGGACATGGTTCTTGGTCACGAAGATCTGATGCAAATGCTCCAGCTGGTGGGGATGCTCTGGGGTATACCCTTCTACTGCATGGCCATCCCCCACTGCCTCCACCCCAGCTCCCCCTGCACAGGCTTCACTCTCCTGCTCCTCCTCTACACTGTCTACTGTTTCCACCTCAAAGGAACCCTCCTCTTCTTCATCCTCTTCTTCTTCCTCTTTTTGTTCCCTATCTGGACCCTCTTTTCTGGGTTCTGCTTCCAACTTTCTCTTTGGCCAGATCTGTTTGGCCAGCAGTGGACTTCCTGCCTGCTCAGCTCTTTCCCAGTAAATGTGAAACTTCTTCCATAGCCTGTACAAGCAGCAGGTTGTCTTCCCAGTGCCACTCCGACCAATGAGGATGATGGGCTCCAGTGGCCTGGGGTTGAGGTCAATCACTGCATACTCGAGCTCACCCACTCGGAAAGGGTACTCCACAGTCGCTGTCATGTCATTGAGGATGTTGAAGGCCATGTTGGTGCTGAAGCTGTGGAATTTCATGATGTTATATTCCGTCTCCACCGCACTGGCTGGGGGAAAGTACTCGGGATCCACTTGCTCCCTGCTCTTCTCTGCCTCTGTGTCCTCCACATAGCAGCGGGGTATTCGCTTTTGAATTTTCATGTTAGCTGAAACTAGGCCTTTGTTGATTCCCTTCAGTTTCTTACGCAGGACACAGGACAATCCCCGGTTGTAGGCACTGCAGATGGCCATGATGGAATCTGACAGTTTGCAGTGATCTAAGACAATGTCCCAGATCCGGATGATTTCTGTGTAGACTCGCCCTGATTTCTCCATGGAGGATGTGTTTCTCTCTGTAGAGATAATCTTCTCTGGGTTCTCACTGCATCGAGGGGAGAAATCAATGGCGAGCTCCCACAGCATCCTAGCTCCTTTGTCCAGCTTAGCTTCAAAGAGCCGGATGTTTCCTTTCAGGTGCTTCAGGCGCTTCTGCAGGCCCTGGGTCCACTCACCATTCCCCAGTTGCTGAATAGCAAGGATAATTTTCTTCTTTATGACCTTGGTCATAACCTTACTGGACAGCTTCTTCAGCATTTCTGAAGTACATTCAATCTCCCAGGTCATGTTATCAAAATCCTGGAGGCATGCTTCAATTTCCTGCATGCTCCAATTGTCCTGATCATCACTGCCCTCCCTCCCTCTGTTGCCAGCAGGAACAAGCTGTGAGGCCCCAGGGCCTGCCTGAGCATGTCCTTCCCCTGCCTCAGGGACAGCAGAATTGTTCCCACTACAGTCAGAGCTCCCCACATTCAGGGTTTGCTGGAGTTTGTCTTTCTTTCCTTCCATGCCACCTCCTACTTCCAGAGGCTCAGGGCACTGAGGACAGTCCTCTGGAAGGGCTGTATCCAACTCAACCTGCTGAATTAAAATTGTGATGTCCTGCACAAGGCGGTCTCTCAAGGAGCGTGGCCTGGTAGCTTCAGACTCCAGCCTGGTCACCTGGGCACCAGGGAGAATATCCCAGCTGTCAGGAACTGTGGCTCCTTCAGAGGGGGTTCTGGCAGTGGTGCCACATGGCAGTGACTTGAAGGAACCCTGGGACTTCAGCTGAGATGTATGACCAGCAGTGGAAGATCTTGAGAGCTTCCCCAGGTGGGCAGCAGAATCTTGCCTGCTCCTCCGCCTGTTCTCTGTCAGAGCTTTATTCCAGGCCAAAAGCAGAGCATCATTTTTCTTAATCCGGTGCCGTACATCTTTGCCTTCTTTGTTCTTCAGGCTGAAGTTGATGTCAAACTTCACCAGCAGGTCTATCAGCTTCTTCATGCGCTTCAGCATGCCCTTCTGAAAGAGGAGGTGCATGAGGGTATTCCCATTGCTATCCTGGATGTTAGGATTGAGGTAGTAATATTCGGTGGGGTTGGACCAGAATAAATCCAAGAGGTGGCTGAGGAAGTTAAAGCCAATGTCAGCTGAAAGACACAAACAAAATCCTATGAGTACTCAGCAAGTCTTCCCAGGGATCAGCAGGCCTAAGTTTGAGAAAGGTGCCAGCCTGGGACATCTCAGAACATTGACCTTCCCCAAGTATCTTGTATTTAAATAACCCAGTGGTTCTTGACTAATGGTGATTTACCATTGGAAATTTGGCAATGCCTGGAGGCATTTTGATTGTCACAACCAGGAGGGTACCACTGGCAACTAGTAGGAAGAGGCCAGGGATGCTGCTAGATATCCTACAATACACAAGATAGCCCCTGACAACAAAATTCTCCTACTCAAATGTCAGGAGTAAGTCCTGAAATCACTTTATAATACTCTATCCAGTGAGATCTTGTATGCCAGAATTCTTGAAAATGGTGTAAATAAATGAAAGTATCTGTCAGCTACTAATAGTCAACTTTGGAATTTAAAAATCAATGTGTCCACCCTGACCATTCACCATGATGGTGAGCCATCACGCTATGGATGAGACCAGGAGATATGGGCATGCTTGTCCAGGAAGTGGGTCTTTTTCAGACAATGGTTCTCTCAAATGGAAAGATCAAAAAACACAATAGCAGTTCTAATTTCTGACTTCCTTCCTGTTGTGATTTGGATACAGGTGCCCCCCAAAGCTCCGGTGTTAATACAGGAATACTTGGAGGTGAAATAACTGGTTTGTGAGAGCTGTAACCTAATCAGTTGATTCTAGTTTGAATGCACTGACTGGGTGGTAACTGTAAGCAGGTGGGGAAAGCTGGAGGAGGAGATCCCTGTGGACATGCCCTGGAAGGGTGGTGCATCTTCCCTGTCACCCCCTCTGCCTTTTTCCCTTCTCTCTTTCTCTGCTTCCTTGCTGCCATGAGGCGAACAGCTTTCCTCTGCCACATCCTTCCCCAATAATGCTCTACTTCACCTCAGACCCAAAGTAATGGAGTTGCTATCTAAGGACCCAGACCTCTCAAACCATGAACCCCAAATAAACTTTTCCTCCTCTAAGCTATTCTTGTCAGGTATTTTAGTCACAGTGATGCAAAGTTAACTAAAACACGCCTCAAGGAAATGATTACTTAAAAAAAAAGGCTTACCATTGATATCTAGAAAGATGTGGAGTGCTGCATGCAAAGGAGTATCCCCTTCAGTGAGAGAAATACTGTGGGGGTCTGCACCCTTGGTCAAGAGAAGAAAAGCCAACTCAAAGTCCTCATGTTTCAGGCACATGAGAAGCGGCCTCTCCTGGCTCTCCTGGAGACCCTCAGGCAAGGCTGGAGAGGGAAGAAGAGAAGGGCACCTGTGAGCATGTCAACGTCCCTAGGAAGAGGTATAGCCTGGCTCACCTAAAGAGAAAGGGACTGCTTCTGCCATTTAGTTGTCAGGGAAGAGCTGCTGCTGGTCTGACTACCAAGATCCTCCTACCACCCTTGTGCTCACAGGCTGAAAGCCTTGCTTCTTCAAGTACCCTGTCTGTGGGCCTTGCCCCCCTTCAGTCCTCTCATGCCATCACAGAGCCCATAGTTCCCACCATGCATCGCCTCTGAGTGAGGGCAGGACAGAATAATTGCAATCCTACTGCTTGCCTAATACCACACCTGACACACAGTCAGCGAGCAAGACATGAGCACCTTTCCCATATGCTTTGTTTCTACTAAGGTGTTTGCCTTCAATTGCCATCTTCCCTTTCACGTATCTACCTCCTGTATTACTTTCCTTTGAGCTCAGTCCACACACCCCATCTGCACTACAGTCTTCTTGAACTCCACCAAAGCAACTCTGCCACCTGTAGACCTGCAGCAGCTGCGCATTCACCTCTGTGGACTTGGTTTCTAGCACCAAATCCTGGGAGAGGCTCTGTAAGTGCTTATTGAATCAAGGAATAAAACAGGAAACCATGACAACTATAGTTTTTGAGTAAAGAAAGTAACACTCCACATAAGGGGTTTGAAGAAATAAATTATAGAAGGCACTCCATCCACCTCCTGAAAGCTGTGGGTGGAGCCAATGCCTAAAGGCTTTGCACTGTGTATGGCACTCTAACAACTGAGGACACAAGCCCTACTGCTCCTTGTGAAGGGCACTTTGTCTTACATGAGTGAAGGTGTGGGGAAGGAGCTGGTGTTTCTAAATTACTTTTTAAATAAAAGCCAAACTAGCAAGATGTCTGTACACTCCAGACACACACCCAGTTATGTGCGATTGTTACAATTCAAGTGACAGATGTTTCCACCACCAATTCCTTGGCTGTTTCACTAAAAACGAGCATCTCAAATCCCAATCCATTGATTAGAAAGAATACCATAAGAGTTGACAAAAAGCCTCAAAGGGAAAATCTAGCCAGAGACCAGGGAGAAATGACCACTGTGGGTTAAACCAGAGCTAAGGACCATCCACATACCTAATGCTTCTTATATATGACAGAAAGAGAACAAAGATAACTGAAATTCACAAAAATGCAGAATTTCTACAAGAAAACTCATTAACCCACACAGCTGCTGCAAAAACATGAAGAAACAGTGGGGTGAATGAGGCAGAATTTCATGGTCTCTCCAAAAGGAAGAGGAAGCCAGGCCATCAGTCCAGACAACCTGTAAAACACTCCAGTGCATTTCATCTGGGCATTCTCACCTCCACTGTCTATCAGGTGGCCCAGGAGCTGTGTCTTCCGCTGGTCCCAGGCACTGAGGTGGGGGATGATGGTGCAGATGTCCAGGTCCGAGAGGTTGCAATCCTTGATGAGGCTATCCCCAGGTGGTGGCTCCCCACTTACTTTGCGTGTTAGCAGCAGAAGCACTTCGGGCCATTTCTGTTTTTCCAGTAAGAACTTGATGAAGGTGTTGGCGCAGTCTCGATTAATGTCACAGATCAGGTCAGGAGGAATTTCTTTCAAAAATAAGAATCAACCACACTCCACAAAAGGTTCATATGATTTCTCTTTCTCCCCCAACTACAACCCAACATTTATATGCAACTAACAGAGATTACAGATCAATATTTTTAAGCACTGACGAAACTATGAACAAATAATTAATTTGGGCAAGTTGCTTAACCACTCTTGAACATCAGTGTAACCAATGACCTCACAGTCTTACGGAGGACATTAGAAATACCCTAGGGGAGTAAAAAGCCTGGCACCAGATATAGAAAAATTGATGATTGCTTCTTGAGGCAGAGTACCGAGTTCAGGGCAAACACACTTGAATCAGGCAAAAATCTGACTCAAATTTTCCATAATAGTAAGAGTATGCCCTGCTTAAGAAACACTGAACTACAGGGGAACACTGGAAGATAATTAAAAAGTCAAGAGCTGTAGGACAATAGTGAGAGGGTGGTTGATCCCTCGTTCTGAATTTTGTAGCAAGCTACATAAGTGTTGCCATCTGGTCTTTGATGTCCAGACACAGGATAATGGTTATTCCATGCCATACTTTTGATGAATCTTAAGGGAGAAAAACTTTTAAAACAGAGCCTCAGTAAGTAGATTGCCAGATTTAGCAAATAAAAATATAGCATGCCAGTTAAAATTGAATTTTAGATGAACAAATAAATTTTTAGTATATCTCATGCAATATTTGGGACATATACTAAAATAATTGTTTATCTGAGATTCAAACTCTACTGGGCATTCTGTATCTGGTCTGGCAGTCCTACAGTAAGAAAGCAGGGAAGAAGAGCAGATGGGAAGAAATAAAAAATTACCTAAATATGAGCAACCTGATTTGCATTTGTTAGTTTTTGCTTCCCATCTTTTTCTAAAGTTTCTAAAATGAATATTCATTTTAATATTTTAAATATTCATTTAAAATAAGAACAAATTAAATATAGGCAAGTCTATCATCTTATTTTAACAAGGATTAGAATAAAAGTATAAAAGGCAAACTTTTAAAATAAACATTTGCACTTTCTGTTTCCCAGAACCTATTCACTGGTCTTCTGGTAACCACACTCCCACTCTCCAGTACTCTATTAAGGTATGAAAGGGACAGGGCAGCAACTGATTTGGGCCTGAGCCAGTCAAGACTCTCCATCCTCCTGATCAGTTATTGGTTCAGAGGTATGCACTGTGATCAAAAGTGAAGCCTCGGACTTTTGTTCCAACTGCCATGAGAGAGAAATGGATCCACAAGTTCAGAAATGCTGGATAAGACACAGGTTAGAGATCTAGATATGTTCCCACTGAGAGTCTAAGACAAAAGCTGACCAGAGGACAGCTACACTGAAAATAGGAAGGAATGGATGCTGGTGACAAAGGTAACATCCCTGAATTCAATTCTGGCATTTT
>JAJEJO010000713.1:257882-349329 GCA_020662805.1 Glaucomys volans | reverse complement strand
AAAAAAAAAAAAAAAAAAAAAAAAAAAAAAAAAAAAGGTCACTCTTGACAATTTGAGCCAATTTGAGTCTGCCAAATTCCAACAGAAAGAGTTATCCATATCCCACTCTATGAGCAGTTAAAGACACAAAGAGGAGAGAAAAAGAGTCAAAAGAGTCAAGTAAATTAAAGACTTAACTCTGGAGGAAAGCTGTGGGAAGACCGATAGGAAAGACAAGAAGAATGTGGAACAGAGAAAAAGGGAAAGAGCCTAGCCAGAGACAGAGGATCCCACACTAACCCACAGGATCCCCCAAAGAGAAACAAAGGAAGCTCAGGAACACAGACCATAAGAAACAAAGGACATTCAAGAAGTAACATTCCCATCTTGTGGCCTCTGAAAAGATTTTGACAAAGGTCAAGTTTTCATAACCCTAAGTAAGTATAAAAGAAGAATGACTTTATGTGTCAGATGACATTAAGTCCAAAACCAAGAGGATCCCTAGATGTGATCTGTACAGAATATCCATATCTAACATATCTCACATAAGGATGGCCCAGCCTAGAGACCTGTGTGTGCCATTTGTCTTTGACCCATTTCTTTCATATACAAAAAAACAAGCCCAATATTAGAATGTAAACTTATTCAACTCACCCTAAAAGTTAAGGGTACATTTTATGTAGAGGACTTTGGATTAAGTGATCTACACATTATCTCATGAGATCAGTTTCCCAGCTGAGTCCATAATGACAAAACTGAAGCTGAGTTAAGTAACTGAATCAAAGTCATAAATCAAGCAAGTGGTAGAGCCAAGACTCAAACACAAAGCTTTAAGCCTTGAATACTAGAATCTGCTACATATTCTGAAAGGAATTTCCAGCTCTTCTGGTCATGTCTCCCTGCACACTCTGTAAAACTGAGACATCTCAGCCTTATGAAATGTCAATTTTTAAAATGCTAAATTTCAACAATTTAGAATTCTTAGAATATGCCATAATTAAAGCTTATCATCTAAAGTTCTTTGGGGGATATTTCCTGGTTTCTTCATTAAGAAAAAAATTAACATTCAATTCTACAATAACCTATACTCCAACGTTAGCATTATCTATAGAAGAAACATCTATGATATGCAAGAGTGACTGCAGCTGCAAAGTTTACATGAAAAACTAGTATCAGAGGTTGCCTCTGGGGATGAAAGTTAGGGACTACTCCCTCTCATGCAGCCTCGAGAGACTTTTCACTGAAGAACTCTCTGTGCTGCTTGAATGTTCTAGATGTAGATGCATTACCTTTATTTTCAGAGAATAATTTTTAGAAGATAAAAGAGTAGAATCTGGTCTTGGATTTTGTGGCACTGGAGATTGAACCCAGGCCTCATGCACGCTAAGCATATTTTCTACCACCGAGCTACATCCCAGTCCCTAGAAAAGCAAGTTAATGGGCGCAGATCATCTTTAACACAACTGAATGTTGTGAAGAAAAATACCTTGCAGAGAAGAAAGGAGGCGCAAGAACCTCTGAACTACTTCCTGCTTCAGAAAGTTTTTATGCAATAACCGGTTTCCTGAATTCACGTACTGCACCAGCTGCTCAGAGGTCTTCCGGAAAATGTCGCTGTTACTAGTGGGTCCATCACCATTGCTGAGTCCTGCAAAACACCACCACGTGATGTTTCTGAATGCAGAAATCGCGGCTGTGGTAGATCGCAAAAATAACCACAATTCTCTTTCCCTCTGTGTATTCACATTTTTTGCAACATGACTTTGCAGCTTCTCCCATCAAGAAGTGTAGATTATTCCCCACTTCATTCCTTTTATTCTGGCCTGGCTTATAGAGTTGCTATGACCAGTATATTTCACTGGATGTGATTTTGGGGCGAGTCTTGAGCCTGGGCCTCAAGAAACTTTGCATGCTTCCACTGGCTCTTAGAACCCGGCCTCTGTCATAAGAACAAGTCCAGGCTAGTCTGCTGGGGAATAAGAGACAGCATGGAACAAAGAGAAATCAGCTTGAAATCAGTTGTCCAATATGAAGCCTCATAAATGTGAAAGAGCCCAACCAAGATCAGCAAAGACTGCAGATGTTTAAAGGAGTTCAGTTAAAATTGTAAGAACAGCCCAAATTAAATGCAGACAAACAGAATCAAGAGCTAAATAAATGCTTTTTAAAAGTCATTAAATTGGGGGTCATCTGTTACGATAACTAATAAAACAATTCAGGGAAGTAACAGACAGGTGGCTTAGTGCAATGGCATCATCCAATCACATGCAAACCATTCAAATTTGTATGCTTATTGACAACCTGGACAGGTCACTTTAACAAGTCATCTCTCTGATAAAGACAATATCTCCTTGATTCAACTTATTCAAAAAAACAGTCACAATGACAAAACACCTACTATTGATAGGTTAAAATCAAATTACACCCTCAAAAAGCATTCTTTATCTAAATGGAATCTTACTGAACAGATAGGAAAGCTAAGGTGTACATCTGTTTTCTCACCAAAAGAAAAGAGCCTGATTCACAGAAGTGCTCTAGTGGTTGTAAAGAAATGAATTAATGTCCAGTGTCATGTTCTAACAAAGCACAAACACATTAAAAGAGATGGACTATTTGAAAATGGGGGCAAACAATAAAAGCATTGTTATCTTCAGACAGGCTGCCCAGCAGCAGGTCCAGAGTCAAGGAATTGTGTGCAAGTAGTTTATTAAGGAGGGAGCCCAGCAAAGGAGTAGGAAGCAAGAGAAAAGTGGAAGAGGAAGCCAACTGAGGGTATGAGTTCAAGTAAAGTTCCAGAAAGTGGCCTAGCCTCATCCCACAGGGGAGTTCTGGAGTGTGAATCACACCTCAGAGGTGTTTCTATGTAAGGTAATCAAAATGGGTTTTCGTATTCTCACATCTATCAGTCACTGCCTATAGGCTGCAATGGAGAGTGGAAATTCCCAGGCAACCCTGGTTTGAAGGAGCATGAGCCAAACAGGCTCTGTAAGTCCAAAGACATAACTGGAAAACAAAACAAGCCTTAGGTACTGGCTTTTCAAAATGAAGAAACAGCAACGTTAGGAAGTGCACAGAAATTGTAAAAGGGATCCAAGGTAGGCGGGGAACTCCAACCTTATCTGATGCACACCTGGATCACATTTCAACGAATCAAATAAGCATACTAGAAACATCCATGCACCAACTTCTAGGGCAAACACTCATTGCCCTTTAATCAAGAGAGCTTCAAACACCAAGCAGAAGTAGAAGTACAATACTCCAGAGAAATGAAAAAGGTAACCATCTGCCAGATGAGAACCCACATCACCTTAACTAGAAGCTTACTGAGACAGGAAACATGTGGGTGGTAGTAGATGATATCTGGTTAGCACCCCTGGACTTTGCCTCCTACCTTCATCCTAAAATATCTATGAAGACACAGAAAACAATAAAACCTTACAGTACAGGGAAAAAAAAAAAAAGGACCTTACGTAAAAGAAGAAATTCCTTCACTATCAAGCTGAGGGAAGCTTGCTGCTTGCCCCCTTGTACCATGCCATTAAAAGCTTTTCAGGCAGATCACTCTTCCCCCAGAAAAATTAGCTTAGTATAAAAGTCACATGAAAATGAACAGAAATGTGCTAAGCTTGACAATACAGATAATTAGATGCAGTATAATAAATACATGATTACATGGTTTAGATAGTTAAGAAGGCAGTTCCAGCTTAGAGAAACCTCCAGACGTTAGGGGGAAAAAAAATCAGAGAATGTTACTGACAATATAAAAATGCATAGAAGGAAAGTTCTAAGTAAGACAAATGGTGTCCCTGGGTAGTAAGGCGGTGGGTGACTTGTTTATTATACTGAAATTTGGGATTTTTTTTTTCTAAATTTTCTATAAGCTTAATAAGAGACAAAAGAAACATCAGGCTATGAAGCTGCTTATGCATTATAATTGCATATTTTTTTTAAAAGATGATTATTAACTGAACAATAACAAGACTGAATAAAAACAAGCCAAAGTGTGATTACAATAAATTTTTGTTTCCATATAAACTATATTTTTATAATTTTCTATAATGACCACATTTTAAAAATATATTTAAGCAAATTTGAAATTAAAATTTAAGGAGATCTTCTGAAGTTAAAATAGTGCTGAGAAAGATTAGGAAATAGAAATAAATCATTTCATTTTTGCCCTAAATACTTTTTTAAGGTATAAAAGGCAAACTGATAAGTTGTATTACTCATAATTTGACAAGTTAAATTAATATAGCCATTCCATTTTTATAAAAGAAAATAAAAATGTTATTATTATAAATGTATAGAATTAGACTAAATGACCAAATCCCAAATATGTTAATTTTCCTAGCAGGTTCATTTAGAGAAAATTAGTATTTTCTTTCCTACATTTCACACACTTTCTAAAACAAATGAAAACACAGGTTTATAAAAAATGCATTGGACATCCTTTAAATCAAAACCACACATCTACATTAACTGGAAAGAAGCACCGTCCTGGTGTTGAGCAGGGAGCAAAAAATATCTGGCTCCCATCAGAGGTCTGGACTTGAGCTCACTTGGAAAGACAAAATACTAGTAAGACAAAGGTTCCAATCTACTTGTTCTTGCTCCTAAGAGCTAAGTAGCAACAGCTACTCGTGAAAGTGGACATGGCTGCCATCTGCTGGTGGCGATGAAAGGCAAGTAAAGGCAATAATCTATAATCTTGACTATTTAGGATTAAAGTTTTGCTCTTCAAAGTGGTCCCTGGCATTCCCTGGCACTAAGAGAAATGCAGAATCTCTGATCTTACCCTGAACCTGCTGAATCAAAATATGTATCTTAACAAGCTCCCAAATATTTGTGTGCATGAGCATGTTGGAAAAACTCTGGTTTAGAGAACCAAAAATCTTCCACAAGACCCTTTATTTCCAAGCTTTTTTTCTCATCTCCATGCCAAAGACAGCCCGATTCAAAGAGATCAGCACCACCGTTATCAGCAAAAAGGGGTACAGAGATCCTCAGAAAGGGTCAAAGGAAAAAGCATCTTTAATCCTAGTCTGAAATCAAAATGCTCATTTATCATCCAAGAGCAAAAACTTCATATCCTAAAGGTGCTGCAGTCAGGACCACAGGTATAAAAAGTTAAAATCATCAGGTGAGACTATTTAGTCAGGAACAAGGGTACAAACACCCCAGCAGCAGCTGTTTCCAAAGACAATATTTCCCTCTGTCCCCTCAATAGATGAAGATGAGGAGGGATAATGGTCCATAAAAATAAAGTAGATCCATCTTCATTCCCACGGCCCCTGGGGCACTTTCCTTTCACCATTCCACCGTCTTGACTACTACTCTGGATACAAAGACCTCTTGGAAGCTGAAGTCTAAAGCTATACTGTCCAACATAGTGACCACTAATTTACATAAAAGTTAATTAAAGAAAAATACATTTTCAATTGTTTAGATGCACAAGACATACACATTTTGTACATATATTTAACAACAAATCACATCATTACATGCAAATATAATGCACCAATAAAAATGTGGAGAATACTAATAAAAAAAGACATAGACATTTTAACTGCTCAACGGCTACATATAACCAGTGCCTATTATATCAGACACAGCAAATACAGAACATTTCCATCATCTCATGTAATTATATGGCACGGAAATGGTCTAGAAAGATCTCCCAGACCCACTTTGGGTTTTGAAGTTTGTGGAACAGGCAAAATATTAGAAACAAAATGTATACTACAACTATATACAGCCATATGGATGTATAAAGGAACACTGACAGGACAATGTCTCTCCCATTCAGAGATCCTATTTGAAGACTGACTTCTACAAGGGTTTTGCTGTTAGAAGTACTTCAGGAAATAGGAAGGCTCCAACTTACTTGCCCTTCCTGACTATTGGCATCCTCTTCTTTTTAAATTTGTATCAGTTCTTTTCACTTTTAACTGTTTCTCTATAGTCTTTCAATATTCCTTTAGCATTGTCATGAAAATCTCCATGGTCAATGTTTCAGAAAACTCTGAAGTACTCAAACATCCAACAAGTTTGCCAAGGAGTACTGGGGGCTTTAGGCTGAACTGCATTCTCTGCCATCACAGGCTACCTGATGAGGCAAATGGTGCACATTCCTCTCATGCATGCTTTCCTGCCAAGCAAGTACAGTTGAACTGTAATGAGGAGAGACAGGCTGAGGTTCTACTGAGTCTTTGCTCTTGGTTCCAAACACATGCTACCAATTTAACTGATGAAGGAGAACAAAGTGAAATCAAGAACGCATCTCAGGGCTGCCATGAAGCTCAGGGGTAGAGCACTTGCATGTCCAAGGTCTTGGGTTCCGCCCAGTCCCACAAAAGTGGGGGAACAAAACCTTTCTCAATGAGATGTTTTTTTGGGTTAGCAGGTATTCAAAGTTTCTATTATACAGGAAACTATCAAAACTTCAAAAACTACACTAATGAATGACATGCTAAGAAGTATTAACACTGAATATACCCATTATTATAAGAATTAAAATCATAATTTATAAAGATAAATTTACAAATAAAGCAGCCACTTCCTACCATTAACTAGGAGTCCTATTTTTGATGTCATTATTTTAAAACCTAGAAATTCATTGGCAAAGTAATCTGTGTGGTTACTTTAAACTTCTCAAATTGGGGAAACAATTCTGAAACTGACATCATGTACACAAGTTCTCAGAAAGCACTTCACAATGGTTTGTTGATTACATAACCTCAAGAAGAAATCATAATTCCTTAAAACATGAGGTCATTTAAAAACTAAACATGATATATCACAGCTTGAGAAGAACATCCATAGAAAAAAGAGAACTCTGCAAATACATTTCTCTTTCCTCATCATCATGGCCTCATGGAAAGGACAGATGATATTAAATAAGAAAAAATCGAAACAAATGGAGAAATTCCAGTGGGGATGTACTAAATGAAAAGCAGCTTCAACCTCCCCACATAAAACTTTTCCATACTCTGGCAACTGCAATAATCTCTAGACGTCAGACTGCCTCCCACCTTGACAAACACCACCTACAAACTGCCTTCTCCCACCCATTCAGGGAGGGAATTTTTCTGGAGAAACAAATTCAAATAACCATAGGACATGCACACTATTCACTTAAGGACTGATCAAGGTATTACTTCATCCACAAACATAAATAATACAAAGATCAGAAGATGATTAAAGAAAAGCAACAGCACAAAATAGAACTAAGAAAAGGAATTAGTTAACCCTAAAAGTAACATAAATCATTCAGGGAAAAGAAGAGAACATTCTTTGAATAAATAAATATAGATAGATAAACAGAGATATGCATACATACATACATATATACACACACACATTCTTTATATGTATGCATATGCATAACAATTAATATTCTTAAATATGATTCAAGAAGATGTGATAAATGCAAAATAAGAATAAGCTGCTATAATAAGAAACAATCAGAACAAGAAAGATTCTAAGAAATTAAAAACTACAATTTCTCAAATTTTAAAATTTGAGACAGATTGAGTTATAAATGAAAAACCTAAAGACCAAGTTAAAAATCTAGGAAGAAAAAAAAATATTAGGAACAAGTTGAGAGACATATATTAGTAATTCAAGAAACTCACCCATTTAATAGTAGTGGCAATGAGAGAAAAGAAACATTGGAGGGTTAATAAAATAATAAAAAGGTAATTTCTCTAAATTAAGAAAGACAGATTGAAATGGACCAACAGGTGCCAAACAAGAATGATGAGTAAGGACTTCAAGGAAATTTGAGAGAACTCAAGGACAGAGAAAATGAGGAGAAAAAATGAGATTAACATGAGATTTCTAATTAGTATAAAGTGGGGATAGAAGGCAATGAAACAATTTCTTTACAGTTGTAACAAGGTAATATAACATATTTCATAAATCAAAAGATACCACAGATTGAACACAAGAAAAAGCTGCCATTAAAACTTTGACATATTAAAAAAAAGAGAGATTATAGAATAGTTGTTCTGCTGCATGGCAAGATCATTTGTTCTTATATAATTTCCAAGTCTTTGGACACAAAAAAATGTCTAAAAAATTATGGGCTACAAACTGGCACAACTTATTTTTAAAACAAAATAAACAAACTGTGTTAAAAAAAATTCAACATATCACTGGTTATAGTAAAACTCATTCTAATTACAAAGATAATAAAATGGAAGAAAGTACAACTTACTACCAATGAAATACAATGCGTCTATACTTGAACAAATTATCAATCAGTATGATGATAAAATAAAGACATTTTCAAAAACTTGTTAAATCTACCATCCACGCTGCCTTCATGAAAAACTTAAGTAGCTTCTATCTAGCAGATCAAGAAAGAAACTTATGCAGGTAACAGAGAATCACACCCAAGTGCAAGAACTATAAGAAACATAAAAGTACACACATTTCATTAAACTGGGATGCTTAAAGAGTATCACATGCAAAGAGCCAAGTTTTCAGGACATTTAGTGATGCATTTCTGTGAGTCCAGCCACTACTAGAAAGAGTAACATTTATATAATCATACTACCATGCACTTACTGTTCTCATTTTTCAGCATCAATCTATAGATGAAACATGGGATGCTCACAATTAAAAAATGGAATGTAAATGATACAAGTAACATTTCCAGATCAAATTCAACAAGTAGGACTGACGTAGTCAAACACTTCATCTTATTCAGTAGAGTCTGTCAATACAGACTAACCCAAATCAATAAATCAAGAAACAGAGATATGGGGCAGGGGTTGTGGCTTAGTGGTAGAGCACTTGCCTAGCATGTGTGAGGTACCAGGTTTGATTTCCAGCACCGCTTACAAATAAATGAGTAAAATAAAGGTCCATCAACATCTAAAAATAAGTATACATTTAAAAAAAAAAGAAATAGAGATATATTTTAAATTTTTGGCAGTGATTTTTTTCAGAGAAGTAGACTTGATTTTTGTTATCTCCTATTCTATATGAATTTTTTTTTCATTTTTACTATGTGTGTGTATGGAAAAAAAAAATCACCCATACTGTCCAAAGGTAGATCTGGAAAAGTTCCCAGAAGTCATAGATACTCTTGAAATAAAGAGTTGTCTCCTTTTACGGTTCTAAAAAAAGCAAACAAGTTTTCTGAATATTGGAGAGGAATGGGCCTCACTTCCATATATGTATCCCAAGTAGAGATAAACTGATTTGTATCTGATATCACAGAACCAGTTTTATCCCCCACAAAAAGTTAATGTATGGAAGCTGTACCTGATAGATCCTTAGAACATGTAGCCAGCTTTTCCAAGTGACTGTTGATTTTCTCAATGGCTTTGAAGTTCTTATTCCTCTTCAGGACATCCACAGCAGACCGAGATTGTCGATCCAGCAGAGTGGGGTCTGCCCCAAAGCGCAGGAGCATCTGCACATCCTCTGTTTGTCCTAGGGTAGGCCAAAATGAGAAAGGGGGACTGTCATGGTTCCTTCCATAAGGAGACGTCCCCATGAGTGCTCTTCCTCCAAGTTGCCCAGGACAAAGAATAAGGCTCCCTCTGTTTAAGGAACCTAAACTGCCAGCTTAGGGCAGTCCACCCAACTCCCCAAAGCTAGGAGTCCTGTATGGAGTGGGAAGGACAATAGCTTTTAAGAGGTTCAGAAGTGCGCTCCTCTCTACCTTTCTCCCCTCTCCTTGGCAACAAGCAAGGAGAGGGGGAATCTGGTTACTAGGCAACAGTTACAGCTGTAAGGATAAGAGCAAGCTGTGACTTCAGTTCTTTATTCCCTAGAGAGGAAACAGAATATTGTTCCAGAAAAGCAAAAAAAAAAAAGAAAAGAAAAAGCCTATCTGGGGACAGGAGAAGAAAGTAGCAACTGCTTTGGCAATCAGGATTTTTGTTGTTGTCATTTGTTACCACCCTCCCAGCCCCAAACCTCTGGTTATAGGTTCCATTTACTGTTTTGATATATTTATTTGCCAAGCATCAAGGTGTCTCTGTGATCACAGGTGCAACAGTTTTCAGAGAGAAACAGGTATATCCCTGGGGGTGCACAAAGGCTTATGTCTGCACAGCATTAAACAAATCAATGCCTGACCTCCAACCTCCGTAATCTTTAATAAAATTCACTGCCTGACAAGGCATCTTTATTCCAAATACCATCCTGCTTATGGTGTTTTCCTTTCTCATCTCCCTAGTCACAACTGCTGATCTCTCACTTTACAAAAATTAACTCATACTTCCTACCCATCAAGAATTTTACTGCAATAGGCAAAATTCTAAGGCACCAAGATTCCTGACCCATGATGTAAAAATACCTTTTCCCAGTTATGCAATCAAATATTAATCTAGATGCTACTGTAATGAGACACCAAAAATGTAATTAGGATCACAAATCAGTTGACCTGAAGATGAGTAGATTATGCAGATCAGCCTGACCAAATTATATGAGTCCTAAAGATCAAAGTTCTAGAGGTCAGAAAGAGAAGTCAAAGATTCATAGTATGAGAGGGATTTGATGCATAAGAAATCCCCAGCTGGTTATGAAGATACAAGGGACCATAGGACAAATGTATGTGGCCTGGAGATGCTAAGAGTAGCTTCTGTGGATAGCTATTCAAGGAAATAGGGACCTCAGTCCAACATCGAGGAAGCACTGGTCTCTGTTAGTTCTACCAATAAGCTTGAAAGAGGGCCTAGAACTCCAGATGAGCACAAAGCCAAGGCTAACAGCTTGATTTCTGCCTTGCCAGAAATTGAGCAGGAACACTCACCTCACACCAGACTACTAACCTATAGAACTGTGAGCTAATAAATGGGTATTGTTCTAAGCCACTGTGTTTATGGTTAAGTTGTTACACAGTATAGAAAACTAATATATTGACTATATTATAATGCCCCAAAGTTTGGGACAATTAAAACTGATGCTTGCAAAGCCCATTTTAAAAGGCACTGCAATCCACCCCTACCTATCTCTAAAGCTTTATTTTTATATTTAATAATTATAAAAATGTTTACTATATTTATGCTTTGATTAGCTCTGTAGTAATAATTTTAGTCATAATTCAATCCAGAAAACATATTTAACCCTTAGAATCTGACAATCACAGAAATGTTTTAACGTTTAAAGTTACATGAGTATTTTTGTTCCAGAAGAATAATACTGGATGACCAACAGGTATTCAAGCATAAAATACATTAGGACAAACTTCTTTTAGAAAAGTAAATGAGAAAGATCCAAAAGGAGGAATGCACAGTTGGTATTTTTTATTATTAAAGGGCTTGCCTATAATATTTAAAATGAATGTTAGAGGATATAAAATTTGTGGCATTTATATTGTTATATACAAGGAGTAAGATATCCTATTTTAAAATACCAACATATATAAAATTCTGAAAAATAATCATTTCTTGCAATCATTTAGATTTCCATGTTAAAAATTCCAAATATCAACTTAAAAACATATAAAGAGGCACACAGGTTTTCAAAATTATTTTAGGGGATAAGGAGGCAAAATCTGAAAACCACTGACAAAATTTTTTGCCTAATCAGTATTCATTCCCTCTTTTCCTGAGGGGGGAAAAAAGTTTTCCTTTGGAAAAGTGCCTCTTGCTCATTCTCAGCCTACCTGATTTGATGAGAATAAATATCAGACACACACAAAACTTGTCCTACTCCACCTCCACTCCAAACCCCAGGCCCAAGAGCTAATACCATACCAGGATCAGGCCAATCAGGTCATTCTGCCCTGCTGGTTCTGTCCCATCCACCAGCTCAAGGGGCAAAGGTCTCACCACCACCTAGCTAATCAAATCATTCTATCCTGCTGGTTCTGTCCCATCATGCCTTCAAGAGCTACCACCTGACCAGGACTTAGTTAATCAGATAGTTTCATCCTTCTAGCCCAGTGATTGGTTCATGGAGGGCATGTGACCAAAGTCAGGTCAATTAGAATACTGGTAGTATTTTTACTGAACCATTGGAAGGAGGTAATCCCCTCTTTGGCTGAGATTGATAAATCAGCAGAAAGTAATCCTGAAGGTTCTGGTGCTTCAACTGAAAAAGAGCTTGACTAACAATGAACTTAGCACAGAAGACACCATTGCAGCAAGCAGCTGAACCAAATTCTGCAATTTTTATTCACAAGCGTCAATAAATTCCCTTTCTTGCCTAAACCAGTTTGAGTACCCTATTATAACCAAGCCAGATGGAAGAAGTCCTTACCCATCCTCACATCTTCAATTCTAGGAGATGACCATTTCTAGGTTTGGGATTTCTGTTGCCCAACTCTGCTGATTCCTTGAGACTCTACCTTCCTAGGATTCTCAAATCATTCTGCTACAGAACCAACTGGACCATCATAACAACAACCAGCACCCACCAAAATAACTAACAGAACTAAAGATTTCTAAGGTCCTGCTGATGCCAAAACTATTTTAAATGGTAGATTTGAAATTTAGATGAGATTAAAGAATGTGAAGAGCTTCTGACTCTACATATGAAAAAATACTCAAGATGGAGATAATCTCATTCACTATTAGGGCAACATTTCTGGGGTTCAAGTTAGTAATAGCTTTCAAATCCAAATACATACCAACATGCTAACATCTTAAACATACATAAACTGACGTACATCAGAAAATATTCGCAGAAGAAAACATGATGCTAGTAACATTCAGAAGGCTAAAGAGAGAGTGAGCATAGAGACTCTCAGCATAGTACTGTATTTTTTTATTTTTCTAATGTAATCTATTTAAAATTTATCTAAATAAACAATTTCTAACAAATTTTTCAACTAGGAAATCATGTTATAATACATTCCCACCAATTCATAAAGATACATAAAGAATGGTCTCTAAGTATTGTTTGCAACAGCAAAATAAATTAAAACACAGTTAAACATTTATCAGTAGCATAAGTAAAAGAAAATAGCATGAGGGGTTACAAACATGACCCAGCTATCAAGGTACTATTAGGGAATATGGCCAAGATATATTGTTCAATGAAAAGTGTACCATGTGCCCACATTTATCTTTGAAAAGAGAGAAATGATTTTATAAATACACATACTGGCAACACTCAAAAAGTTTGGTAACTGACATTGTGGAAAAGGATTTACTTTTCATCACATATCCTTTTTAAGTGTTTTGGGTTTTGTTTGTTTGTTTTTACCAAGAGCTTGAACTTTCCATTTTTTCTCTTTGAATTTTTAAAATTAAGATAAAGTCACATGCTATAAGATTCATCCTCTTAACATAATTCAGTGGGCTTCAGAGTATTTATGATGTTGTTCATCCATTACTATTATCCAATTCTAGAACATTTTCATCATTCCAAAAAGAAAAAAAAAAACACACACTTACTAGGAGTCACTCCCTATCTCCTACCAACCCCTGGAAACAGTAATCTAGTTTCTACCTCTAGGAAAGATTTCCTTATTTTGGTCATTTCATATAAATGAAATCATGTAATATGTGGACTTCTATGTCTGGCTTCTTGGCTATATGTTGGCCATGCTAAGTGAAATGAAAGATTCATACATATTTCTGCCTGTGTCAATACTTCCTTCCTTTCTATGACTGAATAATATTCTATTGCATGGACACACTGCATTTTGTTTATCTATTCATCAGTTAATGAAGATTTAGGTACTTTCCACTTTTAGGTTATTATGAATAACGTTGCTATAATCATTTTAGAAGTTTCTGTTCAGGCATACTTTTACATTTCTCTTAGATATATGCTTAGGAGCATATGTCTGGGTCTTAAGGTCACTTGAACTTTTTCAGAAACTTCCACACTGTTTTCAAAACAGATGAGCCATTTTTCTTACCCACCATCAAATGAAATTTCTATTTTTTCTATATCCTTGTCAACACTTGTTACTGTCTTTTTTATTTTAGCCATCCTAATGTGTATGAGTGTACTTCAAAGTTATAAACTGGTTTTTAAAGAGGTGATTCAAAGAAGCTTGCAATACATCAACAGGCAAAAAGAGGAGAATAGAACAGAAAGTCTAGAATTAGTGGCATGTGAAATCACTGAGGTCAGGACAATTTTTTTAAATAAATGGAGATGAGACCAACAAGAAGTCATTTAGAAAAACATAAAATTCATCCTTAAATTCCAACAGTTTTGGAATCTAAATGTTAAAATAATAAATAAATAAAAAGTATCCCCACAAGCACTAGAAGAAAATATCAGTGAATTCCTTTTTAATTTTGTTGTGGGGAAAAAGACTTTTTAACTTTGATTCCAAATCTGAGAACAATAAAACAAAAGATTGAAAAAGTTGATTTGCATTAATTTCATGACATGAAAGGACAAAATCAGAAGACAAGAGACAAACTGGGAGAAAAATACTCATATACCACAAAGAGATAATTAATGAAGAATTCTTTAAAATCGAGGACAAAGGACAAAAAATAGAAAAATGGAGAAGAGATATGAATATATAAATATGCTTTACATCTTCTCTGTTCTTTTTCACAGAAAAATATTAAAAACTTCTCAAATGTATAAAAGCTCCAACTCACACTCAGAGAAATGCAAATTAAAACAACACTGAGAGAACAATTCTCATCTAGCGGACCAGAAAAGAATTTTAAATACGACAACAAATTCTGTTGGGAAGGCTGCGGGGAGAAAGGTACCCTCATAGATTGTTGGTGGTAATGAAATTGGTGCAACTCTTCTACATGAAAACTTGAAATATGTAACCAAACTCATATGCGTGTATTCCTATGCATTCATATGGAGTACATTCCAGGATATACTATTAATGAAAAGCAAAGTGCCAAAGAGTATCCATAGAATGAGACTCTTCAGGCAAAAAAAAAGGGATGTAATAAAATACATATGCATCTGTTCATTGCTGCAAAAGGAAGAAAAAAACTGAAATTAAAGACATAGTTTATTGACAGGGGTGGACAGGAAAGGAGCAGAAAGAAGGGGGAAATGAGGTTGGAGGGAGTAGAGCAGAGATAAGGAGGAAATAACATTTCTCTAAGTATCTTTTGGAAAAAATTTCAGACTCCCAGAAAATCTGAACCCACAGCAATGTTTCACATGCTCTTTACATGCCCCAAATATAAACAAACAAAGCAATAAGATGGGAGAAAAAACAAAATATAGGACAAACACTGAAAAAAAAAAAAAAGCCTAAGCATTCTACAAATAACTCATAACCACAATAAAGGGAGTGGGAAAGAACAGTATCTAAAGGTAAAAAAAACAAAGTAAGCATAAATGAACATAAAATGATTAAATAAGCATAAATCTAGTTAATAAAAATGCTTCTCACTAAAAGAATAAATTTAATGCTTCTAACTAGAAAGAATAAATTTTTAAAAATTAAATAAAATAAATACATGGGCAGAAGGAATAAATCTTAATTACAAGAGAATTCCAAACAAAAAAGACAAAAATTAATAATGAGATTAAAGTAATAACCATTGCTGACAAAATCCACCAATGGATTCTATAATTAGCATGTAAAACTTTAAGAAGAAATAGGATTATTTACAAAGTTTTGAAGTATCTCCTCCAAGATATTCATTAACTACAATTTAGAAAACTAGTTACTTTACAGTGGAGAGATCCAATAGATCACACCTTAACCAAAAGAAAAAAAAAATCAAGGTAAACTTTATAAGAATCTCTTGGTATGATACTCTGAAAACACAAGGTAATTCCTATATTCTTACCCAAAATTCATAATTTCATTCTGATCCTAAGAAAATATAAAATAAACCCAAACTGATAGGCAGTCTACAAAATAACTGACCAATACTCTTCAAAAGGATCAAAGTCATGAAAGACAAGGAAAGACCGAGAAACTGTCACAGATTGGAGGAAACTAAGTGTAATGTGGGATCCTGGGACAGAAAAGGTGCATTAGTGAAAAAAACTAGTGAAATTCATATGAGGTCTGTATAGTACTGGTAGTATTATATCAATGTTATTTTCTTGATTTTGACAATTAAACTTTGATTATATAATATTGCCATTATGAGAAGCTGGACGAGAGCACAAGAAAAACCATTTTTTGCCAAATTTTCTGTTCAGTTCACAATAAAAGTTTTTTTAAATAAAACAATTAATTTCCCTAATGCAAAATAGGAAAAGGAAAGGAGTTAAAGAGAAAGAGAAGGAAAAAGGAGGAGAAGTAAAAGTTGAGAGGCCTTATTCAGCAGAGGCCATAAGGGCATCCTGTGGGAACATCTGTATGGAGAAAGAAAGGGCTCTCTTTACTTCACCTTTATTCTCTCAACTTTCAGAAAGCTGGAAAGGTTTCATTCTTTCTAATAAATAGGCTATAATTGGGCTGTCAAACACCTTTAAGTGAGCAAACATCCACACTATGAGTGTTCCCAAAAGATAAGAGAAGGAAAGGCACACAAAATATATTCAACGAAAAAATTGCTGAAACTTTCCAAATATTGAAAAAGACATAGGCATCCAGATCCAAGAAGCTCAAAAAACTCCCCCACTCCAAAAAAAAAAAAAAGGAAGTCCTCTCTGACGCATATTATAATCAAACTCTCAAGAAATAACAAGACAGGGAATTCTAAAAACACCAAGAGAAAAGCATCAAGTCACTTATATGGGAATCCCCATTAAACTAAAAGCAATTTTCTTAACAACTTTTACAGGACAGGTTAGGATAAGTCCTGAAAGAAAAAAATTGCCAACCAAGAATGCCACAACCAGCAAAGCTATCTGTCATACATGAGGAAGAAATAAAGACTCTCCAAGACAAGCAAACACTGGGGGAATTTATCACCATCAGATGAACCCCACAAGAAACACTTAAGGTCTAGCATGTGCAGGGCCCTAGTTTCAGTGGAAGAAGGGAAAGCAGGAAGGGGGGAGAAATGCTTAAGGGAGTCCTCTACTAGAAACAAAATCATGATAATGACCATAATGAAAATACACAGTAATACAAAACTCAGTTGAACCCAAAACTAAGATACACAAAAGAAAAATCAAACCCTATCAATACATAAAAATCACTAAACCACAAAGATAAACGAGAAGAAAGGAATAAGGGAACAAAAGATATTGCTATGTTTTGGATCTAGGAATGTCCCCTGAAAAAGCTCATGTTTTAGGTACTGCAATAATATTTAGAGGTGAAAAGATTGGATTATGAGAGCTGTAATCTCATCAGTGGAGTAATCCATTTGATGGATTAATAATCTGAATGAACAAGTGGGTAGTAACTGTAGGCAGGTGGGTCAAGGCTGGAGGAAGTAGGTCACTGGGTGTGCCTTAGGGACTATATCTTGTCCTTAGCTCCTTGAGCATGCTCTCTCTCCCTGCTTTCTGGCTGCCATGAGCTGAGTAGCCTTCTTCTGCCAATCCCTCCAGTCATATTTCTACAACTACACTACAGATTTAATGGACCAAACAGAAACGTACAGAACATTTCATTCAAGCTGCAAAATATATAAAATACATTCTTCTCACCAGCACATGGAATATTTGCCATTCTTTAGGCCGTAAAACGAGTCTCAATAAATTCGAAAATACAATAGTGTGTATCTTCACTGACCACAAAGGAATAAACCCAGAAATCAAACAAGAAGCTATGGTTAAAAAAAAAGCTCAGTAGTAGAGCACTTGCCTATCTACACACAGGGTTCTAGGTTTGATCCCTTGTAACATACACATACACACACACACACGTGCACACATGAGAAACTTTAGAAACTATGCAAATACATGAAAGTTAAACAATATATTCAAATAGCTAGTGGGTCAAAGAAGAACATCAAAGGGAAATTATGAAATTTCTTAAAACACATGAAAATGAAAACAATATACAAAAATCTATGGTAGATAGTAAAAGCAGAATAAAGAGGGAATTTGATAGAAAATACAAACACATTTAAAATTAAAAGAAAAGCATAAATATTTCAAAAAAACAATCTGATGATATAACCCAAGGAACTAGAAAAGCAAGAACAAACCTAATTCAAAATTGGTAGATGGAAAAAAAAACCAAAGAGTAGAAATAAACAAAATAGAAACTAAAAACGATAAAGATCAACAAGATAAAGAAATGGTTTTTGAAAAGCTAAACAAAAGACGAAACTTTATACTAACCAAGAAAAAAATACAGACAACTCAAATAAAATCTAAGATGAGAAAGGAGACATTATAACTGATAACCACAAAAATACAAAGGATCATTAGGAACTAACAACTATATAGCAAAGAATTAGAAAATCTAAAATAAATGGATAAGTGTCTAGACACACAAAACACACCAAATCTGAACAATGGTCACAGAAAACCTGAACAGACCAGTAACAACTAACTAAATTAAACTGGAAATAAAGTCTCCTGACCAAAAAAATAATATTAAAAAACCTAGAACCAGAAGTTTCACTGCTGAATTTTACCGCTTATATAGAAAAAACTAAGACCAATTCTTCTCAAACCATTTCAAAGTATTAAAAAGGAGGAAACCTTCTCAAACCCACTCTATAAGGTCAGCATTACCTTAATACCAAAACCAGAGAACAACAAAAAAAACT
Organism: Glaucomys volans; assembly: GCA_020662805.1. Taxonomy (NCBI): domain Eukaryota; kingdom Metazoa; phylum Chordata; class Mammalia; order Rodentia; family Sciuridae; genus Glaucomys; species Glaucomys volans. The sequence continues at coordinate 330,808 of JAJEJO010000713.1, read as the reverse complement.
AGAAACAAATGCCCCCAATAAACATAGATAGAATAATTCTCAAAATACTAGCAAACCAAATTCAATAGCTCATCAAAATGACTATATTCCAAGTGGGATTTATCCCAGGGATGAATGATGGTTCACATACATAAATCAATAAACATATAACATTAAATTGATAAACATAATTCAGCACCACATAAAGAAGGAAGAATGAAAAACCATACGATTATGTCAACAGACACAGAAAAGGTCAATAAAATTCAACATCCCTTCATGATAAAAACCCTTAAAATATTAGGTGTAGAAGGAATGTACCTCAACACAATAAGGGACAGCCTATACCATACTGAAAAGCTGAAGTAATTTCCTCTAAGACAACAATCCAAGGATGCCCACTTTCACCACTAATTCAATATAGTACTAGAAGTCTTAGCCACAGAAATAAGATGAGAAAGAAATAAAGAGCATTCAAATAGAAAAGGAGGTCAAATTATCCCTGTTTGCAGATGACATGATTTTATATATAGAAAAAAAACCCTAAGATTTCACCCCCCAAAAAACTGATACCATTAATACCAGATTCAGTATGGTTGGTTACAAGATACAAAAATCAAAATGTAAAAAAAAAGTAGTTTTTTATACAACAATAATGAAATTGCTGAGAAATACATCAAGAAAGAAATACCACTCACAGTAGCTACAAAAAAGTCTAGGAATAAATTTAACCAAGGAAATGATTGATATCTACAATGAAAATTATTAAAAGTGTAAAGATATCCCATATTCATAGATTGGAAGAATCAATACTGTTAATATGTCCATATTAAAATGTCCACAGTGATCTACAGGTTCAATGCAATTCCTATCAAAACACCAAAGACATCCATCAAGGAAATAGAAAAAAATCTTAAAATTTGTGTGGAATTACTGAAAGTCCCAAATATCCAAAGCAATCCTGAGCAAAAAGAATAAAGCCTTGACCATTACAATGCCTAATTTCAGAACATATTACAAAGCTATGATAACCAAGACAGTATAATACTGACATAAACACAAACTTAAGAGACCAACAGAACAGAATAAAGAACCCTGAACTAAACCCAAATTACAGCCAAATAATTTTCAACAAAGTAAGCAAGAAAATACTTTTGGAGAAAGGAAGTCTTATCAATAAATGGTGCTGAGGAAACTAGATATCCATAAGCTGCCAAAAGAACCTAGATCACTCTCTCTCACCATATAAAAAAAATCAACTCAAAGTGATCAACGATTTAAATGTATGACCCCAAACTATGAAACTATCAAATGAATACAGAGAAGAAACACTTCAGGACATTGATCTTGGCAAAGATTTTTTTGGATATGACTTCAATAGCATGGGCAGTAAGGCAAAAATTGACAAATGGGATTAAATCGAACTAAAAATCTTCTGTACAACAAAGGACACAATCAACAGAGTAAAGAGAGCAAAAAGACAATGTATAGAATGGGAGAAGAGATTTTAAAACTATTCTTCTAACAAGGAATTAACTTCCAGAATATACAAACTCCAAACAGAAAAAAAATCCAATTAAAAAATCAGCAAAAAGCATGAATAGACTTTTCTCAAAAAAGGATACACAAATAGCCAACAAGTATATGAAATAATATTCAACATCACTAGTCATCAGGAAAACACAAATCAAAGGAAACATCAAAGCCACAATGAGACATCTCACCCCGTATTTGGGATGGCTATTATAAAAAAGACAAAAAGTAGTAACTGCTAGTAAGGATACAGAGAAAGGGAAACTCTCATACACTGTTTTGGACAGTGTAAATTAATATAACTATTATGGAAAACAGTTTGAAGTTTCCTCAAAATTTAGAAATAGAACTTCCACCTGATCCAGCAATCCTACTACTGTAATTGCAATTGGTGTATCAAAGAGACATTTGCACTTCCAAGCTTCCTGCAGCACTTTTCACAATAAGCATGATATGGAATAAACCGAGGTTTCCATCAACAAAAGAATGGATAAAGAAAATGGATAAACACACATGGAATATTATTCAGTAACAAAAAGAATGAAATTCTATCATTTCCAGCAACATGGATATATCTGAAGGACATTATCTTAAGTAAAATAATGCAGTCACAGAAAAACAAATAATGCATGTTCTCATGCATAGGCTGCCATAATTTTGGTTGTCAACTTGAGAAGATTAAGGAATGCCTAGATAACTAATAAAGCATATTTCTGGGTGTCTGTTGAGGGTGTTTCCAGAAAATATTGATGTGTGGGCCAGTGAATGCAGTAGGGAAGACCTGCCCTGCATGTAGGTAGCCCCGTCAAATAAGCTGAGGGACCAGATGAAACAAAAGAGCAGAAGTGGGAAGCAGTCTCTGGTTCAAACTCCCCTTTTGAGAGTGGGTGCATTTCTTTGATCCTGTGACCCACGAATATCAGAGTCCAAACTCTTCAGCCTTTCAGGACAGACTTGCACCAATGGCTCTCCAGGGGGTTTTGGGTCTTTGGTCTGGGACAGGGTCTGTATCATTGGCCCCTCTCTTGTTCCAAAGCTTTTTATTTCTGGGACTGAGAAACTATACTGATTTCTCTGGCTATCCAACTTACAGCCATTGTGGGACTTTTCATCCTCTGATCATGTAAGCCAATCTACTGAAGTCCCTCTTATAATAATTACACATATAGAGATATAACATTGGTATTTATAAAATTACATATATGATATATATGTATCATTGGTCTGTTTCTCTGGAGAATGCTGACTAATACATACTGGAAACTAAAAAGCTGACCTCAAAGAAGTATTGAAGAGTGGTTACCAGAGCCCAGGAAGGATATGAGGAAGGGACGGATGGAGTTAGATAGGAAAAATAACTTCTAATGTTCTAGCACAGTAGGATAACCATGGTTGACAACAATTAATTGAATATTACAAAAAAGCTAGTAGAGGGGATTCTGAATGTTCCGAAAACACAGAAATGATTTATGTCTGAGGTTAGAGATATACTAATTACTCTGATCTGATCATTACATATTATTTACATGCACTGAAATGTCACACTGTATGTCCATAAGTGTATGTACTTATTATGTGTTGATTAAAATTAAAATACATTTTTAAATTAATTAATTAAATAAAAGTGGGCTGTCCAATATGGTCGTCACTAGCCACATATGGCTACTGAATGCCTGAAATAAGGCTAATCCATATTCTAACATACTGAGAGAGTAAAAAACATTCTATATTTTAAAATACAAAAGTTAAAAAATGGAAAATGTCTCAATAAGTTTATATTAATTACAAAGAAAAACAATATTTTGATACATGGGTTAAATAAAGTATACTATCAAAATTAATTTCACCTATTTTGCTACACGGCTACTAAAATTTTTTTAATTGTATATGTGGCTCTCATTATACTTGCATTAGACAGAGCTGACTAAAACTGAAATGCTTGCAAATTTGGCAATGAAGGCATGACATGTCTATAAAATACCCCAAAATTACTCAAGCTACATGGATAACAGGAAACCTAGACATGTTTCTTTGTCAATCAAAGTCCTTACTGGAAATATCTTTTCTTGAGGATTTGCAGTGCTGAAATATGTAATAAGAGCACAATGATTGGTGGCATAGAATTTAATTACAATTAATATGTGAATGTTAGCTTTGGCACAATGGCATGCTGGAGCTAGCACATACCAGTTCACAGTTCACAAGGACCAACTGTCCAGAAAAATTGCAAGCTACTTAATAAAATTTACAAGAAAACACATTTAAAACAAAACAAGGCATGTAGTGCAGTGGACCAAAAAAAAAAAAAAAAAGAATGATTTACTATTGATTTGTGCTATTATATGGATGAACCCTGAAAATATGCTAGTGAAAAAAAATCCAGTCCCCCAAATCTACATATTATACAATTCCACTGACCTGAAATGTCTAGAAAAGGCAAATCCATGGAGACAGATTGCCAGTGGTTGCTTAGGACTAGAGGGCAGGGGAACTGGGAAATAACTGCTAACGGATATGGAGTTTCTTTGGGGCAAACAAAAAAATGTTCTAAAATTGACTAGTGATGATGGTTGCACAACTTTGCAAATTTACTAAAAAGCATTACATTGTAAACATTAGACACGTAAATTATATAACCAGGAATTACATTTTGATGAATCTCAAAAAAATCCATAGGACACCCTTTCTCTGTTGTCCCACAGGTAGGTTCCTGCTGAAAAGGGAACTTCTGAAACCTGCTGCAATTTCCAAGGACCCAGCAAACCAGAGGCCACCAAAAGGAGTCGTTTAGGCTATGTCTGTTCCACAGGGATGAATAACTTTTTTTTGTCATGTTTAATTCTGATCTGAGATTTGAAAATCAGAGATATCACAGTTTTTTGTTTTTTGTTTTTTTACCTTACACTGAGTCTGAGAGCCCATTACCATTATGGAAAAAAAAAAATGTGTTCTACATCCAAAACAGAAAACAAAGACTGAGGGGCCTGAGAGTTTCAAGGAAAATTAGTGCCATCAGAGAGCTCTAAGGGAGTGAACGTCATCTTGTTTCACAAGCTAAGTATGTCCATGTCCGAAGAGTTTTTCCTTTATTTGCCAGTCTCTCTTCCACGTGGACTGTCTCCAATAAGTATGGAAGGCTATAGTTTCTGTGTTAAATTCTAAGTGCCAAGAAGGCAAGACCACATCTATTGTCTGGCTCAAAGTTAAACTCCACTGCTAATACAAATCTGGCATAAAATAAAACATCTTGTAACATGCAATGAGTGGGGAACAAACACAGCCAGAGCCCAGGTTCGTGAGTCATTCAAGCCTGCAGAAGCCACTTAAAGCCAAAGAATAAGTGAGTCCAGCAACTCTTGCCCCTCACCCCACCTTCTTTCTATATACAGTCTATTATCCCAATCATGCTGAATTCAAGGGAAAGGTTAGCCCTCTAAGCCTGCCACAGGGTGGGAAGGGACAAGGTGATGGTGACTGATGTGGGTTTTCTAATACCTGCAACCACCCAGCCCACACCACATCTCCAGCACAGTGCTGTCACTTACGCTTGATGAGGTATCCTGGGGAGTGGGCAGCCACAACATGCAGGACAGTGCAGCCATCCTCATCCTTCTGGTTAATGCGTCCTTTCCACTCAGGCTTGTGGTCCATTAACCACCTGAAAAGCTGGTTTTCCCCTAAAGGGAATTTAAATCAGTTACACATGTTATTTTCTACATACATAAAATCAGCAAAGCAAATCAATGTGTGCCACACTAAGGTAACAAATGACGAATCCAACATGTTTCCACTCACCACAAACAGGTGTGGGGAGACACAGGAGTGTATAAATGGAAAGGATGAATTACAGAAAGGTGTTCATTATAAGCTCAGGTCAGGTTCCCTAAAAGCCTGAGACAGGGGTTTTTTTATACATATGATTTATCAAAGGAAAGACAGAGATCTCAGAAGAAAGACAGCAGGACAGGGCTAGGGAAGGTGCTAAGCAAGGAAGTAGTCTTGGCTGCAGTTGGCTCCAGCCTAATCTCTCCAGGTCTGGAGCATGAACTGCACCACAGCTCTGAACCACCCTCAGGCCTGGGCTGGCCTTTTGTATCCCTCTGTCAGTCAGTCAAAAGCTACAGAATGTCCCCAACGAGGAAGGCAAGGTTGAGGGAGGCCCCCGCTGGGAAGTGATGCCTAGGAGCAAGAAGCAATTTTCTGGCCAAAGGGATGGCTGTGAGTTGTTATCAGTCAACAAAGATCACAGGTGGGGACAGGCATTGCTGTAAAGAGAATATGTAAAGGACACCACCAGCCTCCACTTTACTCATCAAGTTAGTATTTCTGATTAGATTGCCCTACTCCATTATTATGAACAGGACATAGATTTTAAGTGTTTTCCTAGATTCCTTCCTTGTAGCAACTGAGATCTAGAAAAGTCACATACCTCTGCCCACTCTGTGGATACCATTTGCAACATGTCAGAGATGTCCTCTAAGAAACCAATCAGGTCTCTTATTCTTCCAGATGAAGTTCATGATTGATTTCTCTATTTCTATGAGGAATGTCATTGGGATTTTAATTGGAACTGCATTGAATCTGTATAGCGCCTTTGGTAGAATGGCCATTTTGACAATATTAATTCTACCTATCCAAGAACATGGGAGATCTTTCCATCTTCTAATGTTTTTTTCAATTTCCTTCTTTAGTGTTCTGTAGTTTTCATTGTAGAGATCTTTCACCTCTTTTGTTAGATTGATTCCCAAGTATTTTCTTGATTTATTTATTTTTTGAGGGTCTTGTGAATGGAGTGGTTTCAAATAGCCAAAACAATCCTGAGCAGGAAAAGTGAAGCAGGAAGTATCACAATACCAGACCTTAAACTATACTACAGAACAAGAGTAACAAAAACGGCATGGTACTGGCACCAAAATAGACAGACCAATGGTACAGAATAGAAGACACAGAGACCAACCCACATAAATACAATTACCTCATACTAGACAAAGGAGCCAAAAACATGAAATGGAGAAAAGATAGCCTGTTCAATAAATGGTGCTGGGAAAACTGGAAATCCACATAGAGTAAAATGAAATTAAACCTCTATCTCTCACCCTGCACAAAACTCAACTCAAAATGGATCAAGGACTTAGGAATTAGACCACAGACCCTCCACTAAATAGAAGACAAAGAAGGCCTGAATCTTCATCATGTTGGCTTAGGATCAGACTTCCTTAACAAGACTTCCAAAGCACAAGAAATCAGAGCAAGAATCAATAAATGGGATGAACTCAAACTAAAAAGCTTTTTCTCAGCAAAGGATACAATCAATAATGTGAAAAGAGAGCCTACAGAGTGGGAGAAAATCTTTTCCACATGCACTTCAGATAGAGCACTAATCTCCAAAATTTATACAAAACTTTACACCAAAAATACAAAGAACCCAATCAATAAATGGGCCAAGGAACTGGACACTTTACAGAAGAAGACATACAGGCGATTAATAAATATATGAAAAAGTGTTCAACATCTCTAGTAATTAGAGAAATGCCAATAAAAACAACTCTAATATTTCATCTTACTCCAATTAGAATGGCTATTATCAAGAACAAAAACAACAATAGACATTGGTGGGAATGTAGGGAAAAAGGCACACTTTTACACTGCTGGTAGAGTTGCAAATTGGTGCACTCACTCTGGAAAGCAGTGTGGAGAATCCTCAGAAAAGTTGCAATGGATCCACCTTTTGACCCATTTATCCCACTCCTCAGTTTATACCCAAAGGACTTAAAATTACCATATTACATAACGCAGCCACATCAATGTATATAGCAGCTCAATTCACAATAGCTAGATTGTGGAACCAACCTAGATGCCCTTAACAGATGAATGGATAAAGAAACTGTGGCATATAGACACAATGGAATATTATTCAGACATAAAGAAGAATAATGTTATGGCATTTGCAGATAATTGGATGGAAATGGAGAATATCATGCTAAGTGAAATAATCCAAGGTCAAAAAACCAAAGGCCGAATGTTTTCCCTGATAAGTGGATGATGATATATAAAGGGGGTGGGACATGGGGGTGACAGAAGAATGGAGGAACTTAAGATTACGTAGAGGGAAATGAGAGGGTGGGGGAATATGAAAAATGGTGGAATAAGACATACATCATTACCCTAAGAACATGTATGATTACACAAATGGGATGAATCCACATGGTGCACAGCCATAGAAACAAGAAGATGTACCCATTTGTAAATGAGTCAAAATGCACTGTAAAAACACAAAAATAACTTAAAGAAAATTTTTTAAAAAGTAAAAAAAAAAAAGAAACTAATCAGGGATAAACTTGAAGCCTTGACCTTACCAACACTGCCTGTGACAGCAGGAGCCAATTTAAAGAGTTAACTAACTTAAAGAGTAGATTCAGAGAAAAGCAATGCATTATAACCAGAGAGACACTTTCCTGCCATCCGGTCTCCTAATTTGAAGCTGGGAGGACTGGACTCAACTGCTCTGGATCAGCTCCACTTGTAAATATTTATCCATTAACCTCTGTGTAAAACTGAAAATATTTTATGGATTTCCCAATATGTGAAATAGATAGGCAAGACAAAAATCTGTCAGAAACAAACATAGGGGTCTAAGGCCTCAAGCCCCTGGCCATCTCAACCACTCCCATTCCCATGGAGACAATGTAGACTGGAACTTGTTTTCTTGGCACCTTTTGGCTCTAAAATGATACGGGCAAATGTTCAATATTGACACCCAGTATGGGTGGCAAAGAAAAACAAGTTTTTGTCTAAAATGTGAGTGAGTGTATGTGTCAATGATAGAATAAAAATATTTTAAAATTTAAATCTTATAACCAGATGGTGAAGCTTACAATTTTTTTTTTTTAACAAAAATAGCAGTCCTCAAAAAGAACCACAACCAAACTATATCAGTAATAACCCATTTTTCCCTTAGGATCTCACAGCCGAAGTCCCACACAACAGCAACAGGCCCTCTAGGCTATGGAGGAAGTGAATGTGAAGGGGAGAGGACCCCCAGAGCTGCTTTAGCCAGCAGGGGAAACCACAGCTCTCCCCGGAGTGCTGCCCAGAAGCAGCTGTCTGTTCCAAGTTGGGTTTTAGGGCTTCACCCTATTGCCAGAATTGTCATGGAATCTTTTCAATTTGGACCTTTTATAGCCACTAGGTCCCAGGAGAAATAAAAATGATACTGTTGTCCTGTTCCTTTCATTCATTTGAAAATTCAAATCATTCAGTTAGTCTCCATTCAAGCATTTAAATTCCGGTTTCACTTGACCTCAGCAGAAATCAAGGTCTAAGAGCTGGAAGCAGCTTGAAGGGTGTAACTAGAAGAACACTCACTTGCTTGGATACAGAGTCGCATGAGTGCATGAAGAGGGTACGGTCCTATCGTCTCAATACTTGCACCAATGGAGATAAGCCACTGGACTAACTTAGGCACCTGTTCCATTTTCTCATAAAGTCCAATGAAGACATACTTCTGGAAAACACATACACAGAGGAAGAATCATAAGAATTGTGGAAATTACTACAACTGTATTATTATGGTTTAGATCTGGAATGTCCCACAAAGGCTCATGTGCTAAAGGTTTTGTCCCCAGATGGTGGTGCTACAGAGATGTGGTAGAAACTTCAGGAGGTAGAGTCTAGATGGAGGAAGTAGGTCATTAGGGGCATGCCCTTGAAGGAAATATTAGGACTGGAGTCCTGTCCTCTTTCTCTCTGCTTCCCAGCCACTGTGAGAAGGTGAGCAGCTTTGTTCTACACCTTGCCATCCCCACCACAATGTTCTACCTCAACACAGGTCCAAAAGCAATGGATCCAGCCAACCATGGATGGAAACCATGAGCCAAAATAAATCTTTCCTCCTTTTAAGTTGTTTATCTCAGATATTTTGTCACAGCAACAAAAATCTGACTAACACAAAATATGAAACTTCAAATTCCTTTACCCATAAAATTTGGAATCAATAAACCTGGATTAGCTGTAGTACAAGCTTAAGATTATTATAAATAACAAATTTGTGGTGAGGCAGCTAAAGGGGAAATCCCAAATACAGGGCTGAAGTGGCCTGATTTGAAACCATGAGTTTCAAGTCACCTTACCTCAAAGAGACTTTTCAGCGACAACTCAGGAACATGAATATTTCCTGGTAGTCGGTCTTTTTTTGCTGACAACAGTAGAAATGACTGATAGGAGGGGAAAAACAGAGAAGGTCAGAATAATAATGTTCTTCACATAGGTTATCAGAGCATAAAGATTATTTTAAGCCTTAAACAAACAAACACAAGAAAAGAATGTGCTCTAGCTTCGTCCTTTTTTTTAAGCTACCTACCAAGATTCTCAGCCTGAGTCATGAGAATCAAAGTCTCTCTATTCAGCCAATTTCCTGTTCCTGCTGAGGGCTAAGTTCTCTTCATATTTCCTCAATGCCTGCTGAGGACAGGAGTAGCTGTCACACAGCATTGAAGACAGTATAGTGGCGGCAGGGTACAAAAGAAATTCCCTGCAAAGTGCTTAAAATATGACCAGAAGACTTGAATCCTTTAGAAATATCACATCCTGGTCAATTCTTTAACACACCTGTTTGTGTTTCATAAGCACCAAGTACTTGAGGCCCATTAGACCCTATTGTGAGGTATGCTAGAACCAGCTCCTGTTCATATCTCTTCCTACCTTGGCTGTGATGAGAGTATTTATACTATGGAAATTGGCAAATACTACGAATCAGGATCTCTCTCTCTCTCTCTCTCTCTCTTTCTCTCTCTCTTTTTCCCCAGAAGGTCAGTTGTTAAAACATGACCTTACATAAAATCATGAAACCTAACCCCAGAGAATGTAAGCAAATTTTCCAAGGTCAAGCATACTCTGAAAGGCTCCTAATGAGATCATCTAGGCATGCCAACAGGATGAATAATTCCAGGCTCTGGTATGACCCTTCTCAATCCCAACCTCCCTCATATATGCCTTGGTCAGAAGACTTAGGTCTTTAGAAATTGATACTCTGGACTCATCTTTCTTCTAGCTTCTTTCAGTGTGGTGTCACTTAAACAAACACACTGCCCACACTCAACCTGAAATGATACATCCAGGGCTCTAAAAGTCCTGATTGCTGCTCTGGCTTTTACAAGATGCCTCAGTCTCCAGTAATTGAGAATTACCAGGCTTAACTGCAGCCAAAATGTCAGATCTGTGTTTTGGTTTGAATATAAGGTGTCCTACAAAAGCTCATGTGTGAGATGATGCAGGCGTGTTTGGAGGTGAAATGATCAGATTATAATACCTGCAAATCCATTTGATGGATTAATGATTTGAATCAACTATTGTTTTGGATGGTAACTGGAGAAAGTAAGTCACTGTGAGCATGACTTTGGGCTTTATATTTTGTCTCAGACATCTTGCTGTCCCTCTCTGCTTCCTGGCTACCTTGAGCTGAGCAGCCTTCTTCCACCATACCACTCCACAATGACATCTAACTCACCTTGGGCCCAGAGCAATGGAGCTGGTCAACCATGAACTGAACCTCTGAAACCGTGAACCCAAAGTAAACTTTTGCTCCTTTGAGTTGTTCTTGTCATGTATTTTGGTCACACTGACAAAAAACTGACTAACACAAACTACCACTTGGGCTGGATTCCTGAGGCTTACTGTTAACATGGAGTGATAATGTCTTAGAAGCTGCCTCCATCCCATTCTTTCATACCCACCTAGGTCATGGAATTCCATTCACGTCCACCTCACACTGGGAAGAGGGAGCAGAGCTCCTTCCTAGGAGTATATAAATTGAACTGAATTTCTGTTAATGAGTACTAAGGCCTCCTACTACTTTAGTAGCAGAATCACAGAATTTCAGAATTTTTTTTTTAAAATAAAGCTGGAAAGATCCTTATTGATAGATCTCTTAGTCCAACCTTCTTATCCCAAATGTCATAATAGGGTCTTAGATTTCTGATTTCCAGTTCCCCAAGAGTCTAGTCTACTTTCTTTATCCTTGCTGCCCACTCTCCTAAGAACTATTAAAATGGGAGTAAGCTTCAGGAAGACCATGGCTAGATTTAAATGGGATTCCCACGAATCCCTGAAACTATATGTATAATTATCCGTGAATGCAAAGAGAGCCCTATAGTTTTCATTAGATTTCCATTAGAGTTCATGACCTTGCCAAAAATTGAATTCTCTATTCTAAAGTCATTCAACCTGCCTGGTCCTAGAGTCCTGAACAGTTTTCCCCTTGATTTTGGTGACTTTTCTGGAATGCCCAACTTTAGAAAACCTAGCAGCCCCTTTCTAGCCAATCTCCCAACCTTGGCCACCCCATTCTCATGAGCACTTAAAACTCACCATCAATGAAAACTACTATTCACTGGGCACATAGGTATCAGGGTATCATAAAACTTCTTAGCTCAGTGCCTGGCGAATCAGAAGACTTCAATAAACATTAGCTAATGTTATTATTAGATACTCTGGTCCATGATTTCTTAATTCTCAAAAAAAAAATAAAGAACAAGTTTGTATGCTGCAACTTACAAATGAGGAAATGAGGCTCAAAGGAGAAGTAATCAAACCAAAACAGCAAGTGGAGGATTAGGATTCAAGGATACCTAAGTACACTCTCATTTAGCTGCTATTCCTCGTTTTTGCAGACCCTTAAAATTATTCAGAAACCCTCTGAGCAGCACACACAGGTCATCTGGGCCCAGAATAGCTAAAGTAGACAAAAGGAATGAAGATGAATATACAACATTCACTGTCCTCATCTCACACAACCATTAGAATTCAGACTTTACATTTCTTTGACAACATTGAAGGTACAGATCAAGGGGCCAGATTGCCACAGATTAAGTATTTTTACTATCTTAAAATAACAGAAACGGGCTGGGGATATAGATCAGTTGGTAGAGTGCTTGCCTCGCAAGCCTTGTCAATGCCCTGGGTTCAATCCCCAGCACCACATAAAAAAAAGAAAGAAAAAGAAAAAACAGAAATTGGTTGATTAGGATATATCAATAACTTTCTATCTTTAACACTATTTCAGTTAAGAAGCTATTTTGGCATCAACATAAATAAATAATACTTCACAATTCCTCAGTGTCAAAAAAAAATAATTTCATCAAAAGTATACTTTCCCAATAAGATGGCCATCTCCTTGTACTTACATGCCATAATCCTTTTTTTGCCAACTTTTCTATTACAGATTGCCACACTTCTGTTGAAAATCCAGTAGTGAAAATATGATCAAAGCAGGGCAAGAAACTCTGCAAAACAATGGAGTCACCTGAAAAAAAGTTCCATAGTTTAGAAATGTTAACATGAACACACACACAGACAAACAGTAAATTAAAGATCTTAGAAAGAAGGGTATTTCAAAGTATAAAGTCCTTTATAATTGACTGAAGTGGCAATCATTTTAAGTTTACCCATAAAATCAATCTCCTAAGATTCAGGAGGCATAATGTGGGCTAACATTCACTTAGCCTTTCTATTTGCAGAGCCCAGTGATAAGTGCTTATATTTAATTCTCAAACAAACCACTAAGGCAGTGTCTATTTTCTGCACTTACAGAGGAAGAAATGGAAGCTTAAGGGAAGTTACAAAACTCACTTCCCTTAAGAAAAATGTGATAAATATTATTGTTACCCAACAGATTGAAATTATGATCACAGGTTTCATGGCATATCGTGCAGCTGGTTCATGACAAAAATCAACACTGGAACTGAGATCTCCCAGCTCTTCTGGTCAACACAACTTCTTCTAACCTAGTGACCCATCAACCTAAAATATCGCAAGATCTTCCACATCACCCCTCTCAAACTCTATAACAATGACCAAAGGGACAGGCCAAGCTCCAGAAAAACATGGCACCTCTTCTGGGGTTATTAACTTCAAGGCATAAGTAAACATTAAAACAAATGTACAATGCATGTGAATGTACAATGTATATGAAATTTCCATAAATGTATTTTTCAAAATTTAGGAACTGGGTCATACCCTCCAAAAAGAAGTACTTTGGGAGAAAAGTGCCAGATGTATTTATTGCCCTAAGAAGTCCTGTTGATTGCCCCTGCTTAGGGTGGTGGGAATAACAGAAACACTCAGGTTATCTTAAGGTACAGTCAAGAAGAATCAGTTTTCTGAATTCCCATAACTCTAGCCTGGCTTCTGGCAGGACATTGGCTTGTAAAAGATGAAGAAAAGGCAGTGAGAAAGTTCAGAGAATGGACCAAGCCATTAGATTAAAAGGAAAAAGAGGCCACCATTGCACAAATAAGAATAAAATTATGGCATTTGCTGGTAAATGAAAAGAACTGGAGAACATTATGCTAAGTGAAATAAGTCAGACTCAGAAGTCAAGGGTTGAATGCTTTCTCCTACACAGAAGCTAGCATTAAAAAGGAAAAATAAAAGGATGTGTCTCCCATGAAGATAGAAGGGATATCAGTGGAGTAGAGGAAGGGGACTGAGGATGGGGACAAGGAAAGGAACTATGTAATGAAATTGACCAAACTATGCTATGTACATAATTGAATGTATCACAGTGAATTCTACCTTTATGTCTGTCTATAAAGCACCAATTAAAAAACAGTAAATAAACAGAAGGAAGACTAGTAGAGTAGAGGATGGGCAATAGGAGAAGGGAGGACAGGAGGTAAAGTGGAAGTACTGGGGACTGAAATAGTGCAAATTATATTTCATGTATTATGAATATGTCAAAAATGAATCCATTATTATGTGTAACTATAATTCACTAATAAAAACATTAAATTTTTTTTTTTAACAAAAAGAGGCCAGCTTTGGCCACTGTGAGCAAAATGCTGACTGTAGAGCTATGGCTTACCCACACACGTCTGGAGACCTTGGATTTCTCTGTCTGAGGAACATGGCTGTGCCTGCCTCTAACCCTTCCCACTGCAACTGTGGTAACCCCCATTTTGGGCCAACCTAGTCAAAATTCACAGGATTCCACTAACAGACCACAGAAGTGGCTTTCCCACAATAACACTGGGAACAGTTGAACTGCTAACAGTTGAATCAACTGTTAGCAGTGATTTCCCCACTTCTGAAAGTCAAAGACCATTTCTCAGTAATTCTAATATGTACTTTTTTCATAGTCTAATACTATGAAAGAGGGCCATGCCTTACAATTCATGCTGTCTCTCACTGGCAAACCATTAATTAATGGCACATCTTAAATGAGTACAACTTAAGTTTGATCAAACACAATACTTGAAAACAAAGACCTGAATATTGGCAGGACTTGACTGCACCGTTACATGTGCTTTATAGGCTTCTGGTTTTGCCTAAACTGCACCACTGACAAAATCATCTCATAGGCCAGGTCATCGGAGTGATCTAATGCAGAGAAGCAGAAGGTGCCCCTAGGGGTCCCTCCTAGACTGAGTAGATGGGGCCTCTGCTGAAACCGCTGTTGTACCTGGCAGTGAGCATCACAGTGTGATGCAGAGCGTCCATTATCAGCTTTCTCAGGACCATCCATCAGCCCTTCCAGGTTATTTTCATAGCAAACAAGAGTATTTTCTCATGGATTACATAGAAGGAAAAGAGGGGTGGGATCGGGGTGGGGGATAAGAATAATAACAATAAGACAAACATCACTACCCTATGTACATGTATGATCACACAAACGGTGTGACTCTACTTCATGCACAACCAGAGAAACAACAGCTGTACTCCATTTGTGTACAATGAATCAAAATAAATTAATTTTTTTAAAAAAAGAGTGTTTTCTCAACAGAGTAGAGAAATACATGCAAAAATCACATAAGACAAGTGATATACACACAGCTTTGTTGGCTCATGTCTTCATAAAAACAAGGATCTCTCTCTCTCTCTCTCTCCCTCCCTCCTCTCTCTCTCTCTCTCTCTCACACACACACACACACAAACACAGAGAAATTGCTATAAATAGCAATACAGAAAACATATAGGGTCTGAAAAAAACTTCAAAAGCTTGAAGTCATTTGTACAGTAGAACTTCCTTGTTTTCACAAAGGCATGGGCCACCAAAGCTTCCAGAATGCTTTCTAATGTGCAAACCAGTTTCATTCAAATTATATACTTTAACCACAAAGAAACAACATGGAATTATCTCCCACAAGCATTTCAAATAAAATAATAGTGATTTTTTAAAAGTTAATTTCCCCCAGTTTGACTTACTGCTCATAGTGGTGAAGACCCCAACAAGGAAATCAGCAACCTGTGTTTGGTCTTGGCTACTCTGCAGAAGTCGCAGACCCTCGAAAAACATGCGGGCTGCTTCATAAGGCTGGAGCAATCGCAGTAAGGAATAACCAGCTCGGTAGTACCCCTGGGGCAGGAAAAAAAAAAAAAAAAAGCAAATCTGTAATATTCCCATCTCCTCTAACCTGCTACTGAAAGGAAAGGCAAGATTGGTGACATGGGGGAATCAACTCCAGAAGCCTCATTTCCATGCAAACACAGGTTTCCAACAAGCACAGGCTACACGACTTCCACATTATATTCTGTGCCATATTCTTCCAATCATGTTGTAACTGCCAAAAAAATACAAAATCACGTTCAAATCTTTAACCTACACAGCATCTAACGTGACACAGAGAGAAGGAAGCAGGCCTGGTTCCAATTATATGTGTGGCTTATTATTCATACTTCTAATCACAGTCTGGGTCAGAGAGAGGAATGACAAAATTCCCATGACTAGTATTCAGGAAAAGAATGAGATTTTCATGTAAACACAGAAACTGTTTCCTGCTTCTTTCAATCAAAATAAACACAATTCCTACAGGGTTTGTAAGAAAAAAATTGTAACGACAAGCACTGAGGTTTACTGAGCTCTGTATTACAGGCAATATATATAAGAGGCCAAAAAATTTTGATTTCTGTAAAGATTAATAAAGAAGAATTGTCTAGTTTTGCCTATATGCAAAATGAAGGACTCTAAATTAGAAATAGATGACACTACCTTCACCAATTTGATCATCAAAATCAGTATGAGGGATCTAACACAACAACTTTCAAAGATAATACAAAGGGTTCATAAAAAGGAAAGCACTTAAAAATTTCAATTAACACCAAATCTCTGATCATTATTGATTTGTTTTAACCTTCATTTGAAAGTTTAGCCAGGCATGGTGGACACGCCTGTAATTCCAGCAACTTGGGAGCTGAAGCAACAAGATTGCAAGTTCAAAGCCAGTCTCAGCAACTTAGTGTGGCCCTGTTTCTAAATACAATAAATAAGGGCTGAGGATGTGGCTCAGTAGTTGAGCACCCCTGGGTTAAATATCTGGTACCAAAAGTAAGTTCAAAGATCTCAGGTTAACAATCAGAAAAAAAGATAAAAATGTATTTGTGGTTTATGGTTATGCCCCAACCAGGCAAACTGGTACAGATTCTCTCATTTCTTTGCCTCCTCAGATTTAAATTTCATTTTTTATTTTGGAGAGAGGTGAAGGGGATATAGATCATTCTAAACTGAAGGAATTTAAGATTCAACAGATAAAAAAATAAGCCTTCCCAGAGTTTAATTAACTAAATGCAAAAACTCCTAAGAAATGTTTTCCCAGAAAAGTTTTATGGTCATGAAGAAGAAAGTCAGTTCCAAGATGGACCTGCACAAACCTTGCTAAGATTGCCCTTACCTTCCTTTTGTTTCCCCATATATTTGCTGTCCCACAGGTCACAGCCCTAGAAGTCCTTCCCCTTGTCTTGTCACATCTCCTCAATTTATCACTGTGTTAAAAATTACATATACGTTTTCAGGACTATTGTGTTCTTTGGGGTCTTCTTTTCTAGAAAACTTATTTTGTCACATAAAAGTCAGCATCAAAAATAAAATTGGTATACTTTTCTCCTTGTAAACTGTCTCTTATCAGTCTAGTTTATAGGGGCCCAACCACTCTACCAAAAAAGTTTCTCCTCTTCTAAGGAGAACAGTGGAAGTGGGGAGCAAAGAGAGACACACAGGATCCATGGGTAAGAATGGAGGAATGGCCCTGGTGGCTGTGCTGTCAGAAGTTGTAGGTTTGGCTACTCAAAGAAGCAGCTCAGAACATCATTCAGCACCCCTTGCCCCTTGGGCCACAGCCACAACTTCTGAGATACAGACAAACACCAACTACTCCTTACCCCATCCTGCTTAGAAGATGGGACAATCCTGAAATGCCTTTGGGAAGAGTTTCTCAGGAATGTACTCCCATTTTTAAAATAAGTCAGTAACTTCTAAAATATCCACCCTCCAGGCTGGGGGTGTGTCTCAGTGGTACAGAGTGCTTGCGAGGTATGAACTCCAGCATTGCCAAAAAAAAAAAAAAAAAAAAGAGTATTCATCCTCCAATGGAGAGGTTTAAGGGTCAGTGCCTACTTAAAATGTAAAATATCCACACTCCTCTCTCAGGGTGAGAGAAATCACTAGGTCTAGCCTCCCCCACCCCCTTTTCATTGCAGTCTATTTCCAGCAATCATACACAAATGCCACTAAGGATGTAAGAACTCCTACTTCCCGAGTGCTAACAACTTTAGTTACTGTTAGCCCAAAAGGACCAAGCCAGGTGCAAACTTTATGAATCAGCAGAGACTTTACTCAGCAATGGAATCATGCCTCTGATGGACCCACTTTCCTGGTGAAAAAGGAGCCACTGGCCAAAGGGGGAGTCTGTGTTTACATAGGTTACACCGAGAGGTAACTTAATTATTGACAGAGAGTGTCTAATGGAGGGTCTGAGGTCAGCATTCAGTATCTGGGATGTTTTCACTAGGACAGATGGAGGGTCTGGGGTCATTGGTCAGTATCTGGGATTTGTCTTTGCTGGGCCAGATGGAGGGTCTGGGGCCAGCAGTCAGTATCTGGGATTTGTCTTCACTGGGCCAGATGGAGGGTCTGGGTCAGTGAACAGTATCTGGGAAAGGATTTGTTTGGGAAGGATCAATGCTTTGGCCTCTTCTTAGAGAATGTTATTCCAGACTTGATGGATATCTCCTCCCCAGGGCCTGTCTTGTCACTGGGAAAGAATGTATTGGGAAAGGATCGATGTTATCAAAGTATTGTGTTCTTCTTCACTCCCTCTCCCCAGGCCACACTATTTTGGGGTTTGTCATTTTCCATATCCATCAGTTACTATCTCCTTAATCCTTGAAGCAACTCTAAGACATAAGCATTATCTCAGTTTATAGTGGAAGAAAGTAAGGCTGAGAGAAGTGTAATCCAGTCAAACTGCTGAAACACGACACAGCAGAGCATGAGAGAGAAAGGCCTAGGCTTTTCCCACTTGATTGTGGAGCCTCTCTGAAAATTGTCTACACCACTAATTTGACACTTAATTGCCATTTGCTTCAGAGAGCTCCAGAATTGCTATTCGATTTAAAGCCTCTTATTTTATTTGCACACTAGTCCTCTCGTCAGCTTGAATGTGAGTTACAGAAAGGCTGAGATGATGTCCTCTGCTCCTTTTGTCTACCCTGAGGCATCAAGAACCTGTGAACCTGCCTTGATGCATGGGCACTAGGGCTGGGATGTAACTAAGTAGTAGGGTGCTGGCCTAGCATGCACAAGGCTCTGAGTTCAATCCCCAGTATTACAACAACAACCCAAAAAAAAGAGAGACACTTAGGGCATTTTAACTGAAAATAACCTTAAAGCATCTTCTGTGGCCTCTCAAACTTCCATGATCCGCCCCCCGCAAAGGGGCTGATTTCTACAATAAGAAATTCTTTTTGAAGAATTGGCATCATGTCATCTACCCAGCTTGCATCTGAAAGAAAGCTTGGCTATAATAAAACTTACAGACAGCAAAGAACATGAACAGATTAGGAGTACTGGTATAACTATGTTAGAACAATGAGCTCCTCCAGAATCTCACTACCCTCCAACTGCCAGGAAACCAAGCTCCACTGTTCCTAAAAAGTGAGTTAGCTTGCTAACAGTGGCTTTACTTTTTTCCAGATAATACCTACCTACCCTATGGGCCTCTGTCTGAAGTGCAGAGAACACTGAAGGAGAAGCACTCCTAGCATGTCCCTTTAAAAAAAAAAAAAGACAGAGGGAGGAGACAGCAGGAGAACAAAGGAAATCTAAAATATACAAAAGGGGCAGGATACCCCCACTTCTTCAGACACTCAGCTTTGGGGTCCCTTCTCTTTGGAGAAGTCTATCTCTGTTCTATTATTTAAATAAAACTTGCTTTCTATGCTTAAAAAAAAAAAAAAAAAAGAAGACAGGAGGGAAATAGGCAGGTTAAGAAGAAAAGGGCAGCAGCCACCACCCAAAGCTGCCACCATACCTTCACATAGGTTGGATCCCACTGGAGACATTCCTTGGCAGCAAGAAAGGCCTCATTCCATTTTCCAAGGCTGTAAAATGCGTTGGATTTGTTGCACAGTAGCACAGCCAAGTCCCTCGGGGGAACCCTGTGAGAAAGAACAAATTGGTGGTCAGCAAAGCAAATACAGAAAACAATCCTTGAAGGCCACCCTGGCATCAGGAGGAGGGTTCCAGCAGGAAATGTCTCAATTATGCCCATCAGATCTGTCCTCCACAACCCCCTAGAAAGCCTAGAGCATTTACAATGTACAAATTTGTCCTTCCTCATTCCCAAAATTCTCTGCAAATGTTCTCAACACCTTGGTTCCATCTCCCATTGATCTTCACAAATCTTTTTATTTTTCAGAGATTGTTGGAGAAGATGTTATAAAAATGGTGACTGATCCTAAGGATGGGAGTTCCCACTGGGCCTTTACAGAATCCAGAGATGATATGAACCACTCCACATGGATGCTGGTGCTGAATGGATGAAGAACAAATCACAGGAAGGACCTTCCAAAACACATGACCATACCATATTCATAGCCAACCCTCAAAACAGGCTGTAGATAAGAGACTCCCACAGGCTCTGGGAGCAGGGTCTATGGGCAGGGAACTCCAGAGTCCTGGAACCCACAGTGTGGACAAAGGGGAGGCAAGGGCTCTGGGTTAGTGAAGCCCCAGCCCCACAGATTCCTGCCTATAGGGAGAGACACAGCTGGTGAATGGCCAAAGGAGGGCCCTCTAACGCATGGCAGGGCAGGGACCTGCTCTTGCCTGGGTCTATGGTTAGACCCACTAGCAAGGTTAGAGCTGAAACTAGGTTGGAAGAAGTAAGATACAAAATATATCACAGTGTCAAGTGAAGCCCAAGTGCCACTGAAATACAAGACACACAAAGGAGAAAAGCAAGACTTATGACTTTTGTATTTGATATTTTAAGTGTGAAAACAATACAAATCACTGTAGAAAAGTTAGGTAATATAGATAAAAACAAAATAGAGTAAAAATCACCTCTATTATTGTCATCACCCTTGATTTTCTGTGTATCTGGCTTCTTTCACTGCCTATCAGTGATAGGCATAAGACTGGAAAAGCAGGCAGCAGGTGTTATCATGAGACCCATGACCACAAGTATAAGTGACACCATGGTGTCTTTTCCAGACATATGTGTAACCATTCCCAGCTGCAACAACTGTTGGCTACATCTAGGGGCTCTCAGCACACCCTTCTCTGAAGATTTACCCTCAGACTAACAAGAGTTGCCCTCTGCCCAGGAAGTTACAGCATGCTATGGACTGAATTATGTCCCCCACAACTCATACCTACCATGACAGTTTTAGAGATATGGTCTATGTTTAGATGAGGTAATGAGGGTGAGGCCCTCATAACAGGACTAGTGCCCCTAGCATACTCACTCTCTTCTCTCTCTGCCATGTGAGGACACAGGAAGAAGGTAGCCATCTATAAGCCAAGAAGAGAGCCTTCATAGGAGAACCAAATCATCTAGCACCTTGATCTTGAATGTCCAGTCTACAGAACTATGGGAAATAAATTTCTTTCGTTTAAGCTACCCAGTCTACAGTATTTTGTTATAGCAGCCCATTCCCTAGGATAACCCCCAGAAGCTAGACAGCCTACAATGACTGATATGGCAGTAAAAAAGTTAGCCCTCTTGTCTCAAAGTGAAACCAGCTCTGTGATACAATTCATACTCCAGAACTCTAGTGGAATCAGGCTGAATCTGTCTCCAGTTCATGCACCATCCCTGCTTGGAGCTTTCTCCCATCTCAGCCTGCTTCCCTCAGTCCCATTCTCCTGAGAGGACTCCCTCAGAAAATCAAGTACACCTTAATCCTTATGTTTGCTAACAGCAAAAGGAAAACAAGCAGCAGGGAATGGGCAAGGGGACAGCATCAGGAGGTTCCAAGAAAGACAAGATGTGAAGGCCCAGGCAGAAGTCCCAATTAATGGTCACAGAGGTAGTGGAAGAGCTGAGATATAACCACAAGCAGTGTGGAGTCAGTCTACCATCAAAGCCACTCTGCAACACCATCCCTCTAGGAAATTTGAATGTTTGACACTAAATAAGGAGCTCTAGGCCCAGTCTGACATAGTCCTGATCTATACCAGGTTAAGAGAGAACAAGAGAAACTATAGGTATAAGTCAATCACATTCAACTCAAGTTCATTAAGAGTTCAGACACTAGGGATGATAGAGATAGAAGGCAAGATTCTCAGGACAAGTTTAGACTGTGTGTACTCCACAGATGCCAACTTCTGCTCCCTCTATTTACAGCTATTCCCCCACCACCACCAAAAAAAAAACATTATCTGGAAACCTCTGAGGGTTCCAAGACCATTTCAGATGGTTCACAAGGTCAAAATATTTCCACCATCATAGTATGCTAAATAATGGCTCCCAAATGTAAACTTTTACAGCAAAAAGGACTTTGCAGTTGTGATTAATTTATGGATCTTGAGAGGGAGGATAATCCTGGATTATGATACAATCACAACAACCTTTAGGAGAGGGAGACAAAATGAGACACTACTATAGGAAAGAAGGCACTGTGATGATGGGCACAAAGATTGGAACAATGAGCTTTGATCATAGAAGGGGAACAAAAGCCAAGGAATACAGGAGCCACTAAAAGACACAAAAGGCAAGAAAATGGATTCTCCTCTCAGAGTTCCACAAAGTAGCAGCCCTGATAACACTTTGCTTTTAGCCTCATAAAATTCATTTCAGACTTCTGACCTCCAGAAAAACGAGAAATAAATCTGTATTGTTTTAAGCCACTAAGTTCATGGTAATTTGTCACAGCAGCAACAGGAAACTAATAGAACGATAATACCAAATAATATTATATAACAATAACATATATTTATTAGTATTATTGTTATAACAATAATAATAAAACACCATATGCCTTTTTCACTCAGTCTCTCACAAGAACACATGGAATTTTCCAGAGGCTACATAATGTGATATCACAACAGACCGAATGCAGAAGCAGGTAAAAGACGCACACTATCTTCTACTAAGGTAAATGCTGAGGAAACTTGCAAAACTGTGCCACTCTTCTGACAAAACTCTTTGTTTTGAAAAATATAGTTTTTTTTAATAAAAACATAACATAATGGATTTTCTTATACTTTTTTAATCAACTAAAAATTACATATTTTAAATCTTTCTCAGTTTTAAATTCTAATTTGGATTATTCTGATGGCGATAACCTACATAAACACATGAAGGGGTAAAGGGCAAGAGAATCAAGATGAAAGAGGGTTTGAGACTTCCAAGAAACTGTGCTCTCTTAACCAGACAAAAGTAGAAGTGTTTGTTTTGTTTATTAACAGCCTTCTGTGTTTCAGTTTCTGTTTCCCTTATTCCACTAACGTTCTCATTTAATTTCTGTGCTGACAATGCATAGGAAGTGAGGGAGAAAGGAAACAGAAACAAGATGGTGTGGTAAGAAATGAGAAGAAAACATAAACAATAGAGTACTCATTTATTTATTTTTTTAAGTGGGTATAAAATCCAAATACTTACCCCCATTGGTATAACTGCAGGAGAATCTGGATGGCTTCATCGTACTTTCTGATGGCCAAAGAGAAGTTCCCATTCTTAAGAACCTGGTTGCCAGATTCTTTCAATAGCTCAGCATAAGCTGCTGGGTCCATCCTGTAGGGGACGAGGAAAGGCTTGGTGCCCGTGTGGGGCAAGTTCACCTTCACTGTTTGTATTGCCGGAAGTCTGGAGAAGGAGTTTATTCATTCTGGCCCCACCCACCTTCAGAGACCACACCCTGGCAATACCTCTCACCCGCAGGGGACCAGAGAGGGTGTCTGAGAAGATCTTTTCCTTAGTTCTTTTCTGACCTTGGGGCAGCCAGAACATTCAATTTATTAGGTGTTAATGATCTGCTGGAGGCTGTTTTCATGCATGGGACAACATGAAACTGGCAGGTAGTGAGCACTATTCCTTCAACTGGTACCCTGATTATTCTCTTGTTTACCCATCACCAAAGCCCATAAGGAGGTACCATTCCCACTGTTCAGATGAGGAAACTGAGGCCCAAACAGGCTCAAGTCACTTGCCTAAGAATCTACTAATGGCATTTCCCAGTTCTGACCCCATATCTGAATAATTTCAAGCTTTTGTCAATAAGCAAGAATCCATTGACAGTCTTTCTGCCCTCTTAGTGGAATGGGGAACGCAGGTGTACTTTTGAAGGCCTCTTCTCCTGCTCCATTCCCTTCTCAAAACACTATAAAAAAAGCATTGAAGTGTTTGAACTTGAAGATGCCATTGCTTGCTTACTTGTCCATGTCCCCCAAGAGTACCTGCCTCTTTTGGGTCATAATTTCTGTCTTATTCATTTTTGTGGCTCTGTAGTCCAGGACATAAGGGTACTTAAATGTCTGTGGTGTAAGTTTGAATGCCCGACCCAGAAAGGAGGCACATTACTGATTTTCTTGGGTGTGGCCAAGGGGTTGGAGAGAATCTGGCTACCCTGACCACATGTAGGGACTCAGAACAAGCTGAACAAAGGCAGGAAAGGAGGGTGCCCAAGAGAGCCTTCAAAAGCAGCTTCCAAGGAGACATGAAAAAGGAGGAGGTCAGAAGAGAAGAGATGTCCCCAGGATTTCCCCCTCTCAGGATCACAGTGGAAAAGCAGTAGGGAGGGTCTTATACAGGAGGACAATTCAGGCATTCATATAGGGCATGTACCTATGAGGTTATAAAATCTAAAGGGTGTCTTGCTGACTAACTCAATTCTTGGACATACAATATTACTTACTGTCTTTATCATTTCAAATTTCAGCAGAGCATTGGGAGAAGAAGCAAGACCAAGCACACAGACATTGTAGCTTATTTTAAGCACATATAAGCTCATTCATTGGGAATGGGTTTTTGAACTGTGCTGCATTCCTTAGGCAGAGCTTTTTCAGAATGAGGCATGAGACTCCTAAACAAGTCAGAATACAAAATTCTACCTATACTTTCAATCCAATAATATCGAAATTATACAACTCACATTTACACAGAGATGACTGAGAAAAACATGAGAAAATGTGAACACGATTTGCTAGGGATTAGACATGTTTCTCTTTCTAATACTGTCAGCCATTTTGTCCAATAAATATTCTTTAAACTGGCCATGATTAGAAAACAAGAATAAGAAAATCACTGTAACAACTGGCTAAGGGTCAATACCTTGCCCACTGTTAGAAAAGACCAATATTCTGACCAAGATATATGAGTCCTAAACAGACAATTCACAGAAGAATACAAAGTAATTGCTAAATACATGGATAGTGAATAAGCAGGATCACCCTCACTACTGAGTACAGAAATAGAAAATTAAACAAGGTAACATTGGAAAATCATGAAAAGAATGATCCCAAATGATGATGCACTGCTTACAGGAGAAATACACTATGTCATAAATAGATTTAGCCTCATGGATGTTCACCATGGTAAAAAACTGTTCCACAGTACGTAACGGATTTACATCAGTTACAGAATATCCATGCGGTAGAAAGCCATGTATTTCTTTTTAAAAATCATGTTCTAAAAGGACATTTAATGATAAAATAAGTTAACAAATGAAAAATACAAGCCACATAGAAAGGTGTGTGATGTCAAATTAAAATTTAAATATATTTGGAATATATTTAATGTATTGAAATATGCAAAATGTCAACAGCAATACCGTTGTGATTAGGCAGGGTTTTAATTCTCCTATGTTTTTCTGAATTTCCAATTGCTCTGCAATGTATCACCTTAATAATCAGACCACAAATGTTATTAAAATGAGACTCTTGCCGGGCACAGTGGCACATGCCTGTAATCCCAGCAGCAAAACCAGCCTCAGCAACAGCAAGGCCCTAAGCACCTAAGCAACTCAGCGAGACCCTGTCTCTAAATAAAATACAAAATAGGGCTAGGGATGTGGCTCAATGGTTGAGTGCCCCTGCATTCAATCCCCCATATGAAAAAACAGAGATAGAGAGAGAGAGAGAGAGAGAGAGAGAGACTGACTGACTAACTCTTTGAGGGTCTAAGTGAAGAACTCAAACATAAAATGCTTCTGTATTTGCAAATACAATAAAAGCTGTACACTTCAAAAATTTTTTCATACTCTTTAGAAACCAACAGTGAGCACTAAACGTTATGTAGGCAAACATCTAATGGAGTCACCCACCTGTTTCTGCTTTTTCTTGGTACATTCACACCAAAGAGGATAGGAGGAATGCCAACCACTCAAAAGGCTTTTTTCTTCCCAATAGGATTCCTTGAGAGTTATGTTCTCATTATAAGGAAGAATGCTTTATATCTCTACACAGAACACATACAGCTGAATTGTTGGGTCTTTTGATGTTTTTTAAATAGCTGGCAGTCTATTTGTAATATGAAATTATTAAATGCAAATGGCAATAATTTACCATGAGAATACTCTTGAGACCTAATATGTACTGAGCACCTATTATGTGCTTTACATTACTATTTTTCATTCTTACAAGAAACCCGATGAAGTAGGCAGGTTTACTTCCGTTTTATATATAGGGAAACTGAGGCAAAAAAAGTTAAGCTACTTGGCATATTCACCTGGGAAAGTGGTAGTTCTGGAATTCAAGTGGCCTGACTTGAAGAACTAAACTACTCTGAAGGGCCAGGACAGAAACTAAAATGGTAGCACCAGTAAAAGCACTGCAGTGTATAATATTTAGGGCTGGTACCAAGCAGTCACTCCCCTGCATCTTCAGTTTTACTAATGATGCAAAAGCTACATGATACATAAAGACAGTTTCACAGCTGCAGTGTGGACTTTCAGTCAGCGTCACCAAGTGACTATGAAGTTCAAAGTTCAGTTGTTGGAAGGTGTCACAGGCTACCTCACTATCTTGAGGAGGCAAAAGCAAGAAAAATGCAAATGTACTTAGTAGATTTGAAACAAGCAAGTTTGAAACACAGCAGATCCAAACAGTTGTGGTTTTTATTATTGTGTATATATGCTGTGTACATATACAAGAACTTCTGTAACTGACCCATAGGAATAGAGCGAAGATTTTAAGTGGTGGAGTTCCTGGGGAACTGAGATAGGCAGAGGAATGATTTGCCTTCACGCTTTTTCCAGATACCACTTGAATTCTTGACAATGAAGGAGTTAAAAATGTAATGAGATGAGGAGGGGTCGGGGGGTATGACAAATGGTGGACTGAGACAGACATCATTACTATGTACATGTATGATTACATGAATAGTATGAACCACATCATGCACAATCACAGAAATGAAAAGTTGTACCCCATTTGTGTACAATGAATCAAAATGAAGTTTATAAAAATTACAAAAAAATAAATAAATTTTTAAAAATGGGACATCTCAAAATATGCCAAATTGGTATGTTGGTTATTTCAGGCTGCAATCATTTGAGGATCTGTAATTACAGAAAGGCCATTTGACCTGGCCTTCCCCACATGCAGCAAGCCATGGAGATTCTTTCAGGAGGGATGTCTTTCACATACCAAAGCTGGAAAAGAGCCTTGATCACAGAGGCTGGTAAGTGGGGCTGCAATGAACCTGAATAAACAAATTTTAACCTTTATCCTTCACTAGCTTCTTCATCTTCCTCCCACATATATCTCCTGGTAACTTCCTTTGAATTTACTGCCCTAGTCCAGATATCCATTTGTCCTGTCATTCCTTCACAGATTTATTATTCTTTGTCTGAAAAATATAAAAGCATCATGCTTTGGTCATTTCTTTGAACTTAACTCCTATGTACATGTAAAACTGATAAAACTTTAGTGCTTTTCACATGACAGTTCTTAATTATTAGTTGAGTTCCCAAATCCAGCCAAGGAACCCATGTAAGAATGAAGGGAGTTCTTAAGCAGAGCTCCCCTCTATGCCAACAAATCTGTTTACTTTTTTTGGTGCCCTTCTTTTTTACAAATTAAAGTCCTTTCGAAAGACTTCAGAGTAGTCAATGATCCATTATCAGTTCTGGAATGCTGGGGGAGAGACAATTCCCACTGAATTCAAAGAGAGCTCCTCTTAAATTCAGTCTTTCCTCTTCCCCAGGAAGAGGGCCAGAGACAGTCCAAATTAAGAGTCCAAACTCAGAACTCATTATGAGGACTCCAATTTTTTTTTTTTTTTTTTTTTTTTTTTTCTTTCTTTTCCCCCCATACAAAGGAAGGGATACAAATTTTGGAGAAGAGTAGGGATTTTCTTAAGAAACTCATTCAAAAAAAATCTTTCAGAGGGCTGGGGTTATAGCTCAGTTGGTAGAGTGCTTGCCTCACAAGCACAAGGCTCTGGGTTCAATCCCCAGGACCACAAAAACAAAAAGCAACAAAACCTTTCAGAGGCCTCTGGATAAGTAAAATGCTATTCCAAAGCTTTTCTTATTCAGGTGCTAAATGGAACAAGATGTCTGTTGACCTTGCCACCGGCCTCAGCATTCTCACTGCCTGCCCCAACCACCAAAACCCAGTTAAGTGGCCTCCAAAAACCCAGGGTTGTCCCAGTCTAGCTTATCCCCTTTGTCCATGAACTTTAAATGATTCCTCCTTAATAGACACAGCCTCATCCACACCTGACTACATGTACATCAAAGACAAGATGGTGATTCTAAAACCAGCTAACTAATCCAGCTCTGAACTGTCCTTCTAAAATTTGCATCCTATAAGCCATATTTCCAGTAAAAAGTAAGCACCATAAATGCCTGCCTCCTATGCAGGGTATCTTGATTTAACTAAAAGTACACACCTCTTCTGATGAAATCTCAAACACTCACCTAACACGGGTGCTTCCCAAAAGGATCTGTAACTTTCAGAATGCCCCAATCCAAGTAATTATACAATTCCTACCCTATGCAAGGCACTATGCTGGGTATCAGAAGTTTGAGGGTAAAAGATTAGCTACTATCCCCACCAGAAGTTTACTGCCTATTAGGGGGCAAAACATTAAATAAATAATTACATGAATATTAGTTTTTTCTTCTTACAAAGAAAAAGTCAAGGGTATGAGAAATCAAATAACAGGAAAACAGCTTAAATTGTAGGGGTCAAAATTCAAGATTGTCGGGCTGGGATTGTGGCTCAGCAGTAGAGTGCTTGCCTAGCACATGTGAGGCACTGGACTCAATCTTCAGTACCATATTAAAATAAATAAATAAAATAAAGGTATTGTGTCCATCTGCAACTAAAAGAAATATTTTAAAAATTCAAGATTGTCTCTCTTGGAATTGACTTTTAAAGCCAAAATTCAAAAAGAAGAGTCATCCCAGTGAAGGGCAGTGTCCAGGAGAGAGCAATAGTATATGCAAAGGCACTGAGCTTCACAGTTCAAGAAGACAGGTGAGGAGGATGCAGAAGTGAAGCTGAAGAAGTAGGTAACGGCTGCAACAGATAGAACACCTAAGATCCTGAAGGCCTTCAGAGGTGCTTGGTGTTCATCTTAAAGTCAATTGAGAAAGCAATACTGTCCGTTACAACTTTCTGTGACAATGCAAATGTTCTATTCTGCACTGTCCAATACACTACCTTCAGGCAGCTATTACACATATGGTTAGTGAAATTGAAGAACTGAATTTTAAATTTTACTTAATTTTAATTAACTTTAACATACAGAGTCACATTTGGCTAGTAGCTACCACACTAGGTAGTACAGCACTAGAAGATTTTAAGCTGGGGATTAATAACACCTAAGGGATACTTCTGGATCACTCTGGCCAAAGGCAAAATAGAGAAGAATGGTCAATATAAATTGAATTCAGAAGGAAGAGAGAGTAAGCATTGCTGATGGACTTCTCAGGTGAGAGTAGGGTACAGAAGAAATCAACTTCAAGCCTTTTAGCAAAACTTTACTCTGTATTATACAAATAGGGACTTTGATTTCAAATATAAATTTAATACTACTGAATTTTCTTTTACACACACATAGCCTACCCCCACCCCCATGAATAATCATTCTGTCACAGACTCTAATGGGGTCAAATATTTAACACTAGTAATTCCAGAGACTTCAGGAGGCTGAGGCAGGAAATATCACAGGTATAAGGTCTCAGCAACTTTGTGAGACCCTGTCTTAAAATTTTAAAAGATAATAAAATAAAAGGGCTGGGAATAGAGTTAAAAGATAGAATGCCCCTAGATTCAATCCCAAATACCACAAAAAAATAAAGATCCAAAAAACAAGACACCGAAGGACAAATAGTATATGATTCCACTTTTCTAAGGTGTCTACAGAAATTAAATTCATATAATTACAAAACAGAATGGTGGTTGACTACAGTGGGATGAAGGAGAAATGTGGAGTTGTGTCTAATGGATTCAGAGTTTCAGTGCTGCAAATGACAAAGTTCTAGAGATCAAGTGGACAACAGTGAAAATGTACTTAACACTACTGACCTGTATACACACTTAAAAATGGTGATGATAAATTTTGTGTTTTTTACCACAGTTTAAAAAAATTTAAGCAAAAGAAATGAATCAGAAATCCAGAAACAAACAAATATTCATTGATGTAAAGGAATATTTTCTAGACTTGTATTTCTACTCTATGTTTAACAGGAAACTTACTTACTTTACTTATACACACTATGCTACACCAAGATCCCCAAAAGATGGCAGAATCCCAAAGCCTTCCCTGTCTCTGGTAGCACTTATTTACATGCACACCCAGGAAGTAAAGGCAGCCAAGATACAAATTATTTACAAAACCACAAGAAGCCCTGACCCTTTTGATAGGATAGCAATTAAAACTCATCTCTTGGCAAACATCACAAGCAGGTAAGACTCACAGTATAATTTTTGTGACCATAAGAACAACCACATTATGCAATAAATACATGTGGGGTTACAAATTGTGAGACAACATATATCAACAATTATACATTAGAAATGAAAGGACATACAGTAGGGATCTGTCATATCCCATTATCTTGAACAGGCCCTTTTTTTTCCTGATAACATTTTTATTGAGGTAAAACACAATAATGTGTGTAACATGCACTAGTCTTATATGTCTGGCTCATTTAATTTTTATATTCATATAACTCCCAAAACTTATATTTGAACACTTCCAGGTCCTGAGAAGATTCCCTCTTGCCCATTTCTAGTCCAACCCCCCCACTATTCTGACTTTTCAACCATAGGTGAGCTATTGCTGTCCTTGAACCTCATAATCACACAGGGGGTGCCCTCCTTAGTTGGTTTCTTTCCTTGAACATTATCTGTGTAAGACTCACATGCAGTATTGCAGGTAGCAGTCCAATTCTCCTATTGCAGAGTAGTGTTTTGTTGTATGAATATATCACAATCTATTCATTCTGTTGATGAGAATTGATTTATCCATTTGTTGATGAGTTTGAGATAATTATGAATGAAGTTATTATAAACATTCTTATACATGCCTTTCAGTGAATAATGTCTGCATTTGGTGGGGAGGGGGCACATTCCCAGGAAGAGAATCACTGAGGTACAGAGGAGACGTACTATTTAGTTTTAGTAGATACCACTAGTTTTCTAAGTGGTTGAATTGATTTATACTCCCAATAGCAGTGTGCTGAGAGTATAAACTGCCAACATTTTCAATGCTAGGTATTATCAGTATTTTTAATTTTGCCAATGTGGTATCTCACTGTGGTTTTAATTAGCATTCTCCTGATGATTAATAATGTGTGTCTTTTCTAAAGTTCATGAGCCATAAGAACGTCCTCTTTTATGAAGATCTGACTCAACCACAGAGAATGGTGCTGTTTTTAATAAGCAACCATTAGGTAACAAAACGTAACTAGATAACAATGAGAGCCAGTTTCTGGGTTTAGTAATATCACTACCAAACAGCTGGGAGAAGAGTGGACTCTGACCTGGACACCCTACAGTCATCATTCAGGTACACAGCACACAAATAAGCTCAGGAAGTAAATTTTCTAAGGCACCATTTGCCAATAAGTGGCTAAGGAGATTTCATTAGATTCTAGAAACAGCCTTGTGCCAGGAAATGGCTTTGTAACAGACACAGGTTACTCGTTTATGGTAGGAATGTGAAAGTGTCTGACCCTTAATGATATTTGTAACTTAGGAATCTCTGACACTCTACCCATTTGGCTATGGGGACCATTCTTAGGCCCTTTCAAGTAATTGCCCCTATCTAACTGAACTCCAATTTTGTTTCAGTTATTCACCTTTGTCCCCTCCAAAAGTCCCTTGGCTTTAAGGAAAGTTGACTCTACCCCTAGTTTCAAAGGGTTTGATGAGCAAATCCTAACTCCCTGCCAAGGATTGGTTCAGTACCGAGTATGGGGCACAATTCTGGCCCTTAAAACAAAGAAATGTTTGTTGAAATAATCTGGGGAAATGTTTTATCACTCTTCTGAATAAGCTTCCAGAAAAGGATCATTACTTCTTGGGGCACTGTCTAATATGGATGTGAAGTTGTGAATCTAGACATTGTGATGTGTAGCTGTGTGACCCGAACTTCAGCTTCAATTTGCTTCTGGCCTAAGGACAAAGCCAACACTCAAAGAAAGAGGACAAAGCCCAGGAATCACAAGAAAACGGATGTGAGCCACTGACTTGAGAGAATACAGAAGCCTGCCCCATCTCTGGACTTACCCTTCTATTTATGTGAATTCATCAGTTAGGATGTGCCTGGCTCCCAGAAACAGAATATTATGTGACCATGGCTTAAATCAGGAGCAGTAATTGTTTCACATAATCAGAAGTCAGGGGTAAAAGTAGTTCTGCATCTTTCTGTGACACCATGTTAAACACACTGGCTTTGTGCCCTCATGTTTGTCTGCTGAGGGTTGAAGAAAGTCCTAAAACTCTAGGTATAACCTTTAAGGCAGGAAGAGGGTAAAGGGAAGAGCCACATGCCCCCTCCATATCACTCATCTCTTTC
Source organism: Glaucomys volans (assembly GCA_020662805.1). NCBI lineage: Eukaryota > Metazoa > Chordata > Mammalia > Rodentia > Sciuridae > Glaucomys > Glaucomys volans. Next base: position 298,049 of record JAJEJO010000713.1, on the reverse strand, counting down.
ATAAAAGAGGAAACTTTCCCAAAGTTTCCAAGTAGATCCTACCTGTTTTACTGATCAGAAATAACTATCTAGATCTATAATGGTAGGTAGCCAGGGAAGAAGAGGTTGACAGGGAGTGCTACTATCAAACAGGGTGTCCCAAAACGAACCAATAAATATTCTTATTGCTTATACAGGGTTTTCTGTTACTTAAAGCTAAAAGTAGGGTGATTTCACTTTAACTATTACTATTTGATTTGGTTACTATAACTATTCTTTTGTTGTTATCTGGAACACTCTGTCCAATATAGTGGCCACTAGACACATGTAGATATTGAAATTTAAATTTAAATTAACCAAAATACAATTAAAACGTCATCTCCCCAGTCACTCTAGCCACATCTCAAGTGCTCCATGGCAATGTGTAGCTACTGGTTACCATATCAGACAGTGCAGATCTAGACTATCTTCGTTACTGCAGAAAGTTCTATTGGAGAATGTGGTTCTAGTTAGAATAATAGCCCAGGTGCAACATCTAAAATGTTATTTTTCTATTCAGTGAAAAATTTAGCTTTCAGTTCCTTGTGTGCGAGCATGACAGATAAATGAAGGTTTTTTACCCAGAATTTCAGTGTGTACAGTATTTCCATGTTCTTTGCACTATCCTGGTGCCATCTCTGAGTTTCATGCAGTCTATCATGCACAGCATTTACTATATAAAGATGAATAATATCTGTAATCATTAACTAAGTTCTCTTGAAATTATTTCTGTGCCACATTTCAGCACAGAATGTGGGGGTCACAGATTGCGATGAGTAAACTCAATTCACATCTCCAAGCATCACCTACTTTACTGCCCTCAGAATTACAATTAGAAACTAGTTCACTGCTCCATAACATCCCCCATAAATATGGAATGAATTTTAAGTTTTCTTACTACTCGCTCTCTTAAAAAAAAAATGGAGTGACAACTAACAAAATCAAGGTGCAACCCAATAATACGCTGTTAGTTAACCTTGCAAAGCGAGCATGAAGAAAATTTCCTGATTCCATGAAACAACTTGTTTAGTTTAAGAGGGAGAAGGAAAAAAGCCTATCATTCTTTTGGTTTGATCCCTATTTGATGAGCTGTTCAGAATTTTCAATATAGCCAACTTTAAAGCATTATATTTCCCCTGATATTCATATTAGGACTTGACTCACCTCAGACTGACTCACTCTTGTCCCTCTACTAAACAGGCCTTCAAAACATGTTTTTCATTAAATTTTAGATTACAAATGGAACAGCTTGCTATGTGAGAAAAGCAGAAGCAGGGCTCCTGGGGAGGTTAATTATATTGACACTGTTTTATGATTTGATGTTTGCAGGCTTAAATTATCAGAGGACTAAAATAACCTGAGAACATAAACTACAGATTTTCAAAGAAAAACTAGAGTAACAAGAAAATTTTTAATTTAAAAATGTACATATGTAATTCTTATAGGAGCATTTTTTTTAAATCTCTTTATAAAGTATCTATGAATACCTTTAAATTTGTAAGACTTATTTGGAGAAAAAATAAAATTCGCTTAAAACACATAGTCTTGAATTTTAAAAATACTCCATGTGTTTCTGCTTGGGCAAATTCACTAGAATAAAATGTCAGGTCTTCCCATATTAATGACTATATATTTTCCAAAACAATTTTTAATTAAAAAAAAAAGATGTTTAAAGAAATTAATGGAAGGGCTGGGGCTGGGGCTATAGTTTGGTGACAGAGTGCTTGCCTAGCACCTGTGAGGCACTGGGTTCGATCCTTAGCACCACATAAAAATAAACAAATAAAATAAAGGCATGCTGTCCATCTACAGCTACAAAAACAACTTTTTTAACTTAACAAAAAAAGAAATTAATGGAAGAACTCTCAAGTTCATTCACAGGAATAAACACATCAAATAGCCAAGAGATTCTGATTAAAACGGTAGTATCAAAAGAGAATCTTCTCTAATATTTTAAAATGCATTTATAAGATTTATCTAATTTTAAAGTATGGTGCTAACATGTGAAAGTAAACACACCACCAGGTAGGGTGGTGCAGGCCTGTAATCCCAGTGGCTCAGGAGGCAGAGGCAGGAGGACCGTGAGTTCAAAGTCAGCCAAAGCAAAAGCGAGGTGCTAGGCAACTCAGAGAGACCGTCTCTAAATAACATTCAAAATAGGGCTGAGGATGTGGCTCAGTGGTCGAGTGCCCCTGAGTTCAACCCCTGGTACCAAAAAAAAAAAAAAAAAAAAAAAAGCAAATACACAAATGTAACAAAACAGAATAATCAGAAATAAACATATATTACAAAAGATTCCATATGTGATATGTGCTTTTTAAATAAACTGAAAAAGAATGAATCAATCAGCACCACTAGCTAAATGTCTGGAAAAGAAGTTAAATTTCTACTTCACACCATTTAGTAGACTAAGTAATGAACCCTCCAAAGATGTCCATACCCTAATCACCAGTACCTGTGGATATATTATATTACATGGCAAAAGGGACTTTGTAGGTGTAATTGGGATTATACACCTTAAGACAGGGATATTACCCTGGATTATCTGAGTGAGCTCAATCTAATCACATGAACCCTTAAAAGCAAAGAACTCTCTGTGGCTAAAATCAGAGAAATATAGGGGAAGGTGCAGGCAGGAGAGAGGTTGCAGACCAAGCTCACAAAGGACTAGGCCCATCACTGTAGGCCTTGAAGGTAAAGGAACATAAGAAGGGCTTAAAACACAGACGGGCTCCTGGCTAACACTAAGTACATAGGACACCTCACTCCTACGTATAGCTACCAGGAACTGGATCCTGCCACAACACAAATGAGTTTGGTTGAGGATTCTTTGCAAACTCTCCTAAAAAGAGTCCAGCCAGCCTTGTGAAACCAACCAAGCTAACTCAGACCTGTGACCTACAGACAATGAGATGATAAATTTGTGTTGTTTTAAGCTACTAAGTTTGTGGTTATTTATTATGGCAGAAATAGAAAATACACATCAAATGCCAAAATTAGTTCCACATTAATTTTTTAAAAGTGATACCATAGCAATAAAAAGGAACAAATTACTAATACACATAGCAGCATGAAGAATCTCAAAAATTATTAGATTGAACAAAAGAAGTCAGACTCAAAAGAGCGAATGCTGTGTGATTCCATTTAGATGAAGTTTTAGAACAGGCAAATCTAAACAAATCAGAAAAGTGGTTGTTGGGTCTGGGGTTGTGGCTCACTGGTAGAGTATTTGTCTAGCACATATAAGGCACTGGGTTCGATTCTTAGCACCAAATAAAAATTAATTAATACAGATATTTTTAAAAGAAAGAAAAGTAGTTGCCTAGGGAGAGAGGTATACTGCCTAGAAAGAGATATGGATGAGCATTCTGGCAGAGTGAAATTGTTTTATATTTTGACCAGGGTGGTTGGCCATATAGCTGTATACATTATTTGCTAAGACTCATTAAATAAATACACTTAAAATCTGTTTATTTTATTGCATATGAACATCCTATTTTTTTTAAAGTATTGAGAAAAAGAAATGAAAACCACTAAAAGAAAACATAGGGACAAATTTTAGATCATCTTTAATTACTCAAGGAAGAAATCTGCTCAATATCTAACAAAGTGATGCTTACATATGACCTTTGATCTGGAACTCACCTTAATATCCATCAACATGGAATTGGTTGTGGGGGTGTTGTTGTTTTGTTTTGCAGTACTAGGAATTGAACCGGGGCACTCAACCACTGAGCTACATACTCAGTCCTTTTCCTTCTTTTATTTTGAAACAGGATTTTGCTACACTGTCCAGTTTGGCCTTGAATTTGCAATCCTCCTGCCTCAGTCTCCTAAATCTCTGGGATGATAGGTGTGTGCCAACACACCTGGCCAAGAATTGATGTCACAGAATTCTCACAACATAAGATAATGCAAATTATTTTTTTAAAAAAAGATGTATCAATCTGGAATAATCATATATATATATATATATATATATATATATATATATTTTTTTTTTTTTTTTTTTGAACCAGGGATTGGATTCAGGGGCACTCGGCCACTGAGTCACATCCCCAGCCCTATTTTGTATTTTATTTAGAGACAGGGTCTCACTGAGTTGCTTAGGGCCTCACTAAGTTGCTGAGGCTGGCTTTGAACTCGTGATCCTCCTGACTCAGCCTCCCAAGTCGCTTGGATTACAGGCATCCAAAATATATTTGAAAAAAAGAGATGCAGAACATGTGTCTACTTCCCTCCCTTTTGTATAAAAAATAAATAAACAAGGAGCTGAATAAGAATATTTATTTGCATTTGCTTACAAATGCATAAAGAAATTCTGGAAGGAACTACCAGAAATAAAACTTTTTATTGGGAGCAGGGCAGAGAATGGAGAAGGAAAGACTTTTCTTTATAACTTTTATATTTTTGGATTCCTGAATGATATAAATTTTAACAATTTTTAATACAGTGAAAAAAAAGTTGGTAATCTTCACATTTGAGAAGTCCACTCCTCTGATCCTAAAAGTAGAAACCATAAAGAAAATGATAATATGTGAATCCATGAAAACTACAAGCTCCTATACATTAAAAGACTCTGAAAAAAGTTTAATAGCACCCTTGTCAACAAGATTATGGGTAGAGCACTCTCACCTACTGTTGATGGCAGAGTAAAGTGCTATAGCATCTGTCCATGGAAACGTTAAATGCACAAACTTATAACGTAGCTATTTAGCTGCTGGGAATGTAGTCTACAAACATATTTTAATAAAGGACATAAGGATGTTCACTGCTCCATTCTTTGTAAAAGCAAAATGATACAAATCCAAAAGTCCAAGTGGAGAAATTTATATAAAATGTGCTACATCTTCAAACAGAACACTGTAGAGTTGTTTAAAACTATGAGGTAGATCTATATAAACAGGATGTCAAAATATGCAATTAAAGTGAATAAAGCAAAGTGGAGAGCAATTTATACAGCAACTTGGAGAACAAGCTGAAGAGCTTTAAGGATGTGTATATATGTGTGTATGTATGTGTATACTTGATCTATTGAGAGAATTTCTGGAAGGACACTTAAGAAACTAGTGAGAATGGTAATCTTTAGGAAATAGATCTGGACAGAATGCTCCTGAACTATGAAAAAATAAATTTCTGTTAAGTCACCCAGTTTGTGGCAGTGAATCTTTACTGCCACCCTAGAAAACTAACATAACACCTCATTGAATATATTCTTTGAATCATATAAATACAAAGAATTTAATAAACTGAGATGGCCAAACTATAATTTCTAGAGCAAGTAATCCAAGACTTGGAGACTCTTAGGGTCAAAGCCAGGTCACACAGTAAAGAGCACCAGAGGTGAAATCCAGGCTCACTTTCTGACCTCCACCTCAGCACTCTGCCCCCCGTAACTTCTGGGTAGGTAGGAAAGTCATACTAGAATGCAAGTCTTGCCTCTGATCTACTACGCGTCTCATGTTAATGTCCCAGGGGCTGTGGGGATCTCTGCCCAATATTGAGTATAATTCCTGCAATATTTACAGAACCTTTGTTTTGTTTACCCAACAAAGAGAAAGTATCTAGCTAAAATATAGCCCTAGTATATGCCTATTTTTCCAAGGGGTTCCCAAAATTACCAGTCAGTTAAGCAGCTACAGCTAAGAAAATCTGTGAAGCTCAAGGCCTTGCCCACTTCCCAAGACAGATGAGGCTGACAATTAGAGGTGGGAGAGGCTGATTAGAGGTGGGAGAGGTCACCAATAGGATGTTTAAAAATGACCCCAAACCTTTCCCACTGGATTGTTCCTTTGGGAAGAAGACCATCTGTTTGCAGGCTCTAAGAAACACTTTCCAGTTCGAGGACAGTGTTACCATAGTCATGCTCTGGTTTGGCTACTCAGCTCACTACAAAGGCCTTTTCAGGGGAGAGTTAAGGTGCACAGAGACAAGCCCCAGGGCCTCGTGCTCTCCATGGGTCAAACATAACAGGTCAGACCCCTATTCTGGAGTTTTGAACTAGGACTTTGGGAAAAGTCCCCTGGAGATGGAAGCTGGGGTAGAAGGCTCCAGAGGGGATCAGCCTTACTTCCCAACCAGAGAAGTCAATCTTCAGTAAGAGAACATGGTATCTATTCCTAGAGAGAAGAAAGGCAGAAAGAGGGGCTTCCACAAACCCCAAAATAGCTGTCTCTGAATTTGGTTAAGAGCTAGGGAATGAGCTCAGTTGGTAGAGTGCTTGCCTTGCATGCACAAGGCCCTGGGTTCAATCCCCAGCACCAAAAAAAAAAAAAAAAAAAAAAAAAAGAATTTGGTTCACACACACCCTCCAGAAATATCTTCCTCACCAGCCTGTGTTAATGCAGTATTGGTCTTTCCATTGCTCTTCCTTTCTAGCCTCACCCAGCTCCAGTTCAACCTCTTCAATACCATCAGTGATTCAGTACCCAAATCCATCAGATCACATGCTGTGTCCAGGTTGAAAAACCCTCTATATCGCCCAGGGTCTCACGGCCCCCACCGCCTCCCAGGCATGATTTCCATGCACATCAGCTCTTCTAACCCTAACCCTAACCTTCAGATTATCTGGGCCCTTCTCTGGCCACAGTAATTGCTGCTGCTCTGAACACCTGTGTGTGAGCTCTTTACTCACCTTTTTGGACATGTATTTCCAACAACAGTGTGCATGTTTTAGGCACTGTGCTAGGTCTCGGCAGCTCTGTGCTAAACACTTATTTATTTAAACGTTTTCACCAGTAGCCTAAACTCTTAAGGCAGAAACTAAGGTTCGTTTTGCTAATCTTTATTATTTCTGCAACCCAAGGGCTCAGCATGGTTGAATAAATAAATAATTTCCTGGCTGCTTCTTTATCAGAAGTCAGATAATTAAGCTGGAGGAATGGGAAAGGAAGAAAGTTTGGGGAGAGTTAATTTGGACTAAATGATTTCACTAGTAGTGTTGGATTTCTTGCCATTTCCTGGAAAGCCAAAAAATGTTGAACTGTCAGCTGTTTCCTTATAAAAAGATGCTAAATCAAAGCCAACCACACAAAATACAAACCAGAAATAACCAGATTAAGTCTGACCAAAGTAAAATCACCGAAGCAGTTGGCTAACGGGGAAAAAGGAGAACAACATCTACAAATTAATAAATATTCATTCAGAATTTAATGGTCACCATCCAAGGCCATATCCACATGTGCAATGATAGTCCTAGAGATTCAAAACTGTTAAAGGTAAAGAACAATCCTATAGAAGAGCAGTTCCTAGATTTTTGGAACTGGCAAACAATAACATTTGCACACACAAAAAGAAATTGAAGGGAACCTAAAATAGAGTTGCCAATGCATTATTTTGCCAAGTAAGAACATTTTCAAAAAAATGAGCACCATCTACCATCCCCATAATTTCATCCCCTGATCAAAAAAAAATAACAAAAAAAAATACTTTAACTACAAAGAAAGAAGAAGAATGTAAACTCTAACTAAAGACAATCATTCTAGGAAGAACAAGCTAAGAACCTTACACCAAATTTTCATCTTGGATAGTGTACAGATGATTTGGGCCCTGACCCACAGACATTTCAAGTCCTAAAAAGCAAGTCAGACCCCTGGAAGATGATCAAGAAATTACACAAAAGGTCAAAGATAGATCAATTTCTACTATTGGTACATTTAACCTCTAAAGGGGCGGCTGTGAGAAGACCTCCCTGTTTGTGGCAGTGGTGGACCCACAATACCTCCTCAGAGGTCACTGTTTTCCCTATTGCCTTTTGACTGAGAGTAATTCAAAGCAGTTGCATGTGAACAGGTAAAATGTTTTGTGCACTTACGGTATGACAGGCCCTGTGCTAAATCCTTCTAGGTATTTTCTCACTGAATATTTCTAACAACATTCAATAAAAGAGAGGTACAATTAGCACAATTTTAGAGTTCAAAAGATTCACATAAGTAAATGGAGTTCTCCAAAAAAGATATAAACCCAAACCAAAATCTATGTTCACAATCCCTGGGAGAGATGAAGTACACAAATGGTGTAGATGACTGGGAAAAAATAAGAGAGTAAGCTCTAAAATTGAACTGCTGCAAAAGCCAATCTGAAGAACTGAGAGGTTAGCACTGCACATGCTACCTCAAGACAAATGAAGAAGTTAAGCATCCACCAGCCAGAGTTTCCAGCTATTTATTCAGAAACCTGATTCAGGTATTTATGCTAAATCCAGTTTGCTATTTCCCTCATTTAGGCTTCAGCTATCCCATAGAGCACCTGGGAGCTACACATGGTTGTGAAGTTGAGAAGCCAGAAGGGCACAAGGCACTCCTGTGACAGGTCTTGAACAAAGGTGCTTTCTCATTCAAAGGAGATTCTGAGTTATGACTAGCAGTCCAGTTATTCTCTCCTCCAGACCCCTCCCCTAGTCTCTCTGTAACAGTCATGTACCCCATAATGTTTTGGTTAAAACAGACTGCAGATATGAGGGTGATCCCATTAAACTGTATCACTCAGTGACATCCCAGCCTTCCCTGCATAAGTACACTCTAAGAGGTCAACACAATAACAAAGTCACCTAAGGATGCATTTCTCAAAAATTCTTTAATGAAAGCATGTCTGTTTGAAATGTTAATTTATGGCCTCCACTTCACCTCATCTTGGACATGAAGGGCAAGTCAAACCCAGAGGAGAAACCAAAACACCATTCACTACAGGATAGAGAGGGTCTGACAGGGTCCAGGAGATCTCCATAAATAAAACTGCCCCTCATCCTGAAAACAGGAAAAGCTAAAGGAAGGGTAGCCCTTTACCAGTACTGGGAGGACCTGAGTTCTAGCCCCAGTCCTAACACCATCTGACAGTATCCTGAAAAACAGGGCTTTGATCTGGCCTTGAAAAATGTACAGAGTTTAGCCAGGCTGATTCATCCACACTCCCACCCTCTAGAGTAAACCTTATAAACAAAACATGGAGACAGACAGACACACACACACACACACACACACACACACACACACACTTTCCATGGCTCCTAACCTTGTTTAGAATAAAACCCAAATAGCTCAAATTCCCATTCATCTGGCTCCCTCCTACTTATAGGTCTTTGCACTGCAATGTAACAGGGCTGGGGCTAGCACCAGAGGATGATGGAAGAACTCAGTATCCACCTCACAGAACAATAAGCCCAAAAACCTGAGTTCAAGTCCTACTTTCACCTCTTTCAGGCCTGATGTCAGGCAGCAAAATTCACTTAACTCCAGGCCTCAGTTTCCTTACTAGAAACAGGAACAGTATTATCTTACATGACTGGACTGGACTCCACATTTTCTCAGTCAATAAATATTAATTGATTGTCTATTGTGTTCCAGGCACTCTGTTGGATGCTTGGAATATGTGAATAAAACTGACAAAAAACCACTATCCCCTCATGAAGCTCAAATTCAAATTCTGTGTAGGTAGAGCTATAAAATGAGGATTACTCATAATATTTCTATGGAAATTAAATAATATATGAAATACACTTTACATAGAGCCTGGTACCAGATAAACTTATGACTACATTGGTGTTTGGAGTATAATTTCTTTTGTCACCATTATTCTTGAGACAAAACTGCTCCTTTTCTCTAAAATGTTCTTCTTTCTTTCCTAGGACCTCATTCCACTTGCATGAAGTTCTCTTCATCTGTCTAGGTACAGCTCAAAAATGGACCTTCCATACTTCCTCATGGGATGCATTCAGGACATAAAAACCCCAAGTGCTTGCCTACATTTTCACTAATCCATTCTCACAGGTCTGCCAAACATTAACTCTGTTCTATCATCATTAGCGGGCCTGTTTTATATGTTTACACTCTTCTCAGCCCAATACATCTGAGGAGCAAAACTGACCTGAAAAATGAAAAGCAAAAAGAGGTGAGAATAGGTAAGGAGAAAAACACATCAGAAAGAAATTCTGGAGGTTAAATTATGAGGACCCTTAGTACCAGAACAATGTGTTCAGGCCTGAATGAGACGACCCCTAGAAGTCACCAAGTTTGAAGGCCCCCAGGTACAGTGGACTTTGATAGGCAGAGAATGAGATGGTCCAAGGTTGACCAAAAGAGATTACCCAGGAGGCCACAGCTAGACATGAAGGATGAGTCTATCCCAGCTCAAGGCTGCTATCTAAGCATTCTTGTCACAACAAATCAAGATTGCCAGGATAAGCTGGGCACAGTGGTGCATGTCTTTAATCCCAGTTTCTCAGTAAGCTGAGGCAGGAGGTTCACAAATTCAAGGCCAGCCTGAACAATTTAGAGAGCCCTGTCTCAAAATAAAAAAATCTAAAAAGGGGACTGGGGATGTAGTGCAGTGGTAGAGCACTTGCCTAACATGCATGGGACACTAGGTACTGCTAAAAAAAATAAATAAATAAAATAAAATCCCAGTATAGTGTTATAATTCTCTATATTTTCTACATTGGCCTTGTCTCCTCCAAAATACCATCACTGCTTTTCAGGGGTCACAACCTTGACCCCTTTTTAAATGTTATCTTGTTGACAGAAAGACCCAGTGCTTGGAAAATAAAACACCTGGGCTGGAGATGTGGCTCAATGGTAAAGTGCTTGCCTACCATGCACAAGGTTCAACCCCCAGCACAGCAAAACTAACTAAATAAAAACATCCCAAGCCAAATAGTATCATTAGAACTTCAAAGACAGATAAAGCGAAACCTAGATTTGGCTTGGTTCCAAAAGACACACAGGGCGTACCATCAGCTCACCAGGCTCATGGGAGCTCAGACAAGCATGCTCTCGTGACTGCAGCACGGGCATTAACACTGAGTCAACATCCAGGCAATAAATAGAGCTGACTCAGGTAAACTGAGTCCAGGGTATCATTCACACCCAGCTCATTCACTTTCCATATTTTCAACAAAACCAAGGAAATAAGGCAACGCTTACTTACACAACCTGAGACCAAGAATAATGTCTGGTCAGGGAGAAAAACCAACCAAAACAAGAACAAAAACAAAACAACAACACTGCTCTTGGTTTCAACGCTATGACATTTTTGAGTTCCAAAGATGCCTGTTTATCTGCTTCAACGCTTTTTAAAAACTAAATTCACCTGTTCTCCCCACCACTGCCCCAGCATAGACCTCTGCTGAAACTTAGTGTCATCTTTGCTAAGAAGAAAGTCCATTTCCCCCAAACTCCTCTTCCTTGAAAAGATTTCTTATGGGTGTTTGGCCTTGAGAACCTCAGGCTGCACTCCAAGGAGACTTGTTACAAAACAGTGAGCCTGCAGTCAATCTGGGGGCAAAGCTCTGACTTGTCAGCTTCACTTGCCAATCTGGAAAAGCAGAGGGCTCATTCCTCAAGGTCATTAAAAACAATAGCCAGATGCCCACACTCCAACCTCCACTTCAGTTCTCAAAAATGTCCCAAATGTGGGACCTGCAGACTCTTCTTTGCTGCTAAAAGAATCTTCATTCCAAAAAGCAAAGATAAAATAAGAGGATATACACCACAGAATGAGTCTTTGGTAGCAACCACAGAAAAACAGAACCAAGCTGTAAAAGAAAGTTTAAGAATGCTAGAGGGCAAAGTCTCTATTTGCCAGGGGCAGGGAAGTCAAGAAAGCAGATGTCTAATACCAAATCCACTACTCAAACAGCTGATGACTAAGGAAGGATGGTCCTCCTGGGCTGCAACTTCTTCCTCTAGGAAATAATTAAGGTCCAGTTCTTGACACTGCAGCTATGAAATTCTAAGGAAAGACTTAAAGAATCCTCTTTGGAAGCTATAGGTCCAAAGTCTACCACAGCCTTGAAACACTCTCACTTCTTAACCTTCCAAAATATGACCAAAAAAAAAAAAAGGATTCATTATGCACCCATTGGGATAGACAGCCAGAACCAGCCTAACCAAAAGCATCTGTAGCTCTGCAGTTGTCACCTAAAACTGGTGGTAAGTCAGTCATAAAATCAAGTTAATGAATTATGACTAGCTTTTTAAAATACATTAAGTCCAAAGAATGGAAAGAACCACTGTGCCTCACTTTGTAGAGAACAACTCTACAGAAGCTCTTGATACGATTCTGTACACCTCTGCCTATGTGGGTGTGAGTCTCTATTGTGGGTCTTGGTCAAAAAAAATAAAATAAAGACTTGAAAACCACAGGCCTGTTGTAGGGAGATTAGAGTCTGGAAGAGCATATGCCACATACACCCATCCCGCCTCGTGCCCTATAGAGAATGCAAGAGCCTGCAAAGGGTACTCTGGGCTCAAGAACCCATCCTGCAATCCAAAAAACAGACTTGACTGAAAGCAATTGAAACAAACTTCTGACACCCGCCATCCACACCCCTCAAGATGGTACTTTCTAGAAAGCACCAAAGAGGATATTCAACAAAACACACCATTGGGGTAACAGCATTGCCTCAAAAGGATGCCTAGCTTACAAGAAGGCTCAGCATTAGGCAGCAGGAGAGAATGTCAGTGCTGGGAAGACCAGGCCCTTGGGTACCGCCTTGCCTGCCTCAAGGCGAATGGGCCAATGCAGATCGGGTGATTGGAGACCTCAGAACCCCCTTTTTCTTCCTCTTTAATTTTTTTCCTTTATTTTTCAAGCTGCACACCTCCCTAAAAATTTCCCTAGGAAACACCAAAGCTTACATCAGCCCCAGAAACGCCCCCAGTTGGAGAAGAGGTGGCCCGCGCTGCAAACCCATCTCCGTGGGGATGAGGGCTCCCCGCGGGCGCGAGAGTGGGACTGGGGTTGGGGAAGTGAGCGGGATGGATGCTCTTCCAAGGCAACAGGCTCTGAACACCCGCTGGGAAACGCTCTGAAGCACAAGCTTGGGCTTCTAAGGACTGTTTGCCAGCCTTGGGCTCCTGCTGCCACCCTGCCCCGTGACTCGGTCAGCCAAGGAAGGTGGGCCCTGCAGCCCCGTTCAGGCAAGCCCATCCGGGCGCGCAGGGAAGGAGGCCTCCTCCTGCCGGGAAGAGGCCAGCGCTCTCCAAGTTCCCCGCAAATCCCGCCCTTCCAGCCTGGCGCCGTTCTATGCCCCGCCAAGCCCAGCGCCCGAGCGACAGCCTTCCCGAGTGCGTGCCCCGGGGGCGCGTCCCGGGGGACTGTGCCGGCGGCCCGGGGTCCCGCAGGAGGTGGAAGTGGGCCGAGGGCAGCAGGTTCGAGGTCCGGATGGGAGCCAGGCAGGCCGCGCGCCGCCGCAGTCCTGTCGCAGCGCGTGCCCTCGTCCCCAGGGGGCTGGAAGGCCGGAGCCGCCCCCGCGCCCGCCCCCGCGCGACAGGCCCAGGTCTGCGTTTGGACGGCCGCGGCCTCCGGGGGATGGCCCGGCAGGCCTGCTGCGCCGCCGCCTCGGGGGTCGCCGGGCCCGCGCGGCCGTTTCCCGCCAGGCAGTGGCGCGGGCCCGGAAGGCCGGAGGCGCCCCGCGCTCCCCGCGCCGCTACGCACCTAGCTGCCCGCGGGTCCCACATGGCTGGGGCCGGAGGGACCGCGCCGGGACCTCCGCCGCCTCGGGAGCCGCTGCCCGGGGGGCGCGCGCGGCGGGCGGTGCGGAAGCCCGCAAGCTCCGGGCGCCGGAGCGCCGGGCAGGGGCGGCGCGGGGCAGCGGCCGCGCGCGGGGGCCCCTGCTCCCTGCGGCTCGGCTCCCCCGCCGTGTTGAGCGGAGCGGGGGCGCCGGGGTCCCGGCGCCCAGGCAGAATGCAGCCGCAGACCAGACCGAGGCCAAGTTTCCACGTAGTTGCGAGAGCCCGAAACTGTCACGTGCACGTCGCCGCCGGGTGGGAGGGGGTGTTTGTCATCGTGTTCAAAAGGGGCGTTTCGGTGTCTCGCATCATGCATGCGAGGGCTCCAATGGGAGGCTCTCGGCCGCCTTTGAAAAACGAGTGCTTCGCGCCCGTTGCCTCGAGGGTCGGGGCGCACACTCCTGCCCCAGCCTCGGCCGTCGGCGGACTCGCTCCCCTCAGTGGTTGGGAGGCCCAGCGAGGTCGCCAACGGCCTCGATGGCGGCCCTCCTTCCCTCCGTCTCCCTCCAGCCAAAGCGGCCCCAGCTCCCACTTCCGGCCACCTCAGCCATCGGCGAACGCCCATACTCACTGTGTGCTCGCCCCTCCACTCTGGGGGCGCTGGGGGTTCTGGAGTGGGGCGGGCAGCGGGGCCCCCGGCTTCTTGACGCTCACGGCCGCGTTCATGTCGAGGCCGCCTCTCCCTGCGGGCGGCAACAAGCGGGGAGCCAAGCGAGGAGCCAAGCGAGGAGCCAAGCGGGGTCTTGGCCTACTCCCTCCACCTCCTGGAAAGACAGCGGGGGACGGTTAGGGCGACCCCAGACGGCACGTCCCCAACGGTTCTGGGCGGCATACTCACTCCCACCCTCCACTCCCTCGGGTCTTCGCAGCTCCTCTGGGACGGGGATTACTTTTCTGCCCAATCAGAGAGCGAAGCCCTCCGCCCTGGGCGAGGCTGCGGCCTACACTGCCTCCTGGTGGCCCTCGGTCCCTCTGGGTGCCCCGCACCGGGCGCCCCTCCTGGGGAAGGAGACACCGCGGAGCTTCGGTGTGGTCGTGAAGCTAGGCAGAGAGGCCGAGGTCACCCAGGTCACACCTGAGGCACCCAGCCACGTGCTTCCCCGGGAGCCTCGCCGCCTCTCCGCCCTGGCTGGCGGCCTCCTTGGTTCTAGAACCTGCCTCCCCGCCGCCGTCTGTGCATTCGCCTTCCTCAGACACATTGCATCACTTCCCGTCCCAAAGCCTCCAATGGCACCCGGTTGCCAATTAGAGGCCAGATCGGTTACTGGGCAATTGGAACCCTCCACGGTTTTATCCCACCCTTCCTGTCCGCCTCCGTATGCAACGCTTACCCTCCCGGGGCTCCGAATCTTCGGGAACTTTTAAAAACCATGATATCCGAGTCCTACTCAGAAATAGTCCCATTTAATTGGCATGGGGTACGTCAGGGGCATCAGGGGCACTTAACGCACCCCAAGTGATTATAAGAGGAGGCCAGGCCTGCGAACCCCTGGATTTCCACATCGTCCAGCTGCTTACTATTTCCGGGACATCGTTGGTCCCCCTTCCATTTCAGGAGTCTTCACACTCCCTTCCTCTAAGGCTTTTCCCACCGTCTCCGAATTCTATAGTATTATGGTTTGGCTGTGAGGTGCCCCCCCCCCCAAAAAAAAATTATGTTAGACAATTCTGGAATGTCCATGGGCGAAATGACTAGATTCTGAAAGCGGTGGCCTCACCAGCGCACTAATCCACTTGGTGGGTTGAGAATTAGGATGGACTAGTGGGTGGTAGGCCGGTGGGGCACGGCTGAAGGAGGTAGGGCAATGCGGGCCGCCTTTGGGGTCTACATCTCTTGGCCCTAGCTGGCTCGCTCCGTTTCCCGGCCGCCTTCCTCGGCTCCTCACTCTGTTTCCTGGCGGCTGGAGCCGCACAGCGTTCCTCCACCAGGTCCTTCCGCCATGATGTCCTTCCTCACCTTGGTCCAGAGCAATGGAGTCTCCTCACAGTGGACTGAAACCGGGAGCCCAGAATAAACTTAACCTCCTCGAAGTTGTTCTTGTCCGGTATTTTGATCACAGCGAGGAAAAGCCGACCAACATAGAAAAGATCCATGCCACCTGGTTGAGAACAGCCACTCCCCCCAGGTTCCCTGAGCCTCCAGTTGCAGAAGGCCTAGCCAGGCTCTGACATCCGGAGGGCAAGGCCAGGGATTGGTGAGGGAGCCGCGGTTAAAAAGCGCCTCTTCCTGACTTGGGCTTCTTCATCAGTGTTCATAAGCATCTCAGGATCTCGTCACGGTTTCCCTTCTTGTGTCTTCGCCACTGTCCTCAAAACAGATGAGTGTGCTGAATTTTGTTTTGTTTTGTTTCACAGGGTCAGAATTTGAACCCAGGACTTTCTACGTCCTAGGCATGCACTCTACACTGAGCTATCACCCAAGCTCGCTGTGCCTTCTTTTTAAATTTGTTCATTATTATTTTTTTTTCACTTTTACCAAAATTATACATTGGTACAGTTAAAAGAGCAGTGCTCTTCCTCCCACCTGACTCTTCCAGAAGCAGTCACTTTTATGTCTTGACGCTGATTATTTTAAATAACACGTTTGCTGTTTGTTGTTGGGGGCCTTTCTCCCCATTTTATACAACCAGTAAATTTTTGGAGATTGTGCCTACCTGAAAACCTCCACCCCTTATATATTAGTTTGTCTTGGTATAAAATTCTAGGATGGAAATCATTTTCCTTCAGAATTTTGAAGCTCTTGATCCAGTGAGCTCTAACTTCCAGTACTGTTGTTGAGAATTCCAAATACATTCCATTACCGATCTTTACTGGACTTCTTTTTGTTTTACTCTTTCAAAGACTGAAGAATCTTCTTTTTCTCCTCAATGTTTTGAAATGACACAACGATGTGCTTTGATGTGGATGTATTTGTTCGTTCTACTTGGTACTGGTGGGTTGTCTTAACACTCAAGCTCTTCAGTCTGGGGCATGATCTTAAACTATTTTAATTGTTTTTTTCTGCTTTATTTTCCCTGTTCTCTCTTTTTTTGAAACCTCATTCAGATATTAGACTTCCAAGATTGGTCTCTGTGATAACAGTCCCTTAATTTTCAAATCAGTTCTAGTTTCCATCTTTTTTGTCTTATTTGAATTAGTTTCTGGGAAATTTCCTCAATTTTATAACACAGGTCTTTTTTTTCTGATATCAAACTTTGACTTTTCCAAAATTCTTTTTTAATTCTTTCTTTTTGGAGTACCCCTATTTTCTTTTTCATGATTATGCACATTTTCCTATCTCCCTGCAATTATTAATGGTAGATTTTTGTGTTTTTCTTCCTGCACAGACTTTATTCTTCAGGATCCTTTTACTGTTTGTTTTTGTTTTGTTCCCCTTGTTAAGGATTTTCTTCAGATGATTATCTGCTTATGACTAAGAATAGGGAGTGAGATGTCCATCTGGAGAGAACTGATTGAATAAACTTTGGTACATCCACATTGGGAAATTATACAGCTATACTAAGACATAAGAAGTATTTCTACATAACACTATGGGCTGACAGCCAGAAAATATTAAATAGGAGAAATCTAAGTGGGAATTGTGTTTATATTATTCTGCTTTTAGGGTAATACAAAGAGGTAGATAATAATAATAGGTAATAATAGTAGGTAGAGGTAATAATACTAGATTTTTTGTTTTGGTTTTTGGTGCTGGGAATTGAACTCAGGGGCACTTTACCACAGAGTTACATCCCCAGCCATTTTTAATTTTTTGTTTTGAGACAGGGTCTCACTAAGCTGCTGAGGCTGGCCTTGAAATTGTAATCGTCCTGCCTCAGTCTTCTGAGTCACTTGGATTGCAGATGTGCACCACTGTGCCCTGTGACTTTTTTTTTAATTCTATAATTCTTTCTGCATTTATTAGGTGGAATTCTACTATACTGAACTTTCCATCTACAGTCATTTGGTTTCCATGAAAAACAGTTCATATAGAAAAGTCAGGATAAAAGCTTGTTTTTCTCCCTTTATTCACCAGTTTCAGAACAAGTTGGTGCCTTGGCAACCTATGAATTTTTTTAATGAATCCATGGATTTTGAAATATTCAATGTACCCTAATTATTACAATCATTTTTCTTCTTAATGTTCTAATTTTCCTTTTTTGAAAAATGGGAGCTCATCTAGTCAATTATCATCAATGATGGCTAAAAAAAAAAAAAAAAAAAACTGGCAGAAAGAATGGACCTGGAAGCTTCTTTCTTTCTTATCCCACATCTCAGATCCAGCATCTTTAAACCTGGGATAGCCAGATATTATATGCCTCCAGATATGATTCAAGAGGAAGTACACAGCAGCAACAGTGAAGAATTCCTACCCCAAAATGTTGAATTTGAATTTAAACAAGTCTCAGAACTACAGGTTCTTAACCAAGGAGCCATGCATAGAATTCAAAAAGTCTGTGAATTTGAATGGATACACAATTATTATGGGTTTTTTTTTCATAATCTTTAACTACAATTTAGCATCCTGTCAGCAACATAGGCAAAAGCAAAGAAAGAAAGAAAACAATAAAAGCAGAACCCAAGACTTGGTCAATAATAGAAACTGTGGATTCTCCCATGTCCCAGTATAGTGGTTGTAGTAACTCAAAATGTTGTTTTTGTTCATACTTACTTCACAATTGTTATTAGATCTCTAATAAGTCTTGGTTTTGAATGTGTTAATAAAAAAAACAATATGAGAAAACAAAGGTGGGGGTGGATCTCCTAAATATCAAAGAAATCAGTAGAGGAAAGGGACCAAGGAGTGGGAGGCAAGGAGGGAGGGGGTCAGTTCTGGGTAGTGATATTGGTCAAATTATATTGTTATATTGTGTGCATGTATGAATGTGTAACAACAAATTCCATCAATATGTATAACTATTATGCACCAATGTGGAAAATTTTTAAAAAAGAAGACATTCCTGCCTGTAGTCCCAGATACTCAGGAGACTAAGGCAGGAGGATCATTTGAGCTCACGCTTTCAAGATTTGCCTGGACAACATAGTAAGACTCCAATCTCAAAAAGAAATAAATAAATAAAATAGAAGAAATGTTATTGTATCACAAATTTAGTTTTAAAAATGATTTTGAGAATTAGGGCTGGGGTTGTGGCTCAGTGGTAGAGTGCTTGCCTAGCATGTGTGAGGCACTGGGTTTGATTCTCAGGACTGCATATAAATAAATAAAGGTCCATCAACAACTAAAAAAATACATTAAAAAAGATTTTGAGAATTGTAGTTCAATATAAACAGTTTTCTCTGCAATCATTTCTATTTTATTTTATGCATTTAAAAATATCCAGAGCAGGGATCTGTTACATTGCTAAATGGTCCATGACACATAGAAGGTTAAGAAACCCTGTTTTTGATCTATCAGTTCATAGGATGCAAGGAAGATAGAGAAATACTCATCAAAAGAACAAAATGAAGATGCAATCAACCAAAAACACAATGTGAAAATTTCATAGGGCAAATGATTTGGCTTCCTCACCAAATAAATGGAATTAAAAAAAATAGCGGAGGAGGGATGAGTAACTATAATGAGAGTATAAGAGATTTAGATGACATATCAACTAAATGTAGAACATCAGCCTTAAGCCCTGATTCTAACAAGCCAACTATAAAAATACATTTCTAAGACAATCTAGAAAAGAACACAGGGTGCTTTAATGATATTAAGAAATAATTGTTAATTTTGTTGTATATGATAAGCATTGTATTTATGTTTTGTAAAGTCTTTTTCTATCAGAAATGAACACTTGGTATTTCCCTCCTTTTTTTTTTTTTTTTTTGAACCAGTGAAATTATATGGTGTCTGGTATTTGTTTTAAAATACTTAAACGAAACAAACAAACCAAAAAGGTGATTGTATAGATGAAACCAGGTAATGTTGAATCTGGGTAGTAGTGGGTCCATGGAAGTTCATTTTAGCATAGTCCCCACCCCCATCCACAATTTTGCTTTTTACAGTTTCAGTTACCTGCAGTCAATCACAGTCGGAAAATGTTATGTGGAAAATTCCAGAAATAATTCATAAGTTTTAAATTGTGCATCATTCTGGGTAGCATGATGAAATCTCAACCATCCCACTCCATCCAGCCCAGAACATGAATCATCCCTTCTTCCACACAGTACGCGGTACTTGCCCATTAGTCACTTAGTAGCTGTTAGCTGTCAGATTGACTGTCAGTGTATTCCATGCTTATGTTCAGATAACTCTTTTTTAATTTTTTATTTGTTCTTTTTAGTTATACATGGCAGTAGAATGTATTTTGACATGTTATACATACATGGAATATAACTTCCCGTTCTTTGGGTTGTACCTGATATGGAGTTATACTGGTCATATAGTCATATATGAACATAGAAAAGTAATGTCTGATTCATTCTTCTGTCTTTCCTATTCCAATCCTCCCTCCCTTTCCTCATTCCCCTTTGTCTAATCCAAAGTACTTCTATTCTTCCCTCCCCCCCTTTCTGTGTGCTAGCCTCTGCATATCAGAGAGAACATTAGCCTTTGGTTTTGGGGGATTGGCTTATTTCACTTAGTCTCCAGTTCCATCCATTTACTGACAAATGCCATAATTTCATTCTTCTTTATGGCTGAGTAATATTGCATTCTGTATATATATGATATTTTCTTTATTCATCTCTTGAAGGGTGTCTTGGTTGGTTCCATAGCTATTGTGAATTGAGCTCCTATAAACATTGATAAAGCTGTGTCACTGTAGTGTGCTGATTTTAAGTCCTTTGAGTATACCAAGGAGTGGGATAACTGGGTCAAATGGTGTTTCCATTCCAAGTTTTCTGAGGAATCTCTATACTGCTTTCCAGAGGGGTTGCACCAATTTGCAGTCCCACCAGCAATGTATGAGTGCATCTTTCCCCCCACATTCTCGCAACATTTACTGTTATTTGTATGCTTGATAATTTTCATTCTGACTAGAGTGAGAAGAAATCTCAATGTGGTTTTAATTTGCATTTCTCAAATTGCTAGAGCTGTTGACGTTTTTTCATCTATTTGTTGACCAATTGTATTTCTTCTCTAAAGTGCCTATACAGTTCCTTTGCCCATTTATTGATGGGGTTATTTGGTGGGGGGGCTGGTGTTAAGTTTTTTGAGTTCTTATCCTGACTGCTCTGAGGTGCAGGTGCCAAAGATTTTGTCCCTTTCTGTAGGCTCTCTCTTCACCTTCTTGATTGTGTTTGGGTAACTCTTAATTTACTTAATAATAGCCTCAAAGCCCCAGAGGTGTAATGCTGGAAATTTGGATATGCCAAAGAGAAGCCATAAGGTGCTTCAGTGAAAAGGTAAAAATTCTTGATTTACAGCAACATAAAAAAAATCATATGTTAAGGTTGCCAAGATTTATAGTAAGAACCAATTTTCTATCTGTGAATGAAATTGTGAAGAAGGAAAAGGAAATTGGTGCCAGTTTTTCAGTCACACCTCACACTGCAAGTCATAGCTAAAGTGTGTGAAAAGATGGAAAGGCATTAAATTTGTGCAGTATATATAGGAAAAAGCATAATGCATGTATAGATTCAATACTGTAGGTGGTTTCAGGCATTCACTGAGGGTCTTGAAGCATATCCCCAGAGATAAGAGGGACGATTGCTCTGTTCTCTCCATGTTTGTGAAAATGGTAATTTTTTCCATGAAGAAGAGTTTAAAGAAAAAAAGAATGATGGATTAAAAGTTCTTGGCAATTCAGAACACATGAGTTCTGGATTAATAAATAGCCTCCAAACCATCAGTGAGCCACTAAGGTAAAAAAACAAAGTTTGGGTCTTTACCCTGGCTGGGCAGATGGAGCAATCTAAATAGTTTAGGAGCTGATCAGGTGTAAGCGAATTAGGGGCCTCAGCATCTGGGATGTAACATTGAACAAGTGCACTATGGTAGCTTTACCCTCAATTCTGGTGTCTTCAATTCTCAGACCCACTTTTTATTTCCTTAAGGGTATAAAGCTTCTTTTGCCAGATGAGAAAGGGGCAGTGGAAAGTGAAACTGGGATAGGACTTAGGAATCCTGCTTTTTATTTTATTTATTTACCTATTTATTTATTTATTTATTTGGTACTGGGGATTGAACCCAGGAGCGCTTAACCACTGAGCCACATCCCCAGCCCTTTTTCATATTTTTATTTTGAGACAGGGTCTCACTAAGTTGTTTAGGGCCTCACTAAGTTGCTCAGGCTGGCTTTGAACTTGTGATCCTCCTGCCTCAGCCTCTTGAGCAGCTGGGATTACAGGCGTGCACCACCCCACCCAGCTCTGCACTTCTTAAACTTTCAACCAAACTTCCTTCCCTTTAAGCCCTTTCTTTACCCCTACTTCCAGAAATATCTGGCACCAATGGTTCTGAACCTTTTAGTGACTCTACCGTATAAAACAGGCTGCCCCCCTGCTTTCCACACTGCCAGCTTACCATCCATTCTCTTACGTCTAAGTCATTTCCCACTCTTCTAATAGCTTTCTAACTTCCAACAGTTGTCGTTGTTGCCTTCCTTCTTATTCTCCCTCACTGTATGTTTTTACAAAGACCTTTACCACACTTTTAATGGTGTCTCAGGAGGGAGAAAATGCAAAGACTTGTGTTCAATCCACTGTTGTGCCCTAATATACTTTTTTGGGGGGTGCTTTGCCACTGAACAACATCCTCAGACCTGTTCAATTTGGGGGGTCAGGGTCTCATTAAGTTGCTGAGGGCCTCCTTAGATTGCTGAGGCTGGCCTCCTCCTGTCAGCCTCCCAAATTGCCAGAATTACAGAGATCTCATCACATCTGGCCTAATATTCTTTTTTTTTTTTTTTTTTTTTGGAACTGGGGATTGAACTCAGGGGCACTCGGCCACTGAGCCACATCTCCCATTTTGTATTTTATTTAGAGACAGGGTCTCACTGAGTTGCTTAGAGCCTCGCTAAGTTGCTGAATCTGGCTTTGAACTCACGATCCTCCTGCTTCAGTCTCCCAAGTTGCTGGGATTACAGGCATGTGCCACCGTGCCTGGCCTAATATTCTTTTTAAATGGCTGAGAGTCCTTCCTTTTAGAGAATGTGCTTTGTAATGCTGTTCTCCCCATCCACATCTCCACTCCCATGCCCAGATATGCTTTTGCTCTGTGACGCATTTCTCCCCTTATGGTCTTGGACTGCAGAGTCAGATAAAGGGGTGATTCACCTGGGTAACTGCCCATGTTCTTTACCTCTAGATAGCCCCAAAACATTGCTACAAAACTAAGAAGATGGCAAAGATTTTGTCTACCAAAACTCTGGGAAAGTTTCACATACGATTAGAAAGGGTATTTGGAAACACCAATTGGTTTGGGAGTAGAAGCAGAAAGGGTGGAGGGCTGCTCCAAAAGACAATTTCTCTAACAACAGATGGTGTATTCAACTGCTTTCTAAGGAGGGAGAGTTCTGTTAGGTGAGGGCTCTGCTCAAGCTAAGGAGAGTATGTGAGCAGTCAGAGATCAGTTCTCTGAACCACTGAAGAGAGGCTGCCATTCGAGCAGCATCTTTCTCCTCTGCCTCTGCCCATGTTCTGCTCTGCCTCTCCTCTGTGGACTGACTGAAGACAGATTTAAAGAATATGGTCTCCACAGGTTTCTGTTCTCTGAATGTGTGGCTCATCCCTTCCTGTACAATATCTTGAGGGCCACAGCCCTGCCTGACATATCCTTCAGCTTCTCCCATGTGGCTGGTTAGTTCAAAGAGTGGTAAGCCTTTCTGCCCTGAAAATGTCCAAGGAACCATTTAGTAGCCTTGAATAACTGAAATTGGCAGACAGTTTTGAGGACATGGGCAGAATCATTGTTGAAAACAAATGACTATTGAGATATGCCAAAATGACCACTATGCCAAGTGAAGACCAGAGACCTATGTCCCCAGATAGGTCATTGAGTAAGAAGAAAGACAAATATTCAGATAGACGATCAGAAACATATTGTCATATACCATATAAGGGCACTTCAGTCAACAGTGGACTATATGTACAATGATGGTCCCTTAAGTTTATAATGGCACTGAAAAATTCTTATTGCCAAGTGACAACATATCAGTCATAATATCATAATTTAATGCATTACTCAGGTGTTTGTGGTGATGCTGGAATAAACAGACCTACTGTGCTGCCTCATATCTAGAAGTGTAGCACGTACAGTTTTGCATTGTACATAATACTTGATATTAATAAATGACCATGTTACTGGATTATGTGTTTACTGTACTATGCATTTATTATTTTATTTTATTTTTTATTTTTATTTTTTTGGTACTAGAGATTGAACCCAAGGGCACTTAACCATTGAGGCACATCCCCAGCCCTTTTTATCTTTTATTTAGAGACAGGGTCTCACTAGGTTGCTTACAACCTTGCTAAGTTGCTGAGGCTGGTTTTGAACCCATGATCCTTCTGCCTCAGCCTCCTGAGCTGCTGGAATTACAGGCATGTGCCACCGTACCCAGCTTATCATTATTTTAGACTGTATTCCTACTTACAAAAAAACGTTTGCTGTAAAACAATATGCCATAATTACACTGACAGCAGCCCCAAACATCTCTTGATTATTGTGTCTCTTGATTGCATCATGAGATGATGTCACATGACTGACCTATAGCATCTAGGCTTGTGTAAGTACACTCTGTGATGTTTGCACAATGACAACACTGCCTAGTGATGCACTTCTTGGAACATGTCCCGTGGTTAAGCAACACGTGACTGTCCATAAATAAATATGAGTTGACTTTTTTTAAAAGGAAGAGCTTACATAATGCCATATATAGGAGGAAGTACAATTTATTTTTATTCAACATTTGTGTAGCACTATTTCTTAAACTCTTATGATAATGCAAGTTATTTTCAAAACAGCCCACTAAAAAGGGTATTAATTATACCCATTTTTCATAAAAGACAAGTAAAGAAATGAAAGGTTACGCAGTTTACTATACAACCAATTGGTCAAAGACCTGAGACTAGAAAACAGAAACAAGCTCAGAATGGGCTTGGCTGTGTTTCTTGGACTCTGAGCTCAGTCCACCCTGAACTCTGATGTTGAAGAAGGATGTCACTGGAGATCATTGGTCATCGGAGACATTGGAGATGTCACTGGGAACATTGTTACATTACATATCACACATGCCTAGCATATGCCTGGAGGTAGACAGGTCTACAACAACAGAAAGAAAACACTGAAGTAAATTCTTCCAACTTCAGTGAAACTGATTCTTACTCTGTGTTACTTTCTGAGAATATCAATTGTCATAGATGACACTAATTTGTCCTGATAATAGAGGACAGGCAATGTGGATTATTTACAGTTCAACCTCAAGACACATGAATATATATGCCCTCACACAGATAAGAATCCAGCTTGACATGACTGCAACCATCTTGCCTACCAGGTGACCTCAGCATGCATTCAAAATCCTATAGGACAACAAAGTCATTAAGATAGTCAGCCAAGCAATGCTCATGCCGGCCACTGATACCCAAACTTTAAAACAAACAAAAAATGTTGGGGTCTCATTACTATGTTGCCCAGGCTGGCTGAGTTCAAATGATCCTCCTGCCCCAGCCTCCCAAATAGCTGGGACTACAGGCACATGCCACTACACCTGGTTCAGGCTGTTTCTTAACTGACATTTGGTATGTTAATAGTTTTCAAGAGGGCTGGGGTTGTAGCTCAGTGGCAACGCACTTGCCTAGGATGTGTGAGACACTGGGTTCAATTCTCAGCACCACATATAAATAAATAAAATACAGGTCCATCAACAACTGAAAAATATTTTTAGCCGGGCGCGGTGGCGACTTGGGAGGCTGAGTCAGGAGGATCTCGAGTTCAAAGTCAGCCTCAGCAACTTAGTAAGGCCCTAAGCAACTCAGTGAGACCCTGTCTCTAAATAAAATACAAAATAGGGCTGGGGATGTGGCTCAGTGGTGGTGTGTCCCTGGGTTCAATCCCCAGTACCCAAAAAAAAAAAAAAAATTAAATAGTTTTCAAGAAAAAACAGGAATATCCTGGTTGGCCACCGCCCTCTTTGTCTAGTCTAGCCTTTTCTCTTTCCTTGGAGTGTGTCCTCCTATTTTGCTTCACCCAGGATCTTTCTGTCCAATAAGTTCCTAATAAAATGAACTGTGTATAATCATGGATCTATTTGCCTTTTCCTTCAGTCTTTCAGTGCCTTCTGCCTTTGGCAGCAATTTCGCTTACACAAAGACTGTTTTTTTTTTTTTTTTTTCTGAAACAGATACCTACACCCACACAAAGAATTGCACAGTCTCAAAAATGTATACACAGAGAGTAAACCCAGGATCATCTCATTGAAATCCATGCAAATTCCCCAACACGCACAGGCACTGGATACTCTGTTTCTCTCTTGCTGCTTTGAATGAACATAGCTATTTACATGGAACCCTTCATGATCCATTCAACTCCTTGCCTATAACAGGAGGTGCCCCTCTCAGTCTCTGATCCAACCCTGAAGAGATATATTGTTAGTAGCCTTCACACGTCCAGTACTTACTACACCCACCTGGTGCTTCCCATTCCCTTACAACCAGGGGTGGTTCTCAAACGGGGGTGGTTTCCCCCTTGTGAACATTTGGCAATCTCTGGAAACATTTTCAGTTGTCATAACTCTGCAGAAGACAACTGCTGCTGGTATTTCCAGGTAGAGGTCGAGGATGCTGCTAAACATCCTACAATGCACAGGTTGATCTCCCACAGAAAAGAATCGTCTAGCCCAAGATATCAGTAGGGTCAATGCTGGGAAATCTTATCTTTGAAGAAGCACTGGACCATTTTCCTGTCCTTAGTCACCTGATAATAAACACCTGGCAATGATTCTACTAAGATACCCATGAGAACCTAACTCTGGACACAGCTACTTGGGTCAGAGTGGGCAGGCACCTATCCCAGGTTCACCAATGTGCAGACTAGCCAGTTCCTCCAGAGTCAAACTGGCAAGAAAACTATTCCAACAGAGAGCACAGTGATTTGCTGGACCAGACCATCTCTCAATAATTTGAACTAGAGATTAGAATAGAGAAGCATGAAAATGGTAGTCATTGCAAAAGATGAGATGAAAAACAATGAGAGAAGGCAGCTAGAGAATACCACTAGGACCAGAAGCAGTCAAAGCCACCAGGTAAAGAAAGATACACAGAATGAAGGCAGTAGGTTGGGAAAGGGAAAGGAGAGAAGGAGGGGGCAATGGAAGCAGAAGCAGTCTGGGGCATCATGACATTAGATGGCCAGTGACCTCTTGATTGTTAGCAAGAGTGAATGAGAACATATTGATCCTGAGAAAGCAGTCTATCTTGTTCCCAACCTGCAGGAAGCCTGGACAAAAAGTAGCTTCTGTGAACATTAGTCCTACCTTCCTTGTCACCACCTGTGACTTGTTGACAGATTCTATAGTAGGCTGAATTGTTTTCCTCAATAAAGATATGCTGAAGTCCTCACCCCCAGCACCTCAGAATGTGACCTTGTTTGGAGATACAATCATGAGTCACTTAACATTGGTGATATGTTCTGAGAGATGCATCATTGGGCAATTTTGTCCTATTTGAACATCATATGCTTCCACAATCCTAGATTGTGTAGCCCACTACACACCTAGGGTAGGTAGCATATATATGGTGTCTGTATACATGCACAAACACATATATACACATATTATATATATAATGCTATATGGGGTGTGTGTGTGTGTATATATATATATACATACATATATATATGTTACATATATATGATAAGATGCAACCAAGAAATGCAGTAAACACAAGATGTATGAGGCTGCTGTCGGTATAACACAGCATTGTCCTACAGTGCACTCTAAAATAACAACAAAAAGTATAGTAAATACATAAAGCAGTAACAGTATTATCAAGTGTTATGTAGTACATGTAATTGTGAATGCTATAGCTTTATCCAATTGGCACAGCGATAGATTTGTTTATACCAGCATTACCAAAAACATGTGATATCTTATACTATGACCTTATGATGGATATAATGTGACCAGGTGATTAGAATTTTTCAGCTCCATTATAATTTCATGGGACCACTATTAAATATAAAGTCCATTGTTGACCAAAATGTTGTTATGCAGCTCATGCTTATACTGTTGTCACGGATATAATTAGTTAAAATGAGATTGTACGGGCATAGTGCAGGGCCCCTCGTGGGTGTGACTGGTGTCCTTATAAGAAGATGGCCGTGTGAAGACACAGACATACAGGAAGAACATCATGTGAAGATAGAAACTGGAGTGACATACATACAAGCCAAGGAATGCCAAGAATTCCCAGCCTCACCAGAATCTAGAACTGATCCTCCCTCAGACCCCTCAGAAGGAACCAGTCCAACTGATGTTTTGATTTTGGCCTTCTATCATCCAGAACTGTGAGAAAATAAGTTTTTGTCATTTTAAGCCATGCATTTGTGGAACTTTGGTACAACCGACCTAGAAAATTAATTCAGACCCCCTTACCTATAGTAAACCCAAGTGTACCCCCAAGCCTGTCACTTCAGACCTGGGCCTGGACTTTATGAGATTCCAGGACTCCGGCTCTCCTCTGATGGTACCTGTCCCTAGTGGGTGAATAGTCTACTGCTCTCTGGGGCTATGCTTTCCTTCTAGACCATGTTGTCAGTACCTAGAACCCCATAATTCCCTGAAAAAGTAGCTCTTAAACAACAGTAAGTGTCTATCCTCCTGAAGGTGGACCAAGTACCATTATGATACCCTTTGGTCCAAAGGGTGCCCCAGAGACAGCTGTTAGCCAGAGACTTGGGAAACCAAGGACAGAACTCAGATTTGTGGACTGGAGTGTCCACACACATGTGTACCTCACTCTGTGGGACACAGGTAGGGATGGGAAGACAAAGTGGGCAGGCTCTGGGCTTTGTCTATTTGTACTTTTGGCCCCCAGGATAGTCAGGAGTGAACTACACTCTCACCCTCACAGATCAGGATCAAGTTTCAAGAATTGGGTCCTGGGGGTGTTTATTCACCATTCTTCCAGGTGTGCTGCTGCCTCATTTCTCTTCCTGTGCTCCTACCCATCCCCCTCTGAGTGGCACTGTACCCAACCAACCTTGGCATCTGGGCCAGTTCCAGCTCCCAGGTCCTCCTCCCCCTTCCTCACCACTCCAGGAAAGGGATTTGCATCAAGCTTTTTAAGAATCAGGCAACTCCCATAACTGGAGCCCCTAAGTGTGTCAAAATGGAGGTTACAAATTCAGCTGGCTCAGGGGCCAGCTAAGTATCACAACTGAGTATATCTGACCAGGTAAAAGTGTCAGAAAGAGGAAGAGTCTGTAGCAAACTGGGTTAGCTAGGCTCCTTCTAAAATGCCTCTGGCTAATTGCTGCCATGGGGATGGTGGGCTTGACATTAAAAAATCTTTTGATAATTTTTATGGTCTGGAAAAGTCAATTTTATTATGTGAAAATTCCTGTCCAACTAATTTAATATTGATATAGTGTTCTCCAAATAATGCCCAATCACAGAAAAGCCAGATAAATTGGCAAGTTTATTACCACTCATGAAAGCAAACACCTAGACCAGGTCTGGTTGATAACCTGAGGCAAGCTCGGAGCTTTCCTCCGTTTGGTTTGCCCTGACCTCACCTAACCCTAGAGAGTTTGAGGTTGTTATTTTTACAGCCTGATATGGCCTTCCCACTCTCTTCTATCTGGCAAACTCCTAAAGCCCCTGTATGACTGACTCATCGCTATCATCTCCTCCCATGTATGAACCTGGACTGACCCATCCGCCCAGTCCAGTCTCCTGTCACCACTTCCTGCTCAGTGCTCTTTATTTAGCCTCTGGTATGGCCTTTGTCACATTGCTTTATAACCATTTGTCATCTATACACTGAATTCCTGAAAGTCTAGGAGTTTACCATAACCATTCTATGTTCCCAGCCCCCTGGCACTCAGCTGACACAATACTTGAGGAATGAATGAATAAATAAATTCCATGTATCAGTAATGAAACCAACGTCATGAAACTACCAGCTGTAATTCCAAATTAGTATTCATGACAATAAGTTTATCATCATAAGAAATTAATAGGGCCAAATAATATTCAGCAGGATGGCTAAGGAATTTGCATTTAAACTGGGAAACTGATTCTCATGGGGAGGCAAAGGAACAAAGGAAGAACATTTAGGGAATGAAACTAAAAGACTCAGAGGACAGAAGGTCTGGGGTGGGCTCTGCAAGCGAAGATGCCTGGGTGGTAGGAAAATCAATAAGTGAAATAAAGTGATTGAAACACAGGGAAAGAGTAGGGAGAGGACTGTGTAGGGACAACTGAAGTGATGGGGTGATAAGAACAAGATGTTGCTTCCAGGACTTGGCTGACAGCCTCCTTGAGCAGTGCCACACTGTAACAGTGGTCTGCTTCACCTTCTGAGTATAGCCCTTGCTGCTTATTTTAATAGGGGCATATTTTTCTTTTCCTCTTCTTCCTCCCCGCTTCCCTAACCTAGGGGTGAGGAACAAGATTACCTTGAATTATCTGTCCTTGAGCATACACACACCACAGAAAGGAGGTATCACCAGAAGATCTAGGAATCAACATACCATCAGGGCACAGCTGGGATCCTCTCTCAGGGCACAGCTGGATATAGCCTTTGAAGAGCTTCTTTAAAACCCTCCGTTTTCCCTGAAGGGCAGGATCACAGCCTCTGGGACAGTAATCCCCTGTTCTTCTCCTTTGCTAACAAAGCAATAAACCTTCTTTTTACTTTTTCTTAAAAATGTGTCCTCATTATTGGATTGGCATCGGGGACAAGGATGGAGATTTTGGTAACAAAATTGGCATCCCAGATGGGATGCCGGAGCAGCCCCTGATGTAGCTTTCTTTTGGACGGGCCTGGCACTCCAAGCAACCCCACTTCTATGCTGAGGACCTAAGGTGAATTTGTTGAGAGCTGACTGTCAGAGAGTTAGGGGTTGGATGAGTCTGAGTTTGCCTCAGGTGGAACCAGAGGAGCTATTCCTGTGAGTAAAGGCAGGAACCGAAGTGGCTTAGGAACCAAATTCTTCAACAAGACTCCTAAAGCACAAAAAGTAAAATTAAGAATCAATAAATGGGACAGTATCAAACTAAAATCTCTTCACAGAAAAGGACATAATCAAGAACGTGAAGAGAGGGCCTACACAGAATGGGACAAAATCTTTGCCACCTGCACCTCAAATAGAGCATTAATCTCCAGGATATATGAAGAACTCAAAAACAACATGATGTGGGCGCAATGGCACATGCCTGTAATCCCAGTGGCTAGAGAGGCTGAGACAGGAGGGTTTTGAGTTCAAAGCCAGTCTCAGCAACAGTGAGGCACGAAGCAACTCAGTGAGACCCTGTCTCTAAATAAAAAATACAAAATAGGGCTGGGGATGTAGCTCAGTGGTCATGTGTCCCTGAGTTTAATCCCCAGTACAGAAAAAACAAAAAACAAAAAAACAAAAAACTTAACATCAAAAGAACCAAATAACCCAATCAATAAATCGGCAAAGGAACTGAACAGGCACTTCACAGAAGAAGAAATAGGAATGGTCAACAAATATATGGAAAAAATGTTCAACATCTCTAGCAATTTGAGAAATGCAAATTAAAACCACATTAAGATTTCATCTCACTCTAGTCAGAATGACAATTATCAAGAATACAAGCAACAATAAATGTTGGTGAGGATGTGGGAGAAAAGGTACACTCATACATTGTTGGTGGGACTGCAAATTGGTGCAACCACTCTGGAAAGCAGTATAGAGATTCCTCAGAAAACTTGGAATGGAACCACCACTTGATCCAGTTATCCCACTCCTCACTATATACTCAAAGGACTTAAAATCAGTATATTACAGTGACTCAGCCATATCAATGTTTTTTATAGCAGCTCAATTCACAATAGCTAAGCTATGGAACCAAACTAGGTACCCTTTCAGAGATAAAAGGATAAAGAAAATGTGATATATATACACAATGGAATATTACTCAGCCACAAAGAAGAATGAAATTATGGCATTTGCCAGTAAGTAGATGGAACTGGAGACCGTTATGCTAAGTGAAATAAGCCAACCCCAAAAAACCAAAGGCCGAATGTTCTCTCTGATATGTGGATGCTAGCACACAATTGGGGGTGAGGCGGAGAATAGAAGTTCACTGGATTCGACAAAGGGGAATGAAAGGAAGGTGGGGGACAGGAATAAGAAAAATGGTAGAATGAATCAGATATTAACTTCCTATGTTCATAAATGAATACATGATCAGTGAAACTCCATATCATGTTCAACTACTAGAATTGGATTCTAATTAGAATAAGCTATACTCCACATATGTATAACATGTCAAAGTACATTCTACTGTCATGCATATTTTAAAAGAACAAAGAAAAAAAGTATCAGGGCAAATTGTTGAATCTATGCTGTACAGATGTTGGAAAGGAACCAAGGCTTTTGGCTTGGCCCATGACTTTCTATTTGGCTGTACCATTTTAGGTCATTAAGTCTGAATTTTTTTGTAACCTCCATTTGAGTCCATCTCCATTTCCATCCCCACCCCCACTCTGAGACAAAGGAGTAGACTAGAATACTTAACCTCACAGGGTTGCCTTTACATTTGAAAAAGCCTTATTTGGCCTTCATTACCCTCATTGTCAGATGATCAACTAGCCTATCTTATAGGGGTGGGGGGTGAAAGCAG
Source organism: Glaucomys volans (assembly GCA_020662805.1). Taxonomy (NCBI): domain Eukaryota; kingdom Metazoa; phylum Chordata; class Mammalia; order Rodentia; family Sciuridae; genus Glaucomys; species Glaucomys volans. The sequence goes on along the minus strand of JAJEJO010000713.1, from coordinate 265,783 downwards.
CCAGTCACAAAGAACATGGCAATGGTCTTCAGTGTTATCAAATTATAACCGGGGGAAAAGATAATCTCCCATTTTAAGATCTGACAGGATGCTCCATTTGGCCAGGGGACACTTCTGGGTGCAGTCCTGCCTGTTGCCCACAAATCTAAAATATAAGGACCTCCCAGAGTCCCCATGTATGTAAATGCCTATATCTTGGCCCTGCTGATTTCTGCAGAGAGAGGTCCCTAACAGTCCTAACAGTCTCCTATGATCAATGTGATCTTCAAGATGTGTTTGTGTATGAGGACGTGTGTGTGTGTGTGTGTGTGTGTGTGGTGTATGTGTATATACATATATATATATATATATATATATATATGACATATGGCGAAAGAGAGAGAGAATATCTCAACAATTAATTGACAGTGGGGAACTCACTTAAAGCTCAAAGCTTAAAGGTCAGGGCATTACGATGATGATAAGACTAGCCAAACAACAATATCCTGTGCTCCAACCCCTTGAATGCAAACTGCGGTGGGGAGGGGGAGATTAAGTTACAGTTTTGTGTATGCCAGATTGTCCTGATCCCTCTCCTAAGATAAAATTTGTTATGTGAATCATATGTACAGACAACAGTCTCACCCAAAAGGCAACGACTTCATCTGCAAGTGCCTCCCAGGAAAAGGAAAAGGCCTGCTTGCCAAGGTCTACTAAAAGTAAGGTCTTTTAGTCCAAAGGGACCCTGAGAAAGGTGATCAGTGTTATCTTAACCAAGATTCTGTTTCAGGAGGAGATAACTTGCCTAGAGAGGTTGGGGTTGTGGTGGTAACCTCTTAAGAGAAAGGTATTAATGGGGATTCATTCTCTTCTGGACAAATTTTTAAAATGTAAATTGAGTCAACTTTGTCTGACACCCTACAATATGCTCTTCTGCCTCTTTAAAAATAAACAAACAAAACCCTCACGCTGCTGAGTACCAATTTGCACAAGCTTTGAGAACTATAAAATATTTCTAGTATAATCTTCATTGCTTTTAGGATTTTTCTTTGTCAGAGAAACTGATGACTTAAAATTTTGTCCAGGCTTGATTTTCATGAATAACCTAAATATATGTGACTAAAAATATGTATGCATCTGAAACTAGCTAGGTTTGTCAGAGCCCTATCTAAATGTTCTATAAAAATTTATAAAATGAAAGTTCATGTAGGTTTAGCCAAGTAAGTGCTCTCTTTCATACATTGCATCTAGCTTTATGCACTGCCATTTGAAAAACTGGCTTATGTATGTCTGCTTTGACTAAGTCTATTTCTGTTCATCAACACTTGTTCCCTAAATGTATAAGAGATTTAAGGCTATCCTTGATTTTTGCTAGTACTACTGAACGCTGTAAACCTGTAATTATCTGTGGGTTCTGAATTTTACTATAAAAATTGAACCTCATTAATATAAGGACATCTGTGTAATTGTGACATTATTTAGTTCTTTGTGTATTAAATATATTCATGTCCTTCTGGTATACAAGTTTTAAAATATAAAGCTTAGGAGAACACTTCACTAAGCTAGTGTTCTCCAAACTAAAGTTGTCTATAATGGTAATTTTGGATTTATGGAAATAGCCAATTTAATGTCATTTAATGTTCTGTAACTGGATAAAAGTAACCTGTTATCAATAGGATGTATTTAAAATTCTGTGTTAGTTTTTACACTGGGGTAGAAAATTAAATGTATTTTTGAAAGATGAGAGCCTGATCTGTGTAAAGGTTATATTGTGAAACATGAAAACATTTTGCCACTTTCCCACAAAAAAAGGATTAGGAGCTAGCTTAGCTAATTTGATTCATGTTTCAGGTGTGATATTGAATTACATTAACAGACATTCATACAGACTCAGGAAACAAGACGTGAGAACTTTGTAAAGTGCTATTTAAGAAAGAGGCAAAGATTAGCTTCAGAAATAAAACGCTTTACCTAAGATTTGTTAAGAGCCCCACCTCACCTGAGTTAAGACTCTGCCTCTCACCTTACTCCATGTTAGGATGGTTCCAAAGTAGGCTAGACTTAAATTCATTGAAAATCACTTAAATTGATTGAATTTATCGAAGGATAAATTTTTGTTGTAAAGATTACTATGATCTCAAAATAAACAGAAGATATAATATATAAATAAGTGAAGTGTGGGATTATGAAAATTATGTTTCTTGGATTATAGCTATTATACAAACTGAACATGTTTTTGCTATTGTTAATTTCATTTTTTATTTTTCTTGTAAACTTTCTAACTGTTGCCCGTTGGTGTTTTGCAGAGGTACTCCTTCTAATGGAACAACCTGAGTTAATTTAAAATAATAAGCCATCATCTAAAGGACATAAAGAATATAAGGCTGACTTCCAGTGCTAATTACTGACCCCAATTAAATGGAAGGGTTAAATGTAAAATTAAAACACACTACTCCCACTTAAACACTGGTGGAACTGGTCTTCTGGACGTTTAAAACCAAAAACTTGGAGACTAAAATCAAGGAAGTAAAAGGGCCACAGAGAAAAGCAGCCAATATTTGACCTTTGCCCTCTAGGGTCAGCCAGGATCCAAACAACAACAGGAACCCTCTCTGGGCCTTACAACTCCAATGAGTCACCCAATCTGCTGGTCAGGAAGGTCAAGAGGATGCTAGAGAACAGGAAGCCAACCAGTGCACATTCTGCAAAGAGGAGGGTCACTGGAGAGGAAATTTCCTTAATGCTTCCAAAGGAAGCCACAAGTGGTCAACAAGACCCTGACCCATCCTAGCAGATGGCACAACTGTTAGAGGAAGACAGAATCAAGAGGCTTCACACACATTCCCAAGAGTGATCTCTAAGGAATCTCAGCTGACTCTTAACAATAGATAGAAACAAGGTCAGTTTTGACACACCTGGCAGGAGTGGAGAGCCAAAGCAGAGCTAGACATGGACATTTAGAAAGAAAGACAATTTTTTAAAATGTAACTTAAGATGTACACTTGTGTCAGCCCTATCCAAAGTAATTAAAGTTGGAGACTACATGGAAGGGTTCTTATACGAGAGTGCCTAATAATAACACCATCAAAGGACTCCAGAGCCACAGGTTTGTCCTGAGTCAATTTGAGCCTGATCTCAAAGACCTACAAATCTTCCTATCACCCTAACATAGATAAACTCAATCTGTTTTTCACTGATATGAGTTACTATCTTCATGGTTTTCAGAGACTGTATGAAATACTAGTTGATTTTGTAGTAATTGTCTACAAAAAGAATAATGCTTTGCTATCTTTATTGTCTGAACATGATCCCTGCCCATATATGCCTTGTCCAGTTACCCACCAACTGCCACCATGGACCTCTGAATTGCCCTGACACTGAATACCCTTAATTAACCATGCCCCACCTGAAAGAGAACAAGGACTTTGGGTCACTTTCTTCAACTTCGCCCTGTCTCAGCAGGAAGCAGATTTGGAGATGTGGTCTTCATTTTTCCATAGAAATTGACAGTGGGGAAATGTAACAGTGGTCCACTTCACTTTTTGAATATAGCCCTTGCTGCTTATTTTAAAAGGCACATTTTTCTTTTCCTCTTCTCCTTCTCCCCCTCCCTAACCTGGGGGGAGGGAATAACATTACCTTGAGTTATCTGTCTTTGAGCACATGCCCATCACAGGAAGGAGATGTCACCTGGAAGATCTAGGAAATGACTATCTCCCAAATTAACAAGTGAATTTCAACACACCATCAGGGCACACCTAGGACATCCTGTCAGGGCACACCTGGAATGTAGCCTTCGAAGAGCTTCTTTAAAAACCCTCTGTTTTCCCTGATGGGCAGAAGCACAGCCTCTGGGACAGGAGTCCCCTGTTCTTCTCCTTTGTGAGCAAGGCAATAAACCTTCTTTCTCCTTTTTCTCAAAACTGTGTCCTTATTATTGCATTGACATTGGGGACAAGGACTGAGCTTTTGGTAACAACACTTGTAGAGTTATCTGTTTCCTCCCATGATATGATCTGATATGATCCTTGCTGTTGCATTTCTCCAGCATCTATTCTGAAAAGGACTTGTGATACCAGCAGCTGTTCCTTTCTTTTAGGTATGCTGCCACCAGGAGGTGGGAGTGTGCAGCTGCAGGATGCACTGGCAGCTCAAGATTACGTCAATGCAAGTGATGGAAATGGTACATTCAGTTTCAACTTTAATGATATTTAAATATTATATATTAGCTGAGATCATAAAGACAAAATGCCCCTCATTTCACAATCAGGCATTCACTCCCTAATGCTTACTTTTTTGTGTTTCCTCCTTGCTGGTTTGTAAAACTCTTTAGGGACAGAGGTTGCTTTCATCCCTCCATAGAGCCTTGCACACTGCAGGTAGGTGCTTAAAAAATCTCTGCCTAAGTTGGGTGTGATGGTGCCCACCTGTAATCCCAGTGACTTGGGAAGCTGAGGTAGGAAAATTGCAGGTTAAAGTTCAGCCTCAGCAACTTAGTGATGCCCTAAAGCAATTTTGTGAGACTGTCTCAAAATAAAAAATAAAAAGGGCTCAGGATGTGGCTCAGTGGTAGAGCACTAGAGTACCCCTGGGTTCAATCCCCAGTACCACAAAAAAAGAAAAAGAAAAAAATAAATAAAAGTGGATTTATATGAAGACTATATTTGATTGTTGTTATATAGCAAATTGGTTTTTTGGATTGCATTTGGGTTTGGTTTTGTTACTGGTGATTTAACATAGAGGAGCTTAACCACTGAGAAATCCCCAGTTCTTTTTATTTTTTTATTTTAATTTTGAGGCAGTGTCATCTCACTAAGTTGCTTGGGGCCTTGCTAAGTTACTGAGGCTGGCCCTGACCTTGCAATCCTTGTGCTTCAGCCTCCCAAAGTCTCTGGGATTATAGGCATGCAAGTTGTTTTTTTTTTTTTTAAGATCCAAAACCACTTTTTTTTTTTTTTCAGAAAAGCAAGAGTAAAAATACATCAGTGCTCTCCCATTCTCTGTCACTGCTCTCCACAATCACCCATACTCCTATCACCCTAAAGCACTCACTGATGATTAAGAAGCAATTCAAAAGAACTAGACTTGATACACTCTTTGAGGTCTGTTAGACCTATGAAGTTGTTGGACAGTATATTAAAATATAGAAAGAGGTTTACTGCAAGTTAAGTGAAGAACAATTTTGTTTAGAATGCTTCTCACTTTAACAGAGAACCCAATGAGATGTACTGGCACATGTGCTGATAAGTTCAGAGATCCTGTGGGATTCAGATATAGTGTGTTCAGGGCTTCACTCTCAAAAAGAGTCAAACTTGCTGGTAAGAAGATACCAGCTAGGAAAGATATAGGCACCTCAGATGTAAGAATGAATGGCCTCCTCTTAATGACATTTGGCTCCTTTCCCATCTCTTTGCCAATTAACCCAGCCAACTGGCCTAGAATAGGTGAAGCCATCTCTGGCAGACTTCCTAGTTGTTCATTATTAGGGCTCCATATTTTTGAGGAAATCCAATATATAAAAGACAGAGATAAGTGAAAAGGAAAAAATGACACTGGAAGGAATAAGGATGATTGAGAAAATAGGAATTTTTTAAAAAATGTACACACCATCCATCATTTACAGTCGCCTGAAGGAAAAGAAGAATTTTAGATATATACTTGATATGGCTTGAATATGTGTATCTCATTCATATTGAAACTTGGTCCCTGTCATAGTTTGGATCTGGAATGTCCCACAAAGGCTTATGTGTTTTGTGGTCCCCAATGCAGCAAAGCAGTGGGGCGTTTGGGAAATGAGTAGATCATGAGGGCTCTGATCTCACCAGTGGATTAGTCCATTGATGGATTCAGGGCTCAAGGGACTATTGGAAGTGGTAGAAACTGTAGGAGGTGGGGCCTAGCTGATGGAGTGCCTTGGGAGGCATGCTCTTGGGGAGTATGTCTTGTCCCCAGACATTTTCTCTAACTTTCTGCCTCATGTTTGCCATGGAGTGAGATGTTTTCTTCATCAAATGCTCCCGGTCCTAATGTTCTCCCTTGCCATGAGTCCAGAAGCAAGAGCTAGGTAACCATGGACTGAAACTTCTAAAACTATGACCCCAAATAAATCTTTCCTCCCTTAAGTTGTTTTCCTCCGGTATTTTGTCACAGTGACAATGAAACTACACATTGATCTTGTCCCCATGGCTACACAATGACCCCTGGAGGTCAGATGAGCACTGGACTCTGAACCCTGAACCCTCCATCTCTGTCCTGTAAAACACTGCTAAATTTAAAACTGTGCCCAGAAGGAACAAGTTCCAGATGCTTGCAACCTTTTGTCCGTGTCCTGTTAAAGTCTTCAAGGACTGAGACACCCCCATTGTAACCTATCAAACCCATACCTCCCCTGTTATTGGTGCCATTTTCTACCCAGAAACTGACCCCTCCTACTCCCGATCCCACTGCTGAATAAAGGCTTTGCTGAATTCATGACGTCTGCACCTGTCTGGGTTACTTCATTCTACTTACGAGGAGTATACAGAAAAAAAAAGAAACAATAGAACCAACCCTGTTAATTTAAAGTAACCCCAGGTAACTTAACAAGAGATTAAACAACAGATCAGTGGTTCTCCAGCCCACAAAATGTCCTTAAGAGGAATTCTAGAACAAACCCTGAGCAGTTTTAGAATAAGAAAAAAAAATCAATTGATATGCCACGTGCTTTGATGAAGATTTTTACTTTGCCCAATTGGGAGAAAATTTTTAAATTCCAAGAAAATGGGAAGAGCATGGTGTAAATTTGAAGTAAACTAAAATGTGTTATGAATTTGAGCAATCACGGTAGTTTAAGAAAAGAGAACCCACTTTACAGTTTCTAGGAACATTGACTGCCCTTTGAGCAGTCCCAGGGTCATGACATTAGAAGTACAGAAGTAAATAATGTCATAACAACTTAACATTACTTACTAATTTTTAGTTTGTATCATCAACTCATAAACCAAGTATGGGGGTTCAGTTATGATTTCTGTGAAGAATATAAATATTTTTTTCAACCTTGACCACGTAAACACAAAAGTGGAGTTCACAGAAACTTGGAGGTAGGAATGGGAGGAGAGATGGAGGCAAGGGGAGGGGAAAACCAAGAGACACTGGTGAAATTTGGTGGAATGATAAAACTATAAAAAGGTAATGATAAGAACAAGAAAAGGAGACATAAGTCAGCTATATCCTCATTAATAATAGGCAATAGATGGTATCTAGAATTGATAAACTGAGAATTAGTAATACATAGAGATACATATAGGCCAAAAGAACTAATATGAGAAAAGGTCACAAGTAGTTGTTACTAGAGTGAAAATATGAGGGAGAGGAGAGAGCAAAGGCACTGAAGCTTTTTGTTTTGTTTTTTAACCATCAACGGACTTCAGTATGCAGACTAAAGGGAAGTATTTGGTGAGGAGGACTTCTGCCTCTAAGTATTCTTGCTATGGACATTTCATGCTTGCAGCCTGGCATCATGCATTAAGAATATCCTGTTGCCAGGGAAACCAGTTCTTCACTGATAATGAAGATGACGCTGAGGGCTGCTGTTCACCAAGCAACCTTCCTCATGAGCTGTTTCACCTCCTGAACTATCTCTTGCCTAGGCATGATGCTGCGCAGCTGTAGGCAGTTTACAGTGTCATCTATTTTACTGGCTAAAGCAATTATGCCGGTCAGCAAGGATGTGCTGTCCTTGTTTGTTACAAGTAAACCTGCTTATGAAGAAATGAATAGTGGTTGTTTTATATAAGTGATATGCATCAAAGCACAGAGAGAACAAAAAATTACATTACTTTTTCCATACTTGCCTCATTGACCCCAGGGGGAGGAAAAGAGCAGGGAAAAGACTTTCTATTCATTTCTCTTTCTCTCTCTCTCTCTCTCTCTCTCTCTCTCTC
>JAJEJO010000713.1:240300-257782 GCA_020662805.1 Glaucomys volans | reverse complement strand
TCTCTCTCTCTCTCTCTCTCTCTCTCTCTCTCTCTCCCCCCACCCCCATTCAATGCTCTTGCACATGTTAAGCAAGTGCTCTACCACTGAGTTACATCTCCAATTTCCCTTTTTTAAATACTAATTATGTTGATTTATAAATAATATATAGTAAAATTCACAGATTTTTTTTTTCTGTAGATGTAGATGAACAGAATGCCTTTATTTGTTTAGTTTTATGTGGGGCTAAGGATTAGACCCAGTGCCTCACATGTGCTAGGCAAGTGCTCTGCCACTGAGCTACAGCCCCAGTTCAAATTCATAGATCTTAATTCACAAATCTTAAGTGCACAGTTTGAGTTGTGACAAATAAGTATATCTGTAGAACCAACATCCCAGTCAAGACAGAAACACTAAAGCAATCTTGAGCAAAAGAATAAAGCAGGATGCATTAAACTACTTGACTCAAAATATAGTACATAGCTGTAGTAATTAATACAGGATGGTATTGGCATATAAATAGACCCATAGACCAATGGAACAGAATCGGGAAACAAAAAGTGAACTCATGCATCTATTGCCAACTGATTAAAAGTGCTAAAACTCACAGTGGAAAAAGCACAGTTTTTTCAATAAATAATGCTGGGTAAATTGGATATCCACATGTGGAAGAATGAAACTAGACCCCTATTGCTCACTAGTTATAAAAATCAATTCGAAGTGAATCAGTGATGTAAATATAAGACCCAAAACTATGAAACTACTAGAAGAAAACAGAGGAAATGCTGCAGGACATTGGAATGGACAATAATTTTTTGGACAAGACCCCAAAAGCATAGGAAACAAAAGTAAAAATAGACAAAGTGAATTACCTTAAACTAAAAAGCTTATGCAAAACAAAACAAAAAAAATCAACAGAGTGAAGGAGGCAAACTAAAGAATAGGAGAGGGCTCAGGTTGTGGCTCAGAGGTAGAGTGCTTGTCTAGCATGTGTGAGGCACTGCATTTGATCCTCAGCACCACATAAAACAATAAAATTATAAAAAAAAAGAATGGAAGAAAATATCTGTCAGCTATACATCTGACAACGGATTAATATGTAGACTACATAAGAACTCTAATAACTCAATTGCAAATGAAAAATTTGATTAAAAAATGAGCAATGGACCTAAATAGACATTTCTCAAAAGAAGAAAATACAAATGGCCAACAAGTATATGAAAAATGTTCAACATTACTAATAATCAAGGAAATACAAATCAAAACCACAATGAGATATCACTTCACTACAGTTAGACTTGACTGTTATCAAAAAGACAAAAGATAACAAGTACCAGGGTTGGTATGAAGCACACTGTTGATAAAATGTCAATTAGTTCAACAATTATGGAAAACAGAATGGAGGTTTCTCAAAAAATTAAAAATGGATCAACCAAATGATTCAGCAATCCCACTACTGGGTATATACTCCAAAGAAATGATGCCAGTATGTCAAAAAGCCATCTTTGAACTCCCATGCTCATTGCAACACTATTTACAATAGCCAAGAAATAGAAAAACCTAAGTATCAATAACTGATGAATGGATAAAGACAATGTGATACATACACACAATAGAATACTATTCAGCTGTAAAAAGGAATGAAATCCTATGATTTGTGACAGCATGGATGTAACTGGAGATCATTATGATAAGTGAAGTAAGCCAGGCACAGAAAGTACCACATGATCTCTCTCTCTTATGTAGAATCTAAAAGGGTTGACCTTAACAGAAGTTGAGAATACAATGGTGGTTTACCAGATGCCAGGGAGAGGAGCGTGGGGTTGGGGAGAAGGGGTAGAAAGAGGTTGAACAATGGGTATTCAGCTGTAGTTAATTATAGTAAGGAATTCTGTTCTGCTATGGCACAGGAGGGTGACTAGAAATAACAATAATATATTGTATATTTCAAAAGGCTAGAAGAAAGTATTTTAAATGTCTTCACTATAAAGAAATGATAAATGTTTGAAGAGGTGCATATACTTAAAATGATTTAAATGTTACATAAAGTATACCTGTATTGAAACATCACATGGTACCCCATGAATATGTAAAATTTTTATGTTTTTATCTGTCAGTTTAAAAATAAACTGATAGATAAAACTTAAAACTTAAATATAAAAATAAATAAAAACTCCAACCCCCCACCAAAGATATGCTTTCACCAATTCAAAAAGTTCCTTCTTGAAGCTATCTAGGCAGTAACGTCCACATGCCCCCAGTATCTACACCCTCACTTTCCCTGTCCCCATGCCCCCTCCCTCCCACTCCTAGCAACCACTGATGCTCTGATTTCTACCACAGTTTAGATGTTCTGTTGATCTTCACCAAAACAGTATGTTTCCTTTTGTTTGGTTTGTTTAGCTTAGGATATTCTTGATATTCATATTGTTAGGTGTATTTGTTCCAGACTAGTATTCCATTGTACAGATATAACACATTTTGTTTATCCATTTCCTATTGGTACACGTTTGGTCTGTCCCCAGTTTTTCAATACTACAAATAAAGCTATTATGAACATTTTCAAAGAACTTTTTGTGGATGTGTTTTTCATTTACCTTGGGCAAATAGGAATGAAATTGCTGGAGCATAGGATAGGTTATGTTTAATTTTATGGGGTATTTACACTTGATTCTTTTTTTTTTGTAGATGGACACAATAATTTATTTATTTGTATGTGGTGCTGAGGATCAAACCCAGTGACTCATACATGCTAGGCAAGCACTCTACCACTAAGCCACAACCCCAGCTCACACTTGATTTTTATTAAAACTTATTCTTTATTAGCAGTACTTGGGATTGAACCCAGAGTCTTGTACACACTAAGGAAATGTTCTACCACTGAGATACACCCCTTGATTCTTTAAAAATATATATACTGTGGTAAAATATATATAACATAAAATTTACTATCATGACCATTTTTAACTGCACAGTTCAGAGGTACAGAGTACACTCAAAATGCTGTACAACTATTACCACCATCCATCTCTGCAACTCTTTTTATCTTGCAAAACTAAAACTCTGTACCCATTAGACAGTAAGTCCCACATTCCCTTATACTTTGTCTCTATAAATTTGACTAGGTAGTTCTCCTCCTAACCTGCAGTTTGACTTTCCATATCTTCACTTTCAGCCTTTTCAGTTACCTGTGGTCAACTCTAATCCAAAAATATTAAACGGAAAATTCCAGAAATAGACAATACTTAAGTTTTATATTGCACTTACGAGTAGTATGATGAAATCTTGCACTGTTCTGCTCTTTCCTAGTAAGATATGAATCCTGCCTTTGTCCAGCATATCCACACTGTATAAACTACCCATCCATTAGTACTTAGTGGCCATCTTGGTTATCAGGCTGCCATGGTATCACATTGCTTACGTTCACATAACTCTTATTTTACTAAATAATGTCAAGGATATAGAAAAATAATCAAATGGAAAAAAGAATAACAGAAAAAGTGAATTAAAGAAAATAAAAGCAGAAATCAATGAATTAGGACATGATACTAACATATAAATGCAGGAGCAAACTCTTTGAAAAGGATAACAAAAAAATCTAGTGAGGCTAAGAAAAAGAAAAGCTCAAACATTAGGAATGAGAGGAAACATAAGCAGAGATACAGAGCAGAAAAGAGAAAATACCATGCATAACTATATACATTGAAAACTTAACTAAATGTAAGATATTCAAAGAAAACTCAAAGATATTAGTTTGATATGCAAAAGACAAAATGAAATGGAAAAGTTGTCAGAGAAAAACCTAAAGTGACATCAGTTCCTTTCTTTTCAGGTAAAAAAATTTAGACCCTCACCAGGAACAGGTAATATTTGTGTTTTTAAAAGCCTTTCAAAATACATATCAAAATATGTAAAGTAAAAAAAAATTTCTAATTTTTATCCAACATAGATATCTCAAAGAACTCTAGATTCCTAGTGTAATACCCTGTCTCATCCATTGCTGGCTAGAACCAAAGGACCAAGAAAACAGGTGATCCCATAAAAGAATGGAGATAGGCCAGTCTGATAAGGACAGCAATGGCACCATGGAGAAAGCACTGGAATTGTTCAGGAAAGGGCTGTTGTCCTGGTTCTCTGAATTCAGGACAACCTTAACCTCTTCTCTAGGACGTACTTTCTTTACATTGTAAAGAAGTGGGAATAAAAGGTCCTTCTCTGAACCATTTGTCTCTTTTTTCATTTTTCATTTTTTTAGTTTTTACATCTATGGACCTTTTTAAGAGATTCATAAATTCTGCTTCAGAGGGGTCATGGGAAACTCTGAATATAGGAGGCAATAAGTTCATTGGGATTGCTCTGAGTGCCCACCCAGCTCAAATCCTTCCATAGTTTCCCTTCTCTTCCCACTCCAACCACAGGACTGGGGACCTAAGGCTCTGGTAGTATGGATCCCTTAAGAGAAAACTATCATTCCAGTCACCACTGTGTACTCCCACAGAGAAAAATGAGCTATCAAAACTAATGTTCAGAGAGGACAAAGCAGATGTAACAAGATCCATATGAGCAGGAAATTTATTTGGTTCTACTGTTGAATCTCCAGTGCCCTAGTAGGCCTATAATAAACAATTGTCAATTGACTGAATTCAATTTCCTCACATGGCTTCCAGGGGATTTTTTTCCCTCTTGCATTTCTCTGATCATTTCTTTATTTTTTTCCCTTTAAGTTAGTACAAGTTGGTTTCTTACAATCAGGAAGCTCCATCAAATACAGTTTTGGACTTTCCCCTTCATAACCACCACTCACTCCACTATGGGTATATGCTTGGCCTCTGAAAGGTATCATCAAAGACTGGTCTGCCATGTGTTCCTGCCCAGGATTATGGAATTGGCACATGAAGAGAATGTGTCAGTGGCAGTGAAGTGTGGTAGTGACAAAAGCCAGGGAGATGTATGAAGGCTGATTAATGGTAAGAAAAGCTGACTAGCAAAGTGGTAAGAAGACGGGCACATGCAGAGAGAAGACAATGGTAGTTCTGAAAGGTATCCCAGTATTTTCTATGTACAGAATGTCTTTGTCCCCCACCAAATTCGTATGGAGAAATCCTGATTCTCAATGTGATAGCATTAAGAGGTGGGGTCTTTGGCAAGCATTTAGGTCATAAAGATGGAGTCCCCATGATGGGATTGGCATTCTTATAAAGACATGAGAGCTTATTTTCTCTCTTCCTGCTCTCCAACATGTGAGGATACAATACAAACATGGTCATCTGCACACCAGAGGAAGCATTCACTCACCAGACACTGGATCTGATGGCAGATTGATCTTTAACTTCCCAGTCTTCAGAACTGTGAGAAATGATTTTTTTTTTTTTTTTTTTGTACTGGGGATTGAACCCAGGGGCACTCTACCACTGAGCCACATCCCCAGTCCTATTTTGTATTTTATTTAGAGACAGGGTCTCACTGAGTTGCTTAGGGCCTCGCTAAGTTGCTAAGGCTGGCTTTGAACTCATGATCCACCTGCCTCAGCCTCCCAGGTGCTGGGATTACAGGCGTGCGCCACCACGCCCGACTGAGAAATGATTTTTATTTAAGCCACCCAGACTATGGTAATTTGTTATAGTGCTCTGAACTGAGACCTCTCTTCAACAGTCTCCCCCGCCATCCCCACCAGCTCCTTAAATTTTCCTTTCCATCAGTCAAAACCAATGCTAACTTTTGAGTGATGGTCATTATCTTGTGATTTCATGCACTTCTATGTATGTCAAACCTAATCAAATTTTAAATGTGTGGTTTCCTACATTTCAATCGTACATCAAAAAAGTTGTAAAAAGATGTGAGAATTTAATAAACAAATTCCATCAGTTACTTTACGACTGCCAGTAATGTATCAACCATGGTATATTTAAGGAAGCCCCTTATGACTGCTATTTTGGATTTTATTATTAGTACTTATTTATTCCATTGTCTTCCTACTTCCTCTATCCCCAATTCCCAGGCTCCACCTAACCCTGGAGGAAGCAATTATAATAGTGTCATAACCAAGTTGATGAACTCTAATTCACAATCAGTAGAACTAAAATATCAAAGTTCACACTTCTTTAAATTTATCCAGGTTTTGTGTTTTAATCTCTAAGTGTGTTACTTGGGATAACCGACCACAAACCAGTTATGGCTTATGTCAAAACTGTCAGGGTCTAGTTCAAAGGTAGAGCACATGCTTAGCATGTACACATCCTGGATTCAGTGTCCAGCACCTAAAACATATGCTTAGATTACAACCTCTTTTAAAGACAGGGTCAAATCATTTATAATGATTCCCAAATTCATAAGCAGTGTCTAGTATAGAGCATACTGAGGAGGAAGAAAGAGGGATAAAGAATCAGATGTAAGACACGGTAGGAAGAAAAAGGATATGTGTGGGTACAAATTGTGCAGGACTTTGTAGGCCATGATAAAGACTTTGGACTTTTTTTGTTTTTTTTTTATATTTTTTAGCTGTCAGTGGACCTTTATCTACTTTTATATGGGACTGAGGAGCAAACCCGGTGCCTCACACATGCTAGGCAAGTGTTCTACCACCGAGCCACAACCCCTGACTCTGGACATTTTATTTTTAGATGAGGTCTCACTATATTGTCCAAAGCTGGTCTTTTTTTGGGGGAAGGGCAGAGGGTTACTGGGGATTTAACCCAGGGACACATTAAATCTGAGCTACATCCCCTGTCCTTTTTATTTTTTAAATAAAAAATTAGTTCATTGGGCTGGGGTTGTGGCTCAATGGTAGAGCACTTGCCAGGCATGTGCAAGGCCCTGGGTTCGATCCTCAGCACCACATAAAAATAAATAAATAAAATAAAGGTCCATTGACAACTAAAAAAATATTATTTTAAAAAACTGGTTCATTAAGTTGCTGAGGCTGTCCTTGAACATGTGATCCTCCTTTCTCAGCCTCCTGAGTTGCTGGGATTACAGACCTAGCCTAAAGCTGGTCTTGAATTCCTGGACTGAAGCTATACCCTGCTTCAGCCTCCAGAGCAGCTGAGATTACAAGCATGTGCCACCATGCCCAGTTAAAACCTTGGATTTTATGGTTTGTGATATGAAGTCAAGAATAGGGTTTGAACATTGTCTGACTTCTATTTTAAAATATGGATCATACTGGTGGCTGTGTGGAGAAGAGTCAATATGAAGGAATATGAAAGCAGAATAGCTACCAAAGAATATATCAAAAGGAATATATTTACTAAAAGACACAAAAATTTTCATAGCAACTTTATTCATAATGACCACAAATTGGAAACAATCCAAATTTCCATCAACATTAGAATGGATAAATTGTAGAGTCATACAATGGAATACAACACAAAGTAAAAAATGAATTGCTGCTACATACATCAACATGGATGACCCACACAAACATGTTGAACAAAGACACAAAAGAGTGCATATAATTATTCCACTTATATAGTTTTAAAACAGGTAGAACTAACTGATGGTGATAAAGATCAGAACAGCAGTTATCTGTGTATGAGAGAGGCATAAGGGCACCTACTGGGGTGACAGAAATACTTTCTATTGTGATCTGGTGGTTCATTTAAATATATCGATGTGTATACTTAAGTTTTACCTTAATGAAAAGACAAAAATATATTGAAAAAATTATATAAATGGAGAGATATAATCATATTAATCAGTAGTGTTACCTTCCAAATATTTCTGGCTTTCCTCCCTGGTGCATGGAAGGATTACACTCCTAGAACTCTGGTGTGGCTGTGTACTTTAAGGGCCTTCAAGTTATTTGACAAACTTTTTTCATTTCCCAAAGTGAGCAGCCACATCCCTGATGGTATCTGCTTGTCAGCCTGAATTCCAGAATGAGGAATATAAAGAGCAAAGATTAAGGAACTTTTTCTGTAAAGGGTCACAGAGTAAATACTTGAGGCTTTGTTGAAACTAAACTCTGCCACTGTAAAGCAAAATTAACCACAGAAAATATATAAATGGGCAAGGCTTTACTCCAATAAAACTACAGGGAAACATGAAGCAAGACAGATTTTGCCTATGGGCTGTAGTTTGTCAACCCCTTATCTAGAGCAAAGTCCCTGGCCGAATTGCAAGAGACAAGTTGTTTGAGACCCTAAGATTTTGTAGTTGTTACCCTGTGGCAACCTCACTCATCCCGACACAGAAACTGGCTCCCTGTTTTAAAAAACCAAAATACTGAACACACTGGCTTAGTGATGAGTTGGCAGACATTAAGGAAATTACTGTCAGAGGACAGAAGAAATAACTTACACAGGGGCAACTGATATTATGGAGAGGTGAAACTATTCCTCGAGATAAACTAGAAGGCAGATCATTTACCCCTTACTAAAGAAAAACAAATTATTTTGTGGCTGATGTCGGCTGCATCTGACAAAAAAGTAGAGAAAAGATAACTCAGAAAAGAATTGTTCAGTTTGCAGGCAGAAATGGAAGGAAATAGAGAATTCATAAACTCAAATACTAACTGGGTAGAACGAAGCAACTTTTCAATTATAAGACAAAAGTGAAAAATCCTTTAACCCAAAGGTTGACTAAAACCTAGTTTTGCAGCAAGGATCAAATCACTGGATGACTATCATACCTACTATTAAGATCTCTGAATGAATTAATGTGACTTAGACTAGAAGTCCAACTAAGAGTGTAATGGTAGTTAATCCTGTAAATTAAAACAGCTTAAGGAAAGAGAGACTAAGGGTATGGCTCCCCTACTTAAGACTTAAAGGCACATTACCCAGAAATTAGGTTCAGAGAGGCATGGAAACATGAAAGCAAAGAAATAAAGCAAATCTAAAAGTGCATATTAACTATATACCACCTTTGGGTCCTCTCCCTTGCAGAGGTAATAAGAATATTATGCAGGTAGGACAGCAAATGAACTAACATCTAGTAACCAGAGGACTAAGTCATTCTTCTAGTATTTTGTTAAATTTACTTACTTTTAAATTCCAGAAGAGCCAGAAATCATCTGTAAAGGAAAGTAGCAAAATAAATAGCATGCCATTTTCTCCTAGGGTTGATGCCTACAAAAGGAAAAATGAATATTAAGTCTCATATGGCATAATCTTTCTCTAATACTGAACGTAACTTCTTAATTACTGAAGTGTTTAACCTTAGTTCAATCTAAAAAGTTGTCCAATCTTTTCTCTCTACATGTAGGTTCCTTTGGAAATCTGCCTTTGGAATAAAAGAAAAATAAGACTCTGTATCATAAATGTACATATTACATAATGGATTTATGTGAGTACAGCTGAGTTTGAATCCTAACACTCACTGTTTACTAGAGAAAACTGCAATCTCAAGTTTGTTTCCTTGACAACATTCACATATGTGAACCACATGCTAAGCACTGCACTATATTCTAGGAATACAACAATGAGGTCCCTAGTCACAAAGAACTTAGCTTTATTCTTGATTTGTAATGTGTTTAACAACTACCCAGTGAACAGGTAGGATGACTGTGAAGGTCAAATAAGACTGTGATAGAGATTCAAAGATTGTAAAACACTACACAAATATTTATTTATCCAAACATTTCTTAAAATGCCAGGCATTGTGCTAACTGCTAAAGATAAAATAGTAAGCAAGGCTTATAAGGTCCTTGCACTTATAAAGCTTAGTCTAGCAGTGATCAATAACCAGTAACAAGAACTAAGTGAATGGCTGGGGAAGAAGAGGGTGATTAGGGACTATATATTCAGGGGAACTAGTCTAGAGGGTATCAACAAAAGTTTTGTAGATGAAGGTGCATATAAACTGAGACTTGAAAGACAAATAAAAATTTGTATTATATTCTAAGGGCAATGATTAAAGCTCAGGACTAACATGACTAGAATGACCCAATTTTTGGCTTGGGTAAGGGCAACTGGATAGTTGGTAGTGACAGTCCCATTTACTGAAGAAAGAGGAACAATGAGAAGTATAGCAGGTTTGGGGTCAAGATCAATGATGTGTTCTGGTACCTGTGTGGCAGTAAGGTGGATTTGTTAGCAATTAAATATATGACTTGGGAAAAATCTAGAAAAGAAATATGAATTTGGGAGTATCTGCATACAAGTGGTAACCGAAGTCATGGAAGGAGATGAGATCAGCTAGGGAGATGATGAAAGGGAGATAAGGCAAGGGAGATTAGGTAGATTTGAAAAAAAAAATTATAAGAACAGATATTTTAGGGAAGAGGTGCCTGCAAAGAAGATTGAGAAAACATACCTGGAACTAAAATCTCCTCAATCTAAAGTAATAGTTCAAGGATGGTAAGGATATTGACAAGGACTTAGTAAGCTTGGTAGAACAGTCTGAGTGGCAAAACAGAAAACTAGAACAAATTTTCAAGAAACAAATAGGAATGGGAGATATGGAGAATTGGTAAGGACATGGAGTTTCTTTTCTTTTTTTAAAATGGTACTTATTTCATCTATATGCACTGATACAACAGGACCAATAACAGCTATATATTTATAAAAGAAAAGAATGCCATGCAGCTACAGTTACTTAATACAGAAAACAGTAAAATACACATTTTTTAAAATAAACAAGACTAGTATAGCAAATTCTCTATTGCTGAGATCAATGTTAAAATCCTTGACTTTTATCTCCCCCCACTCAGTTACTATATGATGCAAACTAATTTTATTATCACGTTAAGCAAAACATACTAGAACTTCACAAAATATACAAGATTTCAATATCTGAGGAACTGGGATTAGAAAGCAGAAGCGGCCTTCAGGTTTTACAAACTTTCTCACGAGTAATAAAGCATTTGCTGTGAAAGCAACACTCAAAAACTATTGGGAAATTACCGGTAGATTTATTTTTTTAGTTTTTCACTGTAATCTTTTCAGATATCTGAGCTTACTCTTTGCTAATCAAACTCTCAACTTGATGTTATCAATAATATGAGGTCTGCCTGCCCTAAACTAATTGTGTGCAATAGGACAGAGCCCATTAATCTGATTCAGTACTAATTACTGATTTACAAATGCTATTGTGTGAGCTACTAGAACCTATCAATGCCTTTATTGCACCTTACCAACTAAATGTGGAATACTGGAATTCGTCTCCCCTATCAAGTATTCCATCAGTTTACCCAACTTGCCTAATTTTGCTTCTACCGGTAATTTGCCCTGTCTCTTGACATACAACGTACACTGGGGGTCTACAGACAGGGAGAGATAATTCTTCATCATGTCAGGCTGTTGTGTACACCGCAGGAGAGGGTGATCTTTAGGTTTAAATGCCAGCAGAAACCCCCCAGCAAATGACAACCAAAAAGGTGTCCCTACATATTTCCTAGCATCCTCTGGAAGGGAGGGTTACTGCCTCTGGTTGAGAAGCACTGAAACAATTGTTTCCTAGGCTTTTAAAGCATCCATTAAGATTGATTAGGCATGAGTTCCTTCTAAATTTTTGGTTGTATCCTGGTTCCTTGAATTTGCTGGATTAGTGACCATAGAATAATGTGCTGCAATAGTTAAGACAAGACTTAATAGCACAATAGTTTTCAAACTGTACTTGGGGACCTATGAGATACAAGTTGGGTCCTGTGTTTAAATCTGTTATATTGGACTTTACTGTAAGACTACCTTGTCACAGTTAATGTAAGTTTAAAGTAACTGTTATAGCACAAAGCAGATGTCTTACTAGAAACAAGGAATTACTATACTCTGTGAATAAGACCAATTGTTGAAATTTAAATAGTTCTACTTGTGCACTGTCTTAAGTGTGAGATAGTCTTAAATTTTAGAATAAATCCATTTCCAGCAACTAGCAAAATCTGTTACTTTAAAATAGTTTCCTTTAAGCAGGATTTCTTTATTATTTCTTTATAACTCATGCACATAAAACAAATAAGCTAAAGTATCTCACACCTCCTCATCATGAAGTGCAAAAATCTTTTTTTTCCCTACACCTTTGATAAGGCCAAACTGCTGTCTAGTGTAGAAAAAGAATTGCTAACTGGCAATGGTTAAGATTCTATACTTACCATATTCCTTTGATAGGCAAGCTGATAAAACAGCCCCCAGTTGTGAAAAATTCAGGGGAAACCCCCAGAAATTGGCTAGTCTTATCTCCAAATTGTAGAAAGCCTCCTAAAATCAGCAACCTAAAAACAATTCTTGCTCCTCTGACTAAATTTTTGATTACTTCCTCTGTTAGTAATAGCAATATCACTGGGGTGGATAGGGGAAGGTGAGAGGAAGGAAATCTAGCAATATTTATTTCAGACTCAGAAATGTTTTAAAAATATAGTCTCAAACATTTTGTTAGACAAAATACCTCCACTGTATGTATGTTTTTCCTTTTTGGAATTCATGAACTTGATATGTGAGTTTTTGCTAATTAGTTTAAACAATTAAGGGGTTGCTAACTTCACACTATAGGAATCAAAATTTTTAAAACTTCATTAAAATTAGTTAAAATTTTTGGCATGTATTTTCAGAACATCTTAAAAACAGACTTCTAATTCAACTTATGTTGTCAATATTAAAATCAATTATACCATAAAAGTAAAAGACAATGACTTTGCCATTAAAGTAAGTTTTTAAAAAAAGGTGGTATTCTCATGTTTCAGTCCCAAGCTGCCACATGAGAAAAAAGGCAACCGTTAGGAGGTTCTGAATTGTGATTGATTTGGATGTCTTGTAGTAAGGTTGGTGCTTTCCAACAATTCAAATTAGCAAACTTGGGGAAAAAAAAAAATCAAACAGATTTTTGCTTCTGATATTCTTTCAATGTTGTACTACAAAGGCTTATAGATTAGATTCATTAATTCCTCTCACAAGATCATCCCAACTGGGAACCATTTCAGTTGTGGCAACCCGAAACAGGGCTTGAAGATGCTCATCTGTCAATGGCTGGCTCAAAGTGTGTTGGTTTCGTGTCAAATAAGAAAAAGCTTTTTCGCAGATTTGGTTACTATCAAACAAGGATGCCACCTTATAGGCAACCCCTTTGATAATTGGGTAAGATTCAGCAGGCAATCCAGCATAGAACTGCCCCAGGTTTTTGACTCTGTATTCATTCCAAAGGCTAGTATTTGCCTGAAGTTTTGTCAGCTCCACTCTTACTGAAATAGGTGCATATTCAGGTTTAAAGTTAAATGGATTTGAAAAAAGTTCTAAGTCCTTTTTGATGAATCTGAGGTCCTTAAAATGTCTCTCAAAATCTTTCTGTAGACGAGAGATCACCATTTGATACCTGTCGGGGTCAAATATTTTTTGATCTTCCTTAAATTGCTGTTTAAGCTCATCAACAACTTCTTTGAAAGCAGGAAAGTCTGTTAGATTTTTTTCTTCAATATGTCTCTGAAATAAATTCAGCTTACTTTCAAAAGTACAAATATGGTCAAAGGCAGACGCAGCAAAGACTTTACTAGTTTGCAATTCTTCACTAAGTTCTTGAAGGTAGTTCATAATATCCACCAAGAAGCCAAAGTCACAAAGCCACTGCTTGTCCGTGAAATGGACTGTTGTTGCCCCTACTGAAACCAAGAATGCTTCTATTTCTTTTCGTAAGGAAAATATTAATTTTAAAGTTTTCCCTCTTCTAAGCCAGTTGTTCAGACATCGTCCATTGATCCTTTCACCATGCTCTGACTCAGATTCAGTTAGTAAAGGCTGAAATTCAGGTCGCCTAACGCCTCTGGTCTTAATTAAAACTATCCATTCGGAGATGGTATTTATGATCTGATTAATATCTATGTCATAGGAGCTCAACAGTTCCAAGTGAAGAAATCCTGAATAGTGGATAACATTCCAACAGTTGGGACTCACGGCCTTTTCTCTCATGTATGAGACCAGTCCTGAGTTCTCACCAATCATTCTCAAAGTGTGGGTCGTGGTCAGTCCAACCATTCGCTGCAAGCTAAGCCCTGCTCTCTGCAAAGACTCCAGAATCGCCGACATGAGTGCACCAACACTGAAGTGATGAGTCAGGTTGATTATGGTCAGAAGGTCTTCCTGCACCTCCAAATCATGACCCACGCCACGGATAAAGACCAGAAGATAATTCTCATACGCCACAAAAGCCTGGTCGTCCAAGGCAAGGGAATAGGCTTTAAATTGTCTGGCTCGGTTAAAAAGCTGACAACGTAGATTACTGTCAATGCTCAGGATTCTTTGCCTTGTGATCTCTGGAGACAAATTAATGCCTTCCAAGACGCCTACGTGCTCGGGCAGTACCTCTTTTAGCAAGATCTCCATGCACTGGTGTACAAAGTCCCCCTCCGCCCAGCCGCGACCCTTCAAGGCCAAGAGGCGGCAGAGCCCGAGGCCTGCACGAGCAGCCTTCTCCTCCGGAGTGAGCAAGGTGCTCAACGACATGTCGCCCTGACGCAGACGCTCCACCAAGGCCGCGCGATCGCCCTCCGCCACATACCGCTCGTAGTATTCGTGTTCCGCCTCGTAGTGGCGCCTGACGTCACGTTCGCGGGTAGAAGCGACGAGGCGGCGACAGACCAGGCACAGGGCCCCGTCGCCCTCTGGAGGTTCCACCACCAAGTAACGCTGGGTCCATTCGGGCCGGAAAACAAGAGCCTCGTCGACCTCCATCTTGCTCCTCTTGGGCGTCATCCACATTCTGCAAGAGTCCACAAGAGCTGGACCAACCTCAGGGAGGCCGCAAGGCGAGGGGAGGAGCCCGACTAGCGGCGAGCAGCTCTGCGCTCTGCGCCAGATCACCTCAGCAGCGGGACCCCAGCCTCGGCCATGGAATCTTCGTTCCTATTGGCTGGAAATTTCGTAGTCCCTGTAGCTCCGACCAACAAACCAATTGGAAGAGTGGACAGTCATTTCTACCGCGCAAGCGCATATCCCAAGCGAGTGTGAGGTCGCAGCCTTGGGTAGAGACGAAGAGGCCCAGCAGCCCACTCAGTTAAGAAACTTGACTGGCATTCAAGCTGTCCAATCAACAGCTGCCGCTAGAGGGTGGTACAGGATGGTGTAAACCATAATTGAAGGAAGAACATCGGCATGAGGAACTGATTGGCTGAAGGCACTTCCGGCGATCAACTCGACGCTACTCCGGATCCTCTGGCGCCAAAATGTCGCTTGTGGCGGGGGTTATTCGTCGGCTAGACGAGACAGTGGTGAATCGCATCGCGGCGGGGGAAGTTATCCAGCGTCCGGCAAATGCAATTAAAGAAATGATTGAAAACTGGTATGGAGGGAGTCGAGCCAGGTTCACTTAAAGTCTACAACCTAACGGGCCGCTCCTCTGAATGGCGCGGACACGCCTCCGTGACTAGGGCGGAGGCGCGTACGGCGCATGCCTGTAGCAGCGGAGGCCGCTGGAACTGTGGGCTCGCGCCGGCCCCGCCTTTTCCTTTTCCAGGGATCGAAAAATTCGCCAGTGCTCTCGCGATACCTAGGTTTCTGGGGCAGTTTGGGGCCCTAGTAGCGGGGTGTGTTCGGCCTTGCTTTAGTGGTACCATTAACTAAGAGAGCTACTTAAAATTATGCAGAAGATGCGAAATTAAAGCGGTATAAAAATTTATGGTGGGAGAAAAAAAAATCTTCCTTTAGAGTATACCATGTTATCAGTGTCTTATTCATGCAAGAAATCGTACATTTGAAGGGCACAATTCCTTTTGACTTATATTCAAAATAAATTGTTGGGGTTTTAGGACATTGGGCTTAACATTTAATTCCCTTACTACTAAGTCAGTGGCCTCACTGCCCTTTTTGGAGCGGCGCTTTGAAGATGTCTGACTTCTTAGGGCATCTGTTGATTCTGATGCTTAGCACTGTCGCAAACGTGGAGCAAAGATATTAAAAACGTGGAAAGAAAAGTGGGCGTGAATTGTAAACCTTACAAAAGACAGGTGCCTATAATGTACCCAAAGACTGTCAGATCCTTTGTATTAAAATCAGTTGTTGTTAGTAAAGTCCGTACATTATTAGAAAAAATATAAATCTGGTGAAGAATGATAGGTTTCTAGAGAGGTTCATTGTGAAAACAAACCATTCAGAGCAATGGGACTGAAAGAGCAGTGGGTCAGAAAGGACCACAGAGGGAAAGGAAGAAAATTGGTAAAAGACCAAAGAAGGAACAAGGAACAGGGGACATTTTCTTTTGATTTGTGGTGGTAGTTTCAGCCATATTCTGACTTTTGTTTCTACAGTGTTAGAATGAACAGAGAGAATTATTTAAACCAGTTATTGTACTTTGCCCAAATTCTGTAAACAAAACTAAGCATACTAGTTGTGGGTTATAATTAATTTTATAAGCAGAGATTTTGAATGGAGTTGTTAGGTTCTTTTTAATATATATCAAGATGACTAATACAACGTCAATAAAGGGGCTCCTGAGAAAGTTCTGTAATATTTAAGTAACTTATTTTCTTATCTGAATAAAGAATTTTATGTGAGCAAATCAATAACTTCTTTCTCATGCAATCCCAAGCTGAATTTGTTTTTTCTAATAGGTGCTCTGTGTGTATAGGCTACTCTGTGAAAGCACAAAAGATTTATTGAATTCTTAAAGAACTTTCTGCTTTTCCATTTTTTTTCTTTACCATATATATGTTTTTCTTTTTTGTTTTTGGTGGTACTGGGGATTGAACTTAGTGGCACCCTACCACTGAGCTATATCCCCAAACTTTTTTATTTTGAGAGAGGGTCTCCTTAGTTACCTCCACTGGCTTCAAACTTGTGATTCCCCTGCCTCAGCCTCCTGAATAGCTGAGATTATAGGTGTGTGCTGTCATACCTGACTCTATTTTATTAAAGAAAAGGGAATAATAAAGAAAAACATTTAGAATTCTTAAAAATGATATTAGAACCAGAATAAAATTGGTAGTAAAATTAGTTGAGGAGAAAGACACGTTTGCTGAAAGGATCTTACTTTTCTTTTATTGTTCTATAGTTATACATGGCAACAGAATACATTTTGATTCATTTTACACAAATGGAGTATAATTTTTCATTTCTCTGGTTGTACATGATGTAGAGTCTGGATCATTTGACTTTTAACTTGTTTTACCTAAAAGACTAGAAATAGTGCTGAATGACCTATTGGAAATGATTGTTGTTCGTTCTTCTGTCTTACATAATATGTAAATTCATATAATGTGGACATAGAGCCTGTAAAAACAATGGAAAAACATATTAATCAACACTTGTATTTTTTGGAGTTTGTTGCTATTGCTTGACACACATTAAAATTAAAAATTCAATAGAATAGTTGCAGACTGATACATTATTTTCTGTTTGATTTGCCAGTTTAGATGCAAAATCCACAAGTATTCAAGTGGTTGTTAAAGAGGGAGGTCTGAAGTTGATTCAGATCCAAGACAATGGCACTGGAATCAGAGTAAGTAAAACCTCAGAAAAGCAGGATGTTTGTGTGCTTCATGTGATATCTCTGCAGGAAAATACAGAACATTTCCCTGTAATGGAAACTTTAGGCTTTGTAGTTGGGAATTTTTGTCTAAACAATTCAACATGAACAGTAATTAAGT
>JAJEJO010000713.1:127762-240290 GCA_020662805.1 Glaucomys volans | reverse complement strand
GTATGTAGGAATGCAACTTAAATGATTCAGGAAAGCTTTAGTATATATGATTAAGGAGAGATGTGGAGGAGATCAAGGAGCGAGTCATGGAACTATTCAAAGGGTGAGTCTTCTGGGCAGAGAGAACAGAAAAGACAAAGATCATGAGATAGGAAGAATGCCTAACATATTTAAGGACCCACAAGGAGGCAGGTGGGTCTCTAGCAGGTTGAACAAGGGAAGAGTAACAGGAGATGAGGTTAGAGAGAGAATATGCTGGACCTTATGGGACATGGTAAAACCTTTGGCTTTTTTAATGACTGTGGTAGGATTCTACTAGAAGATTTTAAGCAAAATTTTATGTGATTTGGTGATTTTATAAAAAGTCCTTTGTCTGCTATGTGGGAAAATAGACTGCAGAGGGACAGGGCAGGAACAATGAGGAGACTCTTGCATCAGTTCAGGAGGGGATGATAGTGCCTTGGACCAGTTTGACTGCTGAAGAGATGTAAGAAGCAATTCAATCCTGAGTTAAGTATGAAGGCAAAGCTCAGAATTTGTGATGTTAGGTGTGAGAGGAGAAATCAGGATTGATTTTAAGGTTTTGACCTGCATAAATGGAGAAAAAAATTGCCATTTACCCAGTGGAAAAGATTATGGAAGAAACAGATTTGGGGAAGATGGGAAGTTTATTTTGGAGCATATTAAGTTTAAGATTCCTCTTTGAGCTGTGTTGAAGGTCTGGAATGCAATGAATAGTTTGCAGGTAAAAATTTGGGAGTCATCTGCATTTTGATACTTTTAAAAGTTATAAGACTCACATAAAAAGATGCTCAGAATTAGTTAAGGGGGAAATGCAAATACAAGTCACAGTGAGAAACCACATCATACCTGTTAGAATCACTATTATTAAAAAAAAAAGTAACAGGTATTGGCAAGAAGGTAGAGAAATTGGACTCCTTGTGCATTGCTGATGGGAATGTGAAATAATTGGACTCCTTGTGCATTGCTGACGGGAATGTGAAATAGTATGGTCACTGTGAAGAATGGTATGGTGAGTTCTCAAAAAATTAGAATAGCCATATGTTTCAACAGTTCCACTTCTGTATACCTACAAAAGTGAAGGCAGGGACTTGAACAGAGATTTGTATTCTCACGTTTGTTGTAGTACTATTCACGATAGTCAACTCGTAAAAATTTAAGTGTCTATCAACAGATGAATGGATAAACAAGGTGTGATGCATATATGTACAATGGGATAATATTCTGCCTTAAATAGGAATGAAATTTTGACACGTGCTACAACAGATGGACCTTAAAGACATTATGTTAAAGTGAAATAAATCAGTCACGAAAGGAAAAATATGTGCTTCCTATTATATAGGGTTTCTAGAATAGTCAAATGCCTCAGACTGAAAGTAGAATGATGGTTCCCAGGGATTGGGGGAAGATGAAGAATGGAGAATTATTGATTATTGAGTACAGATTCATTTTGGGGAAGATGAAAAAGTTCTGGAGATAGAAGGTGGTGATGGTTGCTCAACACTGAATGTACTTAATGCTACTGAACTGGATAATTAAAAATGGTTAAGATGAAAGTATTATGTTAACATGTATTTTACATTACAATTTAAAAAGTTGTCGATATTTAAAATTTTTTCTAATTTAAAAATATAGGCCAAGAGGCTGACTGAGATCATCAAGATAGTGAGTGTAGATAAGGAAGAAGTTAAGAATGAAATCCTGGGTTACTCCAGTGTCAGGAGGTGGGAAGAGCAAATGACCTGGAAAAGAACAGTCTAGTAAGAAAGTAATAAAGATAAGACAATGTGGTATTCTGAATACCAAGTGAGGAAGTCACTCTTCTAAGAAAAATTTATTCCTAAATTGAGTTGATAAAATAGAAATTCAGGAAGATTTAGAAAATGAATAACATAATTATTTACTTTTTTAAAAATCTTCTAGAAGGAAGATCTGGATATTGTGTGTGAGAGGTTCACTACAAGTAAACTGCAGTCCTTTGAGGACTTAGCCAGTATTTCTACGTATGGCTTTCGGGGTGAGGTAAGCTAATGTTTAAAGAAATGTGTAAAATATCCTCACATGATAACACATCTGTCATTTCAGCATACATTTCTCAATATGAGAAGTAAATAAGATTTGCTATTTTTTACTTGTTTAATATATGCAAATTTGAACCAACAATTAAATTTAGTTTTCTAGGACTGAAAATTGTTCATAAATATTTAATATATCATAAACTCTTTTGTCTCCAGAGAACCCAGATATTGTATGTCTTTTGATAAGTACCCAAAATCACATACGAAGTTTTCTTGTCAAAAAATGAAATGTGGAACTGAGTATGGTAGTACATACCTGTAATCAGAGCTATTAGGGAGGCTGAGGCAAGAGGGTTACAAGTTCAAGTTCAGCTTGGGTAACTTAATGAGACCCTATTTCAAAATACAAAACTTAAAAAAGATAGTGGGTGTAGCTGAGTGGTAAAGGATTTGCCTAACATGTCAAGTCTGGGGTTCAATCCTCAGTACCACCAAAATTAAAAAAATTGAATCTGTTCAATACTTAAATCGAAGTAGCAATATATGGAAAATGTAGTAGTCAAGCAATAGTAGAGAAGAGTAATAAGCCCGTATAGATTAAAAGAGATTTAAGAGGCCTTATGAAAGCCCAGTGTGGTGGTGCACACCTGTAATCCCAGCGGTTTGGGAGGCTAAGGCAAAAGGATCAAGAGTTCAAAGCCAGCCTCAGCAATGTAGCAAGTCTCTATCTCTAAATAAAGTACAAAAAAAAGCTAGGGATGTGGCTCAGTGGCTAAGCACCCCTGGGTTCAATCCCTAGTCCAAAAACAAAAAAAACTTATGAATCAACTTCATTTACTAGAGCTTATTGAATCCTATTGTGAGCAAAGTGTAAAAAAAATTGAGACGTATTTGAGATGTATTTGAACCCAGGTTGACTAAATTATTAAGTCTCTTGTTTTAAAATATTGTAGTGTTAGCCGGGCGCGGTGGCACACACCTGTAATCCAAGCGACTTGGGAGGCTGAATCAGGAGGATCGCGAGTTCAAAGCCAGCCTCAGCAACTTAGCGAGGCCCTAAGCAACTCAGTGAGACCCTGTCTCTAAATAAAATACAAAATAGGGCTGGGGATGTGGCTCAGTGGCCAAGTGTCCCTGAGTTCAATCCCTGGTTAAAAAAAAAAAAAAAAAAATTTTGTAGTGTTCATTTGAATTCTTATCTTTTTTTTTTTCTTTGTGGTATTGGGGATTGAACCCAGGGACTTGTGCTTGTAAGGCAAACACTCTACCAACTGATGTATATTCCCAGCCCAAGTACTTATCTTCTAAGATAGAGTCTAAAATATTTGTGGGTAAAATTATAGTAATATATGATATAGAAAATAGGCAAAAATATTTTTAGGACTGAAATGGGATCTTCTATTTTTATAACTTAATACCTATGGATACTTTTTCATCCAATGAATACAGGCCTACATAGTTTTTAATGGGTATACATTATTTTATTATATGTATATACTATAGTTTGTTCAGGTGACTTCCTGTTGAGCCTTTAGGCTCTGCCCTTTTTTCCAATGTAAAGCTTTAATGAATTTACTGCATTTTGTTATTTCCTTAGGATAAATTTATAAAAGTAACATTCCTAGGTAAAAGTGGACATATTTTTAAAACAATTGTTAGTATTTTCTTATTGCTGATCCCCCAAAATTACCACAAACTTAGTGGCATTAAACAACGTAAATTTGTTTTCCTCTACTTCTAAAGGTCAGAAGACTTGGGGCTCACTGGGTCTGTTTCTTTCTGGAGGCTATGGAGGCCCAGAGAAACTGTTGGGTGATTATTTTGGGAAAACGAGTGAAGGTAGAAGCCGGGCGCAGTGGCGCACGCTAATCCCAGCACTTGGGAGGCTGAGACTAGAGGATCGCGAGTTCAAAGCCAGCCTTAGCAACTTAGTGAGGCCCTAAGCAACTCAGTGAGACCCTGGCTCTAAATAAAATACAAAATAGGGCTGGGGATGTGGCTCAGTGGTGGAGTGCCCCTGGGTTCAATCCCCAGTACCAAAAAAACAAAAACAAAAACAAAAAAGAGTGAAGGTAGAGGAGAGGAAAGGAGCCTATTACTTTTCGTTTCAGAGTTTTCTGTAGGTCCTGAATTTTTTTTTCTTTCCATCATGGACATGTATTACTTTTACTTAATTTTTAAAAATTAAAAGGCATCTCTGATCTAATCTATGTAATTTTTTTCAATTTAATTCAAACCAAAATGTTCTCGAGTACCCTTGTGCTCACAGTGACCCCCAAATTATTCCTGATAGGTACAATTTCCAAGAGACAGTGCCTCGAGGTTGCCTCAGGTCAAACTTCAGTATCACAGTTTCATTCTGACTTTGAAATTCCCTGGGTCAATTTCCAAGTCCACGGTCTTCTGGAGCATTGGCCTAGCTGTGGAGCATCTTCAGGGTTATTATCTCACTGTCCTTATACTGGGGAGATTTATTGCGGGTTTCTTTGTGCCAGCCATGGTTCTCAGCAGATGTGTGTATTAACTCTTACTTCTGACAATAGTCCCACAGAGTAGGTTTTGTCAGTATCCCTGTTTTATGCAAGGAAAAAATACTGAGTGATGAAGAACATAGCCAGGGCACACAGCTAGAATGTGACAGAGTGAGAAATGGAACCCAGGTCCTTGACTCCAGAGTCTGTGCTCCTTGTCCATTTGTTTCCCTGTCAGCAAAAATGCCTCTTTGAAACAGCAGAATCGTTGCTGTGCCATGTTTAGTGTCACTCTCTCTTCCAGATGTTGCTTAGTTCTGTACTACTGTGTTTATTTAATGTCCTTCTTACACAGGTCTCCAAATCATTTGCTCTTTTAATGATGAAAATGACATAAACCAAGGAATCCAGCTATGACAAAGTAATTTCTGAGCCCGAGCCATGTTCCTTTTATTTTGTTTTATTTTTGCCCAGGCTAGTATCAGACTCCTGGGTTCAAGTGATCCTCCAGCCTCAGCCTCCCAAGTAGAGTCATGTTCCTTTTAATGAACTGAATCTGCTTCAAGTGTATAGACACTGTCATGCACACCGCATTATAGCAGAGCTTCAGGGTAGCATCTTCATTTGCTATGTTGTCCTTTTGAAAAGAGACATAGATCCCAAAGGACCAGGAAACCAGTCTTAGTTGTAAGGGGGGGGGAAAATGGTCATGAGTTTCTAAAATATATTTTGTCTTAATTGTGTAGTTTAAATTTTATATTTCTAAACATGTCATTGCTTATACAAAAATAGTTTTCAGTAACAATTTATAACATCAGCCATTTGGAGTGTTTTCATTATCCATTTCTGAAGGCAAGTTTTAAAATTTGTGACTCAGTGGTAGTCTGCTTGCCTAGCATGCATGAGGCCTTGGGTCTTCAAAAGACAATGTATTAAAGACTTGGTCTCCAGCTTGGCACTGTTGGGAACTTTAGGAGGTGGGCCTGGTAGGAGGTTTTCAGATCATTGTGTGAATGGCTTCACTCCCCCGGTCCCCACCCATACTTCTCCCCATTATTGCACCTTGCTCCAGGCCCAAAAGCACATGGGTGAACTCACCCTGAACTAAATCTCTGAAACTGTGAGCCACAATAAGCCTTTTCTCTTTATAAGTTGTTTATTTCAGGTATTTGTTGTAGTAACAGAAAACTGACTAATACAATGCCTGTAGTTCTGCCACCTGAATATAATTGCTGTTAACATGTTAATGCTTTGATGTATTTGCTTTTGAATTTTTTAAGAAATATTTTTTCATGTTCTAACGATTATGCTATTAATTCGGTTTTTATGTCTTTTCTTTAAATATGTCATCAAAGTGCTGATTGTTGTCACAGATCAATACAAAATGAAAGAGGCAATTTAGATAACCTTTCCCTTTGATGAGGTAGGAGATTGAGCAGGGTGTTTTTATTTCATCCCATTTCCTTTTCTTTCCTAGGCTTTGGCCAGCATAAGCCATGTGGCTCATGTTACTATTACAACCAAAACAGCTGATGGGAAGTGTGCATACAGGTATAGTGCTGATTTCTTTTACTTCTGTGTGCTTATCTTGAAATGTACTTTTTGCCTGGATCTCAGAGTAATCCTACCTAAACACCAGCATGATCTATTTTTTGGCTGAGATCTGGGTAAGTTTTCTTTCCTTCCTATTGATAAGTTGATAATTCACAGGGATGATTATTAGGTGATGTTCTTACTTCTTGGATTCTTTAAAGATAAAATGTAACATATTACAAGTGTCCAGCAAGATGTCTATTTTACACATAAATATTCTGAGTAAATGGTGGCTGCTGATGTCAGTTCTGCCTCTTTGCCCTTTAGTAGGATATCATTTGGGGCTGATTACAAGACTGTGACTGGGATGCCGAAGGCTCTTAGTATCTTTGCTGGCTCCTGAGCTACCAGTCCCTGCCATCCTTGTGTTTCCAGGCTAACTTGCCTTCCCATGTGTGGCTGCTTACTGGCTGTTCTGCTGGCACAATTTCCAGAGACTGAGGAATGGTCTTGGAACAGAATGAAAGTGGAATTCAGGGAATCAAAATGACATTTGTTTTTATAATTCCTAGTTATTCACTAGTTGAAGACAGGTAGGATTATCCAATTCATGCCAAAAAAGAAAAAAATTAGACATACAAATTATTTATAAATCAAAATAGAGAACAGAAGACTATTTCCTTAGTCTTCTTCAGCAGACAGATGTGTGAAGTAATGAGCACTTCAGAGGATGCACCCTCGAGGCTAGGGGAGTTGACTTGCTGTGAATTATAATTGCCCTAGCATCTGGGTGGGCTGCTGTGATTTGAATCATATCACAAACTAGGAGACAGTTATGATTTAATGTGTCTCAAATTAATTCTTGTCTTCTGGGATCATGTCATGTCCTGTCTGGGACCTCTAGTGTCCCCCCTTCTGTGGCAGGATGAAATCCAGAGTCATCATCTTGGCCACTGATGCCCCCCAGTATGTCTTTAGTCTGCTCTTCTAGCCTCTTTTCACCACCCATTCCTCATTGCCATGTGTTCAGAGCTTCTATGCTTTTGTTTATTTCTCCCTTCTTAGACGGTCTTTCCTGATGTCTCCACCTGAAACCTTCCTCCCTGAAGCCCAGGTGAACCATTCTCTCTCCTCTCTGATGCTTTCACCTACCCTCACTCCCACCCAGGCCATATGGCTCCTTCTCTAGATCACTTAGCTTTAGATAAAAGTCTGTCTCCTCCCGAGGGCAAGCGTTTTCTAAGACCTTTCTTCATCACCAGGGCCTCCACCAGCCTGGTACGTGATTGCTGCACAATCAGTGATTGCAAAATTATAGCAAACTTTTACTGTTGTCTTAGGTAGTGCAAAACTACAGTTTTTAACAGCTAAAACTAAAAATTTGCTAGAACAGGGACCATTTTTAAAATTAGTATGGAAGTAGTAAAAAGGTAAGTAAAAGATTCTATAATACAACTGTATTTTAATGTATTGGTATAATTTTTTAACCCTTTGGGTAAGTATCTCATTTTCTATTAGATGTTGATCAATCTTGCATATTTTCTATTAGAGCAAGTTACTCAGATGGAAAGCTGAAAGCTCCTCCTAAACCATGTGCAGGGAATCAAGGGACCCAGATCACGGTAAGAATGTAAATTGTCGAAAAAGAGCTTTGTATAAATATTGAAAAATAAATGACTTGGAGTTTTTAGGGTAATAATAAAATTCCTTTTTGCTAATGAATAGAAGACCAAAGATATCATCCTGTAATCAAGAAAAATAGGGGACTGAGGATATAGCTCAGTTGGTAGAGTGCTCGCCTTGCAAGCACAAGGCCCTCGGTTCAATCCCCAGCATTGAAAAAAAAAAAAAGAAAGAGAAAATAGGTTTTTGGCATGGTAGCCTATCCACCCTCTTGTCTTGTGTGAGGGGCTGGAAGATTCTTTTTTGGAATAGCAAAAATCAGTGGCAGTGTAGTTAGCATCGAAAAAACTTTGAAAAGACAACATGACTTGGAATCCCAGCCTGGTCAGTTGATGGTTGTGTCCAGAGGTAAGTCACTTAACAAGTTTTCTCATCTATCAGATGGAACAAAGACTGGGGTTGTGGCTCAGTGGTAGAGTGCTCCCCTAGTACACAGGAGGCTTTGGGTTGGATCCTCGGCACCACATAAAAATAAGATAAAGGTATTGTGTTCACCTACAACTAAAAAAAATAAATAAATTTGTTTTTAAAATGGAACAAAGAATACGTGCACACCTGCCTCAAAGTGTATTTGGTAGATCATATGTCATTTGTCAGGAAGAAGTCCATCATACTACCTTTTTTCCAGAGTGCCTTGTTTAGTCCCTTTCCATTTTGTGATCCCACAAAGCACCTGCTGTCATGTTGTGTACTCTGTCCCTTCACCACAAATCCCAACTAGAACACATCTTGAAGGTCATTCTAACATTTTAACATCAGGGCACAATGAAGCAAACCATAGGCAGAAATGAATATGTGCTTCACAGTGCATGTTAACAAGGAGCCTTACCAGGGTGACTGTAGCATAATTTCGAGAAACTCCAAATGACCTCAGAAATTTTGTGATTATCCTTATTTTGAAAAATATCTTTAAATGCCATGTGATATTGTCATTGTTTATAAATTTACATGTGTGGCCCCTTAAATTATGCATTCTCCTGAGCAAGACTGTGCTTTAAATTTTGTCTTTATATTTTGAGTACAAACCGAAGAGCCTCGATGTAGCTCAATGGTAGAGCACTTGCTTAGCATGTATGAGGTTCTGAATTAATCCCCAGCATCACAAATTTTAGAAAAAATAAAATCACAAAGCAAAAAGCCTAATGTACAGATAGCCCCATAGTTGAGAAATCAATAAATGAATGTGAGAGGCAGAAAAAAATAACCTTTTAATTCCTTTGTCAATGTTGCCTACTTCCCCAGTCAATTCTTAGAAATATGTTGCTAGTAAATATCTTTGGATTCACTACCTTTAAACTCAGCTTTAGGTGAACAATGTGAGTTTTTATTTCCATGTTCTTCTATGAATTTACAAGAAAAATCAATCTTCTGTTCAGGTGGAGGATCTTTTTTACAACATAACCACAAGGAGAAAAGCTTTAAAAAATCCAAGTGAAGAGTATGGAAAAATTTTGGAAGTTGTTGGCAGGTACGGTTCAAAATGTGGGAGAGGGTCTCCGAGATTGTCATCAAAGGAGTGT
This sequence comes from Glaucomys volans, assembly GCA_020662805.1. Lineage (NCBI taxonomy): Eukaryota > Metazoa > Chordata > Mammalia > Rodentia > Sciuridae > Glaucomys > Glaucomys volans. Next base: position 231,044 of record JAJEJO010000713.1, on the reverse strand, counting down.
TTTGATGCTTGCAATTGAGAACCATGGCTGAGCTAAATAGTAAACAGCAATACTGATATTATTCTTATCAACATTTAGTCACCAATTCTGAGCTTTTTCTCGTCCCTCAGGAAAGAGCAGTTGGTCTTTATATCATTGAGGGTTCTTTAATGGCAACTAAAACAAACCAACCTTAGCTACCTTGAGGTGAACATAAATTTATTGGAATTCTAGAAACTTGGTGAAGTGGAAAAAGGTATGGATGGCTGCTTCTTGGAGATGACAAAAAGCAGAGTGCCTTCAGGATTTTAGCATTGTAATCCTGCTTCAGTTGTATTCATTCTTTTCCTGACACTGCTGTAGTATATGTTTCCTGGAGAGTACATCTGATTGACATAGTTTGGGTCACATGAGCATTTGCCCATGGCTATGGGGTGGACACTTCTTGGTTGGCAGTCTTACTAAGAGTGCATCAGGTGGAATGGGAACAGGATAGAGGTGGTTTCCCAAAGGAAGCTCAGAGACTATCAGAAGTAGAAGAGGGGATTCAGGATAGATGAAAACAACATTATTATCATGATCAACTTAATCTGCTACAAATGGCTCCAACATGGGCTCTCCAAACCCACATGTTCTTCAATTGTAATAGGGGTGTGTTCATTATTTTTCAGTATTTCTAAAGAAACCTAAAGTGAATTAGACTTTTGCCCATAAGAAACTGGCACGGATTTATACATTAAGTTTATTTGTTCCCCCTGGAATTTATAAATCAGTGTCAGAATGTTCATTATGTCCTGAAAGTAAAGGAAGTTTGAAGTTTTGGTTCTAGGTGTGATAAAATGAAATATTATTTGTTACTTAAATGCACTTTGCAAGATTTGATGTTTCAGTTCATGGGGACCATAGAGAGAAGAAAAATAATGGCCAACCAAGCAAAGGCTGGGAGATACTGGAACAGGATCTAGGGGCATGAAGAAGCATGGGAGAAGGGTTTATTGAGGGATCTGAGAGAGAATAAAAATGTGCAGGGGCTGTTAAAGTTAGCTTCTCAAGATGTCCTGGAGGCCACCCAGGCCCTTTTGGACTCTATGAAACTAAAACTGCAGATAAAGAAGAGACGGTTGCGAGATCCTTGATTCCAATCAGCAACCTATAAAAACAGAAAGGAACCCTGTGTTTTGTTTGATTTAGTCCGTTTTTAGCATTGAAAACTCTATAAGGTCTCTGCTGGTTTATTTTCCTGAGGGTAATATAGGATGTATTGAGATAGTTTTTGTTTGTATGTATCTTTGCTTCAGTTCTTTAACTCTACTGATTTATGGGGTTTATTTAACTAAAAGGGGACTCTGACATTGATTTTGTATTCTTCTATTTTTTGCTTATCATTTATTTTATTTTTATTTCCAGGTATTCAATACATAATTCAGGCATTAGTTTCTCAGTTAAAAAAGTAAGTTCTTGATTTCTGAGGGATGGTTTTGTATTATGACAAAAGGGAATTTTCAATAGTTTGCCTGTGGAGATAAGGTTATCATGTTTCAGTCACAGCTGTGAAACAGTAAGTCATTGTGTCTTCTATTTGTTTATTAGCAAGGCGAGACAGTAGCTGATGTCAGAACACTACCCAATGCCACAACTGTGGACAATATTCGCTCCATCTTTGGAAATGCTGTTAGCCGGTATGTTGATAGCCTATATATTAGGAAATCTTTTATATTTCTCATCTTAGTTTTTCATCCCATCACATTATTTTGTAATCTCAAGATAGCACCTGCCTTAGGAGTTTGCTTTAGTCAAATATACAGACATGTTTTTATGTTTCAGGTTTGTTAATAGAATTATTATTTCATGTAATTGATGTTTCCAGGGTATGCGTTGCTCCTCGATGCTATGACTGATAATCAGTGTGTTCTCTCCTGGTCTTTGTCTTTAGAATACTGATGGCATAGTAGAATTCTGTCATCCTTTACTACTTCCTCTTTTCCCTATATTTGCATTATTATAAGTTTAGAATTCCATTTATTTACTGTTCAACATTTATTATTCTCCTCCCATATTCCAGACTGGAGTTAGGTATAAACACAAATAAAATATTTCCTGCCCTTGGAGACTTGATTTCAATTATCACCACATCTTCATTGTCAGGAAAGCCTAAGAGGGGAGCTTACTTGTGTTGCAGAGTCTTCCTGGTGCTCCCATCTGCTTGTAAAAACCACCATTTCCATTGTAGACTCCTAGCTAAATCTCAGGTGTTCACAAAGCCCAGATTGCCCATGTCATAATCTGAGAGGAAGAATACTGAGACCCTTCCATGTGCCAGGCATGGAGGAAATGCTATGGATGCACAGATACATGAGAGATTGGGACAGCCCCTGACTTCACTTTTCCCAGAAATCTTAAAAGCAGTAGCAATTGTTCAAGTATCAGTTTTCTACTTTGAAGGACAAATTATTCATTCTTTTTACCCCTTTCTAATTAAGTATAAATGAGTTGATGTTTTTAAACTGTGCTCTCAGAGCAGAGAGAGCTCTGTGCTACAGTGTAACTTTTCAGATCATTACTATTATTTTTTTTTTTGTATTTTATTTAGAGACAGGATCTCACTGAGTTGCTTAGCACCTCGCTTTTTGCTGAGGCTGACTTTGAACTTGTGATCCTCGATCCTCGTGCCTCAGACTCCCGAGCTGCTGGGATTACAGGCTTACACCACCGTGCCTGGCCTTTTCAGATTATTGACCAAACTTTAAAACTCAAAATTAGGGAAATTTCTAGGGACTGTAAGAGATTAGAAATCCCCTGAAGCAGCATTTTCCAAAGCATGTTTCCAGAACACCAACCTCTTGAGACATTTTGGGAAGAAAGGGTTTACAGGCTCAGGATGGATGGGAAACCCTTGAAGCTATACCTTCCACCCAGGTACCCAGAACACACATTACTGCAGGAAAAACTTCCACCATCCACCAGCAAATCCTTAGTGGGTGCCAGCTGTTCCCCAAGTGCTGGGCTAGGACATATGGTAAGGATACAGTAGTAAACAGAACAGAAACAGTTCTTGCCCTAGTAACACTCTCCAGTTGGAGATCATGATGTCATTCATAAGCAGGTAGTGCTTGAGGCCTCACAGACAAAACTCAGGCCATGATGGAAGAATCTTGAATCAGAGAGAAGGATCGTCAGAGAAGGATCTTTGAAGAAGTAATCCTTGAGATATGAAGAATAAATAAACTAACTGCCAGTAGGTTAGCTTTCCAGGTAGAAGGATCAGTCCTTGGGAAGGCCTTCAAGCAGAGATAAGTGTGGCAGTTTTTCACGTTAACTTCCTCTCTCCAATAAACAGAATCTGGGGAACCACACATTGGAGCCCATTGTGGTGCCACGCATTACAATAAACTGTTAAGCAGAAATGAGTTCCTGGAATTTTAACTCTGGGATTCAGTTACTAAGATACATGAAACTTTCAGCAAAACAAGATCTCAGAACTTGGATCTATCTTTATATCCTAGCAGTTAGAATAGTGCCTGATGTATAGCTTAAGTGCTCAACAACACTGACTGCATGGGTAGATGGGTGAATGTGTATAGCTGTGGGTGGGTGGATAGATGGGTTGGATGGATGGATGGACATTTGGATAGATGGATAGACAGAAGGACAGATGGATGGGTACACCCAGAGGACCTCAATGAACCAAGTCTCTGAGGTCCTCATTTGGCCAGGTTAATTTATGGGAAGGAGCTATGTGTTTTCTAATTCTGATTATTTTATAATGTTTGAGTTTTATAATGTTTGAGTTTTCCAATGTTTTCAGAGGCCTCAAAATTTATCTTTCTAACCAGAGAACTGATAGAAGTTGGGTGTGAGGATAAAACCCTAGCTTTCAAAATGAATGGCTACATATCCAATGCAAACTACTCAGTGAAGAAGTGCATTTTTTTACTTTTCATCAACCGTAAGTATAAAAGAACTAAGTGGGGACGTATGTGCTTATGGGACCCTGCAAAATTCCTAACTCAGGTTTGATTATACGTGGGGGACCCTGTGCCAAAATTTGGTTTGATTAGGAAGCATTTATAATTTTTGTCCTAAATCTTTGCTTCGCCCTCTGATTTGTGCTCATTGTTATAATGGTCTGTTTCTTGCCTATAAAAGGATTCCAGGAGCAGGCATCGTAGTCCCTGTGAACCAGCACCTTGCCTGCTGGCAGGGGACCTCTACAGCATGCCCTAAGCAAAGCTTCGCTCTGCCTTTAGATCAAGGGCTGTTGTTGGATTTTGCACAACAGGACACACCAGGAGAGAGACAGACAGAAACAAGACAGATAGACATCTTAGGTATAGATACTGCCATTACGGCAAAGATAATGAGTTTCAACATTCTTAAGATTTTTCTTTTTAAAGAATGAAATATATGATACAAAGTTCTAAAATTAGAGAGGAAATTAACTAAATGCATTTTATTTTCCCCAAATTCTTTTCTAATCCTTATCTTTGTGCTGACTTGTTTATTTGATTCTTATTATTAAGTAAATATTATTTTGTGTTCTGCTTTTGTAACTTAATTGTATGTTACAAGGTTTTGATAAAGAAAAAACAACACATAATCCCAGTCTGACTCAGTTTTCCTTCCAGAAATAACGTGCATCTTTCGTGTGTTCAGTTTCTTATATATATAGCTGCTTTACCTTTATTGTTTTAAAGTATTTCATAAAAACTTTATAATTTTTGTTTTGTTTGCTGTTGGAAATGTTATATTCCCCTCTTCCACTTGTAGCAATGATAAATAATAATAGTAATAGTAAAATGTCTCAAATTATGCATGTTTTGTAGCAGTTATTCAAAGCAATATAGAAAGAGTGATGGGAGAGTCCATCGTTTTATGGATGGTTTCTGTGAAACTCATATTAACAGGGTTTGTCCTGCTGCGTTAGGAAGGATTGAAGCCTGATGGATAACAAAGCTGGGTGCATGTAAGGCTCACAAAATGATTTTCATTAGGATTTTCCTAACTATGAAGAACACCTGCATCATAACACACTATTGACTCCAAAATAGACAGGAAGAATAAGTGCCATCTGGCTGTCCTGTTTCTGTTTTCACTAGGGCTGCTTATCACAGTGTCTGCATTGTAGCAGATCTCTTCATGATGGCAGGTTCTCGGTAGCAGGGAAAGGTCAGATTCTTACGGTTGGTTACACACTGTGCAGGGTCACCTAGGTGGCAGAGACAAAGAACATTCCTTTGGTCAGTCTCAAATTTAGAAATCTAAGCAGAAGGGTTCCAGCTGTCCTTCTTGTCAAGTTTCCATGCCAGCTTCAGGCCTGTGCGAGCAGGGCGTGTGTTGCAGAATGTAAGCACACTGTTGCACAGGCTGTGGATGTGGTGAGCACAAAATAATAATCTCCTCATTGGTAAGAATTATGGCCTCTCTTCTTATTTTGGGGGGTTGGGGGTACCAGGGATTGAACCCAGAGGCACTCCACCACTGAGCCACATCCCCAGCCCTATTTTGTATTTTATAGTTAGAGACAGAGTCTCACTAAGTTGCTTAGCACCTCACTTTTTCTGAGGTGGGCTTTTGACTTCGAGATCCTCTTGCCTCAGCCTCCCAACCACTGGAATTACCAGCATGTGCCACCATGCCCAGCTGCTTCTCTTCTTGTTGGAAATACAAACGTGTGCAACATCCTTGGCTATAGTTAGGACAACAGGTCATCAGCCAGTTTTCTAAAATCTGTCTCAGTAGAAAGAGCTGTTTTGTAAAACCAGATCTTTCCTCTGATTTTAGTCTTATTTCTCCCAGCCTTTATTGTTATATACCCAATTCCAAACTTGCATCATTTTCTGAATTACCTGAAACATGCAGTCAGACAATTGTACTGCCTGAAATTCTAGAAAACTCATTCTTATCTTTCATTACTTGGTGGAAATGGAAACCCCACTGTTTGAAACTCCCTGAGCAGAGTTAGCTACTTTGATCCCACCATGGAGCATGCATCTCTGTGAGGTAGTGCTGACCACTTGGGGTTGGAGTTAGTCACTCACCAGCATAGGTTCTCCCAGTACTCGGCACATGTGATACATAATGAAAATCTGAGAGCTGAGGTCATATTTTCTGTTGGACCTAAGGGCACAGCTAATCCACATGGGCTGATTGTGGGGAAGGGAGGTGGAGAGACAGAATTTATTGCCTGTCATCTCTTCTGCTTTTGGGTGAGAGGAGTAAGTCCCAAGCCCATAGTGAGATGCTGGAAGGGGATGACAGGCGTAGGGGCCTTTCTTCCTGGGAATCTGATGTGGATCTCGCTCTGGAGGTATTCTTCCTGAGATAATTTAATGGCTTGGCATGAGTGTACACCTGTGACCTCCCTATAAGGACACTTCTAAGCTGTTTGCTTTCCTTTTCTTTTTTAGATCGTCTGGTAGAATCAACTTCCTTGAGAAAAGCCATAGAAATGGTGTACGCAGCATATTTGCCAAAAAATACACACCCTTTCCTGTACCTCAGGTATGTAGCACCAGACTCCTCACTCAAGTCTCACAGGAACAGAAATTCTGACAGGCTGTCCTCTGTGAAAGACGTGGGCTTGCTAGTTGCCCAATCAGTGACTCCTGTCACTGCTGGCAGAAGGATGCTGTCTCCCTTCTTATGAGCAAAGGCAGTTTTTTCCTTTACATATTTACTAACTTAGCAGAACCTCACAGAGAGCCTCTGCTGTGTTGACGACAGGAAAGTGAATTACATGTCTTTCCTCTTTGGGAGGAATAGATCCGCTGTAGGCAGAATAGACAGATGTGTTCAAAAAGCTCTGAATATTCCTTCTGCTGAGGTCAGTCAGAAAAACTGTAATAGCTACAGTTTTCCTTCTGTGAAAGTCTGTGCTCTATGAAGGTTCTTGTCTTGGCATGTCCACTGTTGATTGCCCAGTAGTTCACTTAATTTAGCCATCATAGTGTAGTGGTCAGATATAGTCAGACCGAACCCTGTAGTGGGTGTTTGAAATACAGAACAATACAGAATAAATGGGAGGTGCCCTGCCCTAAAAGAAGTTACAGGAGAGGGCTTATTTATAGAAAATCTCTTTACATTGTTTCTTGCTGTACTACCAGCTTGTCTATTTCACATCCTTGGCATTTTTATCACAACATGACAGAAGATCACTCTCTTAAGAACAGGGCCATATTTGTACAGGGCATGGTTCATTCTGAAACATCTTAGGTCCGAAACCTTTTCCCTCTGAGCAGAAATTGTGTTAGAAAGTAATTTTCTCTTTGTTCTAGTTTTGCTTGAAGTGGGGAGGGGTGGGAATCATGGTAAAAAGTAATTTTTAAACTAAATGTAGAATTATTGATTCCCTGTTGTCCCTTGCTAGGTGATAAACTGGTCCAGTTATCACCTTCTATCTCTTTATCAGTCAGTATCTAAACAGGTGATAGAAGCCGGCCACACAACAGTTAGAACATGGAAAGTTTAAAAAATTAATTACAAACGGGATTAAAGGGAGATCAGATAGTAAGAGGTGAAGTAACAGGAGCAGCCATTCCACCAAGGACTGAGATAGAGTCCCTTCTGCACACCCTCCCCCACCACTGGGGGCTTAGGTGACGACCTTGTTGAGGAGAATGCAGGTGACCCACTGCATGGTGGAGAAGTCATTGAGGCACTCCCCCTGCCACTTTGAGGGACTTTGGTGACAACTGTCCATAGGAAGGGGCCACATGCAGCTTGAATATGCAAGACAACTTGCAGAGGTCTTGACAAATAACAAGACATAGAAACCCCTTCTTCCTCCTTTGTCCCTCTGGCGCACTCTACTGACAAAACTTCACATTGTAGAACTCCATTATCATAGCACAAGCAATGAAAGATGACGGACTTGGAGCACAGACAATAAATTGGTAAGGGACACACCTCTGAACTGACTCTTCTATTACGTTTTAATTATGGAAAGTTCTCTTGCATCTCTTCTTGTTTTGATCCTCACATAATACTGAAAACTAAGTAGGGAACAGATTCCTGGTTACCTTATTGTTACAGGTGAAAGAACATCCAGAGAAATTAAGTGACTTTCTTAGGTCTCATAATAAGAAATTTTACTAATTCTAGAATGATGATAATAAATATGTTGGGTACATGGAAAGTGCTTTACATGAATTTAATTTCCACCATAAACCTGTGACATAAGTAACGCTGTTATGTTAACTTTGCAAATGAAGAAATAAGAGGCAAAGAAATATAATGTAACTTACGTAAGGCTATACAGCTCTTCAGTAGCAAAACCAGCACTTGGCCTCTCATTTGATCTTGAGATTTTGACCACTGCTATTTTGCTTCCCAAGTCATCTAGCCACCATATACACCATGTGTGAATTCCCTCCTGCTCCACAATATGAGGTAATTATCCTCTTTTTTTCCTGCCAGTTTAGAAATCAGCCCCCAGAATGTGGATGTCAATGTGCACCCTACAAAGCACGAAGTCCACTTCCTGCATGAGGAGAGCATCCTGGAGCGGGTGCAGCAGCACATTGAGAGCAAGCTCCTGGGCTCCAACTCCTCCAGGATGTACTTTACCCAGGTGAGGGTGTTTCTCTTCAAGCTGCTTCTCTGGTGCCTTTGCAACCTGGTAATGTGCCCTGTCAGATGTGAGAGCCCAAATTTTTGCCTTGTGCCTTAGAACTTTCTTTGTAAGTATAACTTTGATAGTTTTCTTTCAGTAACATTCCTTTCTTTGGGCCTAATTATGAAGCTATTAAACTATCATCCTTGGACCTGAAGTCAGAGAACTGACTTATCTTCTTCGCTTTGCCTCCATCTGAGATCTTGGACCTCCTAGGAAAATGAGCTGTCTGAAAATGGAATAGGTAGCTCCTTCAGTGCATTCATTTACCCTGGAGATGCTCAGGAGGAGACTAATTCCACCCATGCAAGGCTGAATGGAGGGGCTGGGCCCCAGGAGACAGTGAGAAGAATGGAAAGAACGTTAGCATTGTACAGACCTAAGTTACCAGCCATTGCCTAACCTTGCCCCCAGATCTCCCTCAGTAATGATGGAATTGGTCACTGCTCTATCTAAGGACAGTTATGAGGAGTAGATGAACATGAACAAAAAATGTCTGGTTCAGGGACTGGCACTATGTGTCTTGTTATAATTATCCAGATTCAAAGGGCTTATAATTCTAAGTTACTTACTTTGGAGCCTGTTTTCCCATATGCAAAATAAGCAAGTTGGACAGTATACTCTCTAGTGTCCTCTCCCATTTCTGAAATGATGTGTTTCTGGGCAGCCCTTTATTCATGGCAAAGATGTGTTCATTATAAATACAACAGACACAGAAATGATAAAAATGGAAATATTTTCCCCATTATATTATACTATATTCTGCAAGTAGACTTTTGTGAGATCCTATTTCACAGAAAGCTTTAAAAATTACTGAGTGGATGATTGCTTCTCATAAGAACAGTCATTCTGCAGAGTCCTGATCCAGTCTGTTTTCAGAAGGAAAGTGTGTTTCTGCATCAGAGAGCCTGTCTCTGATGATACAGTAACATCAACCTTAGGAACTCCTCACTGCTGTGGAGCATGGGGACCAAATCCAGAGCTGTCCCTGGCCTACTGGATCATCAGAAAATCTTCCTTTTCATCAACAGCAGCTCTCAATGGCCTCTAACTTTTCAGCTGTGGAACTGCCATCTTCTTTCTCCCCTGCTTGTGCCTTGTACCGCACCACCCAGGGCCAAGATGTCAAAGTTCCTGGTTTGCAGTGAAGCCATTTGGTTTGGGAATGAGGAACCCTGGGTCCTCTTGCAGATTTGTTCCAATTCTGTCATATTACATAAAGTATTCCATTTTTTTAGACTTTAAAACTACTACCTGCAAAGTGGTTTGGTTAACTTTTGCTTCCCCAAACCCATCTTTGAATGCTCCGAAGGCAAATGAAGTAAATACATTACAAGGGTTTTAATCCTACAAGAAAGGTTATACCTTTTTAAACAGAGTTGCTTTATTTAATTTTTATTATTATTATTTTTCTGAGACACTGAGATTGAATGCAGAGGCTTCTACTACTGAGCTACATCCCTAGAATTTTTTATTTTGAGATATGATCTCTATAAGTTGTCCTGGCTGGCCTCGAATTTGTGATTCTCCTGCTTTAGTCTCCCAAGTCACTGAGGTTATAGGCATTTACCATGTGCCCAGCTATTATGAATATTTCTAAAAATAGAAAGTATTTTAATACAACACATATCCATGTACCTGTCACCCAGGTTCTACAACTGTCAACACTTTGACCTACTAGTTGTATCTATCCCTGTCTTGCTTAGGGATGGGGAAAGGAGTATTTTAAAGCACTTTCCAGACATTTCTCCCCTAATACTTCATTATGTAATTTTACACATAATAAAATTGATGGTACTATCATTTAACAACCAATCTGTATTCAGATGTCCCAGTTGTCCAAAATATTTTTATAGCAGCTTGTTCAAATCTGTACCCAGTCAAGTTCCATTTATAGTATTTGGTTGTTTTTGTCTTTTAAATCTCTTTTGATTCTCTTTGAAACTGGAAAAGTTATCTTTTTTTATTGCTGTTCCATTGGCTTGTTCTATAGGCTTCCTATAGAAGAATGCATAGTTCGGATAGGTTGATTGCTTCTTCTTAATGTCATTTAACTTGTTCTGATCCTCCATATTTTCTTTGAATTTTAAATTAGATCTAGAGGCATGATTATATTCAGATTCAAAAAATTTTTGGCAAGAATTCTTTTTAATAATTTTTATTCACTTCATTTTTATTTTTATTTTGTCTTTCAGCAGTGCTGGGGATCAAAACCCAGGACCTCACACAAAGCTAGGCAAACATTCTACCACTGAGATTCATCCCAGCCCTATGGACTCACTTCATTTTTGATCCCTTGAAAGAAGAAAATATTCCAAATTGCTAAACCTTGGTTTTCTAGACTGCCAATGGCCCCACTCCAAAAAAGCCAGAAATTTCCTTATTGCAATCAAGGAGATAGTATTCAGTTTTTTAAATTGTGGTAAAAGAGACATCACAAAAAATTTATTATTTGAAGCAATTTTTACCTTAGGGTTAAGTGGCATTAAATACATTCATATCACTGTTGAGTTCACTAGTCTAATTTTTAAAACAACCTTGGATCATGACCTAGCATCACAATTTCCCAAATGACAGCCACCCCATCCCTTTTCCTTTTGTTACAGCAGCTCTTTATTCAAAGATGCTGTCTATGGGCTTTATTCATGTTTGTCCATTTGCCTGTTTTTGGTGGTGAGGAGATACATGAAGTCAGTCAGGCTGTTGCTGTGGGGGTGAAGAACAAGACTGGGGAGTTCCAACAGGAAGCAGCTCAGGGAGCATGAACAAGTTGTAAAACTTGAGAATGAATGATAGGATCCCCTGCCTAGAGAAGTGTTGGAATAGGAGTGTGCTAGGCCCATAACCCAGGTGGTTGCCTCAGATCCATCCCCTGCCAATCCACTCTTGCTTTTTAACTATGAACTCCCATCTGCTCAGTGGCCCCTTTGACTCAGCCATATTCTAGGAAGGACATAAAGTAAGGTGTCAGCAATGATTCTCAGAGAGTTTAAGTGGGGTTTCCTGTGGTAGGAAAAGTAGGGGACTGGTTTTTTGCTCCAGATTGATGGAGTTTCTCACACATCCCCCTGCAATGGGGAGTGGAAAACGCTTTGGCAAGGATTCTGGATAGGTGGTGCTCTGTGCTTTCTATCATGTCCCAGCAGGAGGCGCAGAGTGACTAGTTATGTCATTTCTGTGGTAGGTTCATCTGTGATGTCGTCTAGTGACAGCCTGATTCCTTCATTGTCAAATTACCCATCAACACCTAGCTCAGTGGTTTCACTATTGGTTGATGACCATTACCTGAATCAGTTATTTCATTAGATTGCAAGATGAGATTATGTAGAGGAAAATTGGGGGGGGGGGTTGAAAAATGGTGGAATCAGACAAACATCATTACCCCATGTATGATTATACAAATGATATGAATCTACGTTGTGCACAACCATAGAAACAAAAAGCTGTACTCCATTTGTGTACAGTGAATCAAAATGCAGTCTGTAAAAATAAAAAATAATAAAAAAGATTATGATATTTTTTGTTTTATCTGTTTTTCCTTGATCAATTGACTGTAATTCTTCTGTACAGAAGAACTTTGTCTCATTTGTTAAAATTATTTGGCTATCCTGAAATACAGTTCATACTAGAAAGTAAGGCCAAATGCTGAACTCCGTTCCTTTAATTATGAACTTTCAAAGGAATTAGTTGGTATCCTGGCATTTTCCAGTGGTGGTTAATGATTTTTTTCCTTTTTCTCTGTTTCCTTCTCTCCCTCTTCTCCCTCCCAACTCTTTCTCTGTATTTTGTCATAGCTATTAACAAAACAACCTATTTTAATTGATTCTAATCATTTTTCTTATTGATGTTCAAATGAGCCTATGTTAGTCCATTGGAAGCCCCTTCTAGCTGGTGCCCTCTCTTTTTCACCCAATTCCATTAGACAAGATGTTGTAGGCATATTCTGTGTTTTCCCAGCCTAAGCCCCATGGATTGGCCATTTCTCCAAGGAACTCTAGTTCAATTTAGTGGGGATTAGTATTTAGGGACCATAATCTGGGATCTGGGGTCCTCATGGCTTCTGGGCAGCATTTCTTTTAGGCCTTTTCAGTGTGCAGAGCTAGAAAATATGTATATTTAAAAATAGGGATGGGGATGGAGAGAGCTTAAGGCTCTGGGTTCAGCCCCCAGCACTGCAAAAAATAATTCAGTCAAATAAAATTAAACTAGTCTGAAGGAGGAGGGAATGGGAAGTTACTGTTAAAACACATAGAGTTTCAGTTTGGGAGGATCAAAAAGTTCTGGAGATGGATGATGGAAGGCTACACAACAATGTGAATGTGCTTAATGCCACTGAACTCTCACTTAAAAATGGTTAAAATGATAAATTTCATGTTATATAAATTTCACTCCAATAGAAAAACAAAATAATAGCAAAGAAAGGACAAAATTATGAAAACTTTACACTGATATTTTAAGTAAATTTTAAGATGATACAGACTTTGCTAAATTCTTGAATTTTATATTTATAAACCTATTTTATTAAATTTTGATCAAAATTGCTTCTCTAATAATAATTCTGTAATGCTAATCATGTCTAATTCTAACTCTTTTCTCTAAGACTGCTCCATTTTGGCCCCTGAGCTTCTATACTTCATAGTCTGAGTCTTTCCACTGTCTTCTTTTTTGATTCAGACTTTGCTACCAGGACTTGCAGGTCCCTCTGGAGAGGTGGTTAAATCCACAACAGGTGTGACCTCCTCATCTACTTCTGGAAGTGGTGATAAAGTCTATGCTTACCAAATGGTCCGCACAGATGCCCGGGAACAGAAACTTGATGCCTTTCTGCAGCCCATGAGCAAGGCCCTGTCCAGTCAGCCCCAGGCCACTGTCCCAGGGGATAGGACAGATGGTTCTAGTGGTGAGGCCAGGCCACAAGATGAGGAGATGCTTGAACTCCCAGCTCCTGCTGAGGTGGCTGCCAAAAATCAGAGCTTAGAGGAGGATGCAACAAAGGAGGCTTCAGAAACAGCAGAGAAGAGAGCACCCAGTCCCAGCTTAAGCCACCCCAGGTATGGCTCTTTTTTTGGGGGAGGGGTTAGTGGGGATTGAACTCAGGGGCACTCAGTCACTGAGCCACGTCCCCAGCCCTATTTTGTATTTTATTTAAAGACAGGGTCTCTAAGCTGAGTTGCTTAGCAGCTCGCTTTTGCTAAGGCTGATTTTGAACTCAGGATGCTCCTGCCTCAGGCTCCTGAGCCACTGGGATTCCTGGTATGCACCACCGTGCCCAGCTAGATATGACCTTTTGAGGAAAATGCAGCTAGCTTTTCATGAACCACTCGCATTTTCTTTCACCTAACTGTCTTCTCCCTCCTCTGGGGCAGTGCTGTGACCTTGTCCACTGTCTGCCTTTGACCATGGTGTTCTCTGAGATACATTTAACATCTATGGTTTCCAAGTATTTGTTAAAAACACATCAGAGAAAAAAGCAGATATATCCTTTGTTTTTAGTTAAGCATTATGATAAAGCTTCAACGTGAGAGGTAACTAAAGAGAGAACCTAAAATAACTCTTCTGTCCTACCAAAGCTGCTATCACTGTAGAAACTCACTTTCTGAATCCAGTTCACAAAACTCCTGAAGTATGTGAGTGAGTGGTCAGTCAAAGAGAGGTAGGGGGGAAAGGGATAGGAATGATAATAATAGATTAATTTTGTTTAAGCATTTCCCGTGTACTCTATGCATATTCTCCAAAGACTATCTCACTGAAATCTGTGAGGTGGGTGTTCTTTATTTAACATGTATACATGCTGAACCTGGAGCTCAAGGTAAAGTCATTTGCCCCAAATTGCACATTTATGTTGTGGCTGACTACCAAAAACCCTAGCACTAAATGTTCACTTTAACTTGGGCAAGTTACTTACCTCCACTTTATTTATTTCTGAGACATCCTACCATGACAGTTTCTAAGGATTTTTTTCTACAATAATGAAAGATGCTGGTATGTATTGAACATTTATTGTGTGCTAGGTACTTTATATATGTAATCTCATTTAATGCTCTTAACCCTGCAAGAGAAGTATTTTTAGGGAACTAAGTAATATTTACCACAGAGCAGTTAAAAAAAATTTATAAAGAAAAATTATTGTATCACTCCTCTGCCAAAACCTCTCAGTGGCTTCCCATTGCCTGTGGGCTGAAACCTAAATCCCTACCTGCCTTCACTCTAGCCCTCCACTTTCCCTCTTCCTCATGCTACTGTAGCCACTTGGCTCTTGTGGCCAATCTGAACTGATTGAGCTTCTTACCCTCTGGTTGCACTTGCTGTTCCCTTAACCTAGAAGGCACTGACTTCTTGCCACTTAGGTCTCATTTCACATGTCCCCTCTTGCCAGAGGCCTTCTTTGTTCATTTAGACTAAAGATTCCTCTCCTCTCACCTCCCCATCATTCTATTTTATTTCCTTGTTTTGTTTTCCTCCTAACATTTATTGCTACTAAAAATAATCTTTTACTTTTTCTATTGTCATTTGACTCTTCCACTAGAAAGTAAGCATCATGAGGGCAGGCACCTTGTCTCTTTTGTTCATTGCTGTTTGTAAGTAGCACATAAGAGTGATGGATGGATCAATGGATGGATAGATGGAAACATGGAGGAATGAATGAAGAAGCTTAACAAGATCAGTTCATTTGCTCAGGGCACTGTGGCTCTATGGGCCAAGCTAGACTCCAAATAAATATACTCCAAATAGCCAGCTGCTAGGATCTGAGGATTGTCAGATAAGGGGTGTGCTAGAGAGTAGACATCTTGGAAAGGCCTGCCACCAACACAGGGATTGCTCTGCAGCTGTTAGAACCTGCTCTCTTTTCCAAAATGCAATATGCAAAATTTGGCTGAGTCCAAAAATTAAAAGGAAAAACAATGATCTATTCCTTTTTTTCATTGCAGAAAAAGACATCGAGAAGACTCTGATGTGGAAATGATGGAAAGTGATTCCCAGAAGGAAATGACTGCAGCCTGTACCCCCCGAAGAAGGATCATTAATCTCACCAGTGTTTTGAGTCTGCAGGAAGAAATTAATGAGCGGGGACATGAGAGTACGTAAGTGCTGAAACCTGCCTGGGACTCCAAGGGCCTGAACTGCTCACGTTAATAGGTTTTGGAAATGCAAAAAGCATCCATGTTGTCAGGGTGCCCACTGCAGTGTGCTGGGCAAACCGCTCTTCCCTCGCTAACCCACAGCAGCTCCAGCTTAAAGACACTTTTCAAGATGAAGAGAAGAGGGGAAATAGTTGGTTTGTTTTAATTAGTTAAATCATAGGAGTCAGAGTAGAACAGTCATTTCAGCAATTTCTAGTTTATTTTCGTTTGTTTTAGTTAGAAGCAGTGTGACAGTCAGCAAAGTTCTTATCCTGTGGACTGAATGGGATATGTTGTTGCTGAAAGTTCACAGGTTTTGGACATTCCTGGCACAACCACTTCTACCATGTGACCTCATATTTGTGACTTAACCTTTCTATGCCTCAGTTTTTCCTCATTTATAAAGTGAGATTCATTTTACCCTGGAAGATTATTGTGCTGATTAGAGATTAAATATAAATAAAATGCTTGTTACAGAATGAGGAGCGAGTAGATATTTTTATATCATAAAGACAAAGTAATAAATTATTATCATCTTCCTCAGAAATAGCTTTTGAGAATACCTGAGTATAGAACGCCATCTTATCCTTATTACTTCAAAACTAACTTAATGGTTTTAGGAATTAAAAGAGGGAACTGATCCAGGGATTGGAGGAGTAACAGCAAATTGGCCCTCACCCCTGACCCCACTGTCTTGAGTGAGAAAAACACCCCAACCCAGGCTTCATTGCACAGTGTTCCAGGTGGCAACTCTACACTTGAGTCTGCAGAATTTAGCCATGACCTTTTCGTTTTTCATCTATTATACATTTCTTAATTTAAATAAATTTCAACACTATTTTTCAATGTATCTTAAAATATGAACAAAGGAATGAATAGCTAAGGAGAAAGTCAGTACTTTCTTACTAATCATTAACCTTTTGAAACAGCTGTTGTGACTCAGTGGCCTAGAGGTTTTCCTCTGCTCACTCACCACTTATCTGATCTAATTTAGGAAGGCCTCAACTTGCCTTTCCCTGTTCATTCGCTTTTCTTAGCACTCTGAGCTTTTGTTTACATGTAGCAAAAGATACATAGGGTGTCTCTACACTTGGGCAGGGTAAAAACTTCCCGTGACTGACTTTTTGCTAGTTGTGGAAATGATTGCCATTTGGTTTCTAATTGTT
Source organism: Glaucomys volans (assembly GCA_020662805.1). NCBI lineage: Eukaryota > Metazoa > Chordata > Mammalia > Rodentia > Sciuridae > Glaucomys > Glaucomys volans. The sequence continues at coordinate 214,167 of JAJEJO010000713.1, read as the reverse complement.
ATTTCCAGGAAGATTTGCTCCAGTTGCTCTTTCCCCTGTTATTAGCTTTCAGGCTGTGAGCTCTTAAAACAATTTTCAATAACACAAGAAGGGTGAGTTGTTACTTGATTTATTTAGCAGTCCTCGTCACAGAAGTTTTAGTTGACAAACTCCCTCAGACTTGGAATTTACTGAGTTTGTCTCCCTCATGCAAAGACTATTAAAGATCATTTTGATAAATTTTTTGATAGTGTCAGACTGTTTCAATGCAATATAATACCATTCTGCCTTAATTCTCAAGTAATTTTGTGAGGGAGGCAGAGCAAGGGCTGTCATTTCCTGTTTTAATGACAAAGAAATGGAAGACAGAGAGGACAGATGAGCTGGAACATTCCAACAATCCCAAACAGTCTGAGAGCCAGGTGTGGTGGTGTGTGCCTGTAATGCCACCTACTTGGGGGCTGAGGCAGGAGGAGTGCTTGAGTCCAGGAGTTTGAGGCCAGCCAAGGCAGCACTGTGGGCACCTGTCTTAGGGGGACAAACAGCCCAGGTACTTGCCTTGTGGATGGTGGGTTGTTGCTGGCATTGGCAGTTACCCAGGAAGCCTCACCCAATATTTAAGTGCAAAACCAGGTCATTGGCTTGTGCAGAACAAGCACACCCTGTGATTCTGACACTGTAGGGCAAGGCTGGTATTTGCAGACGTGGAGGTCTGTAGCATGTCGGGTCTCGTGGTAGGAGTAGCTGTGACATGGAAAGTGGAGTGAGCACAGCTAGAGCTCTGCTGAAGCTCCTGCTAGCTATACGGTTCATTGGTCAGTCAGAAATTCTTTCACCTATTAGGCCTTGGTTGTCCTGCTCTGTGAAACGTAGTACCATGACAGCCCTTACTGGGCTGTTATGAACACCTGAGATACTGTGTGCATGCTTTGGAAGCTCCAAGGCACAGTTCACACAAGCTGGGGAAAGCTGACTGTCTTTTGAGTGGAATGCTGCTCAGGGATTTCTGAGAGTCACTGACCCTATGATGTTGTTCGAAGAGATAGATAAGAGCTGCTTTCTTCAAGGCAGCCTTCTGAGCTCCAGTTGGCTGTTTGATGAGTGTGTTGTCAGTGCAGGCATGTGCCTGTCAAGCTCTCCACCTCACTGTGCCCAGCCCAGTGCCTGGCATGTAGACTTGCTGCAGGTGGTTGAGAGGAGCAGGCAGGAGGTAAAGCCCTAGGATCTGTTCTAAAGGGTATCTAAGTTGAACACTCAGACAAGTCTCTTAAGTGTGATGGGTTTACCCATCTGTGGTGGGCACTCGTTCAATTAACAAATGAGGTTAATTTTGGAAGGTCCAGTATCCAGTCAAGTGTTTATGGGATTAGGAATTAATAATGATTGGATTTATTGCTAGTCCATAATTTTCATCTATTTGAATGTGAAAATGTGCTTTTTTGTTTTGGGTGGGTTTTTTTGTTTTTTGTTTGTTTGTTTGTTGTTGTTTTTTATTTTTTTACCTCCAGATCACCCCAACTTAATTTTATTTTCTTGGTCCTTGTGAATAGACTCAGGTCTAAATATACATACTCTTAACGTGGTTTGTCACAGGTGACAGTTTCTTTTGGTTCATGAAATCAGTTTAGCAACCATTCATCGAGTATCTTCTCTACAAAATGCCCTGTGCCAAGCTCAGAGGTAGAAGGTGAGATGAATAGGCCATGACCCCTGTCTTCTAGAATACTATGGTTTTGTGTGGGAATTGTTTAGTAAATAATTGGCTACGATGCTAGTAGAATCAAAGAAATTCTGTGGTAGAGAGAAGGGCAGGAACTCCCAGCACTCCTAAGAGGGCTGGGGCTGATTGATCATCCCTGGCAACAGCAGAAGTCCTGGCACATGGGGTCTAGAAGGCAGCAGCAGGGCACAGGCCTGCACCTGCAGGTGGGCATCAGAAACTAAGCACTGGTTTCTTTCCTCTGGCCCTTGCTCCTCGACCCCTCCTTAGGTTTGGCTTTACTTGCTGGCCTCAGTTGCGAATCAGATGTGTGGTTTGGCTTCAAAGCCCAGAAGGGTTTTTTCCTGTTTTGCTCTTTGCAGAATGGCAGGAAAATAATGTTGGCAGACTTCTAGAACTGTGGGAACATTTAGAGTAGGGATGAAATGGAGATCCTGTGACAGGCTATGAAGAGGCCCAGGGAAGCAGAGCCCTGTGCGTGGTGAGCACATGCTGCCCTTCCATGCCCTGCTGGTGGGGCTGCGTGTCAGCAGCTGTGGATGCAGGAGAGCAGGCCATGAACATGCTGCATGGAAAAATCTCTAACCCATTTTTAGTAGATTACACTGCTTTCTCTTTCCTCCAGTGCCTCATTATTCAAGATTATTTGATGTTCTCCAGCTTTTAAAATAATCATTCTCCACCCACGCAGAACATCCTGTAGAGACATTGAGTTTTCAGTGGGAACAGAGGGAAACACTTATTCTAAAAATGAAGAAAATAAGCCTGTTTTTATGGGGGTGGAGGGGTCATCACAGAGCTTATTTATATAACACTTTGAAAATTTACTTGTGGTGCCCAAGCTTAAAGACAAAATATAGTAAAAATACGATGTACAGGTTTGTTGCTGAGCCTAGATCTTTGCCCTATTTTCTCCCTTCTTCCTTCTGTTGGAGGTTGGGTTCTTCCATTAAAAATAATAATTTGGGGACTGGAAAGAGTGGCACACACCTTTAATCCCAACTATTTGGGAGACTGAGGCAGGAGAATTTCAAGTTTGAGGCCAGTCTGAGTAGCTTAGCAAGAACCTGCCTCAAAATATAAAAAGGGCCATGGGGGTGTACCTCAGTGGTAGAGTGCTTGCTCAGCATGCACGAGGCCCTGTATTTTATCTCCAGCACTGTCAAAATAATAATAATACACACACGCCCTAGCAAATACAAAATCATATTATAAAATAAACATAGCATCTACAGAAAAAAAAGAATACCCTTAGAAGTAACTGCTATCCCAAATTGTGGGATTATTATTTCCTTTCATTTTATTATATTTTTACCATCTATGTTTGTAGTCCTTAAAAAACTTTTTAGTTTTTCAAGCTTTAAATTTTATATAAATGGAATTATAAGTATTATCATGAACATGCACATGTGTATTATGCTACATACGGCTCTGGTTTATTCTTTCTGTTTGATGGATTCTACCTCATGAATATGCAGGCCATTCATTCTGTTGAAGGATATTTGGAGGATTCATATGGCCTCAGCCCCTGGCTCCTCAGATCTCATCCAGCTTCCCACCCATGAGTTGATCAATGGTTTGGCATACTGATTAGGAAGCTCTGCTCCAGGATATTTGCCTGTGAGAATTTCTGCTGGGTCATAAAATGACAAATTGTTTTCTGATTTTCCTTTCGCCTCCCATCAACAACAATTTATTTGTGCCTAGGAGTGTTCTCTCCAATATTTGGTGTTATCAGACTTTTTACCAATTTGGTAACCATGAAACAGTAATCTGATGGTGGTTTTTATTTTCATTTCCTTGGTGACTAATAAAGTTCAGTTGAATGTATTTTCAACATTAAGTGCCTGTTCAAATATTATGTCCATTTCTGTTGATTTTTTAATGTTTTCTAAAAGATTTTAGTAGCTCTTTATATATTCTAGATAGTAGTAATCAGGTAAAATACCTTCAGTTAAGGGCTTATCCAGTAACTTCTTTCTACAAACACTCATTTCATCTCAATTTTGTGTGTAAGGCAGTGGTTTTCTGTTAGACTTCCCATTCAAACCATTCTCAGACTTTTATCCTCCTTTCTCACGAGATCTCAGAGTCTACAAAAACTAGTTTGTGATTCCCAAGGCTCCTCTTGTTATCTTTGCATAAAACTAGCTTCAGAGCTCTCATTCTTTCTCTGGGTTCCTGCTTTGTCTTTGATTAAACCTTGAGTATTCCTTAATCTTTTAGTAATTCTCATTGCATTTTAAAAGATGATTTTATAAATTCCTCATGTGTTTCTTTTCAGCAGGAGGTTCACTTGAGGCATGTTTAGCGTTTGGTGTGTTTAGTGCTGGTGCTTGGTACCTTGCAGTGTGAAGAAGTGTTGGTAGGATCTCATTACTTACCTGTTTTCCATTTCTATTTTTTTGTTTTCCAGCTCTCCGGGAGATGCTGCATAACCACTCTTTTGTGGGCTGTGTAAATCCTCAGTGGGCCCTGGCACAGCATCAGACTAAGTTATACCTCCTCAATACCACCAAACTTAGGTAAATCAGTGAGTGTGTACAAAAAATAGAGCCACTAGATCAGTGGTCTGGGGCATAAGCTGGGGAGGGCTGCTTGAGGTGGTCAGAAAGGACATAGGTTTGGGAATCAGCAGTTATGATTCCAAATCCAGGTGCAACCATTTCCTGTTTCATTCCAGCTACTTTCCTAAAGTATGTCTCACCTTCTCATCTGTAACTTAGGATATTACTACTTACCCTGAAGGGTTTTTCATTGAGGAAAATAACCCAGGAAGCCTAGTCTTCACAATTGGCTCAGTGCTCAATGTTGAACTAAGTCAGTTCAACATTGTTGGCTATGAACCAGACATTGAGGAATTGGTACTGGTAGGGAATTCTGGTATCTACCATGTGCAACAGCATTCTGTAGGGAAGGCAAAAATGTCTGATGCTGTCTAGCTTTGGGGCTGTACCAAAGGCATACTCTAACCACCAAACAAGCCAGGGGGGTTGAGCAGCACAGGAAGGGTGACCTCAGGAGGGCCATTTGCCTAGCTAGCAACATTTCTATCAGTGATTTCCAGGGACCTTGGTAAATGAGCTCCAGTTGTTTAGAACAATTGCTAAATATGTTCTCAAACAGGTAATAGATATGGGATGATGCTACTACCTTGCATATATTAAACACTACTCATTCACCATGGAATTCCCCCTCTCTAAACCCTGCTGCATGGCCTCAAGTGCTTTTCAGCCTTGTGAGTGGGACAGCCACTACACATTACTTAGAGTTGGCACATGATATAAAACCATGTTTTCTCCTTAACCTAGAAACTGCCCCAGTCCAGAAGTATGCCTTTGACCTCCAGACCTCAGATATTTAGAACTCCTTCCTAGGCTTGGAAACCCTTTTGGTGCAGTTCTTTTTCAATTCCATTGACTGCTTGGAGAGTCCTTGGGTTTGTTGTACAGTGAGCTGCCATTTACTAATTTGTTGGGAATCGTACTTTGCTTGCTTTTTCCTTTGTGGCGTATGTAAGTATATGACTTCCAAAGCTCCAAATCACAGTTCGTTCAGATTTTTCACTTCACAGGTACGAGTCCAGGCTAGTTCTAGAATTGCAACTACAGATTAAGCATCCCTAATCCAAAAATTCAAAAAAAAAAAAACCAAAATGCTCCAAAGTCTGATAATTTTTGAGTGCCAGCATATCACAATTGGAAGATTTTATACTATGAAACTTTGTTTCAGGCACAAAATTCTTAAAAATATTGTATAAAATTATTTTCAGGCTATATGTATAAGGTATAAAACATAAATGAATCTTGTGTTTACACTTGGGTTCCATCCCCAAGATATTTCATTATGTATATGCCAACATTCCAAAATCTGAAAAAATTTGAAACACTTCTGGTCCTAAGCATTTTGGATAAAGGATACCAATTTGTATTAATAAATGTGAATAGTGTCCAGTGAGAAGATAAAAGTCACAGGGAGGGAACCAGGTTCAGTCTAATATCTAGATTCATGTCTTTCCGTTTCGACTTTATTAAGTGACGTGAGACATGTCAGTTACTCACTTGGTGCCTCAGTTTTCCCATGATGATGCAGGCCTAGAGGATTCTTTGCCTGCTTTGACTGATAATGAAGACTTTAAGCAAGACCTACATGGTTCAGTTATTTTAAGAACTGTGGGCAGAGCTATAGTAATAAAAACAGCATGGTATTGGCATCAAAGTAGACATGAAGACCAGTGGAGTAGAATAGAAGTCACAGAGACAAACCTACAGAGATAGGGGCATCTGATTCTTGACAAAGGTGCCAAAAATATATGCTGGAGAAAAGATAGCCTTTTTAAAAATATGGTGCTGGGAAAACTGGATATCCACATGAAGAAGAATGAAAATATAGCCTTATCTCTTACCCTGCACAAAAGTCATATCAAAATGGATCAAAGACATAGGAATTAGACCAGAAACTTTGCAACTACTGGAAGAAAACAGGATCAACACCGATTCCCTTAACAAGACCCCAAAACTCAAGAAATAAAACCAAAAATCAACATTGAAATAAAAAATTTTGAAGAGTTAAGAATATGAAGAGCTGGGCATAGTGATGCATGCTGTAATCCCAGCAGCTTAGGAGGGAGGCAGGAGGATCGTGAGTTCAAAGCCAGTCTCAGCAACAGTGAGGTGCTAAGCAACTCAGTGAGACCCTGTCTCAAACTACAAAATAGGGCTTGGGAGGTGGCTCAGTGGTTGAGTGCCCCTGAGTTCAATCCCTGGTCCCCACCCCCCAAAAAAACTAATGTGAAGAGAGGTCCTACAGAATGGAAGAAAATCTTTGCTAGCTACTCCTCTGTCAGAGGATTAATGTCCAGAATATATAGAGAACTCAAAAAGCTTAACACTCAAAAAACAAAACAAAACAAAATAACCCAATCAATAAACGGGCAAAAGAACTAGACAGAAATTTCTCAAAAGTAGCAGCACAGGTGGCCAACAAGTATGTGAAAAAATGTTCAACAATTGCTAGCAATCAGGGAAATGCAACTCAAAACTACACTGAAGTTTCATCTCCCTCCAGTGAGAATGGCAATCATCAAGAATATAAATAATAATAAATGTTAGGACGTGGGGGAAAGGTCCACTCATACATTGTTGCTGGGACTGCAACCACTCTGAAAAGCAGTGGTGCTTCCTTAAAAGACTACATATATTTATCCAAAAGAACTAGAATCAGCATCCTATTGTAATATAGGCATATCTGTGTTTACAGCAATGAAATTCACAATAGCCAAGTTATGGAACCAGCCCAGGTACCCAGCAGTAGATGAACTGATTGAGAAAATGTGGCATGTATATTCAAAGGAGTTTTACTCAGCCATATAGAAAAACGAAATTATATCACTTGCTGGTAAATAGAACTGGAGAACATCTTGCTAAATGAAATATGCTAGACTCAGAAAATCAAGTGTTGACTGTTTTCTTTCATATGTGGAAGCTGGGGCAAAACAAGGGGAAAATAGGAGGCAGGATTGGATATTATAAAGATAAAGGGGAGACCAGGAGAGTGGAAGGACATGGAGAGGGAGGAGGGAAAGAAAAGGGGAGGAAATGCAGGACAAATTTGACACAATTATGTTGTGTACATTTATAAATATACCAGTGAATTCCACTTTCCATCTGTAAAGCACCAATTAAAAATAAATAAATGAGTAGAAGAAGTCCAGTGAAGGAAAAAGAATAGGGGGAAGGAGAAGGGGAGGGATAGGAGACACCAGGGACTAAAATGGAGTAAATTAAATTCCATGCATGTATGTTTATGTCAGAATGAACCCAGCTACTATGTGTAACTATAATGCACTAATGAAAGCATAAAAAAGAACTGGAAAGTACCATATAAATGTGACATTTATTCCAAGTCTTTGTTTCTGTAAATAATTCAATATATTATATATTTAACAGCTGGATTACTGCCAGCCAGTGCATCATCCTAAGCTATAAATAGTTTGTTAATTCTGCCTTATATCCTCTTATGATTACTTAGGAAGATTACCTGTCTTGCCTGTACATTCCATATAATTTTTTTCCTCTGTAATTTTAATGCTGAGTTGTCAAAAAGTGGTTATAGGATTCTTTGTTAAGTGGGAAAAGCAAACAAAAAACAAATTCCCTACAGGGTGTCAAAAAACTTTTTTATAGCATTCTAGATCTGGGGATAACATGGATGATAGCAAGCTGGACACAGAAAAATATTCTGTTAAATTAATCATTGCCTGTTGAGGCTGGCCACCTTGGTTGGGGCAGATATTGGCACTACCAGCTCTTTGGAGGAAGAGAAGATCTTGTTAGACTGTTAAGCAGATTTCACAACTGGGCAGAACCTTCTCTGTCATTGTTTCAGAAGTTACTTCTCCTATTTTGTACCTGCTTTTGGACCTGAATCCATCCCTCGAGCATGGATTCAGCTTTTCACTAAAATCACTCCATTTTTGTTTTCAGTGAAGAACTGTTCTACCAGATACTCATTTATGATTTTGCCAATTTTGGTGTTCTGAAGTTATCGGTAAGTTTATCTTCTTCTCATTTCTGGAACTTAAACACCTGGTCATTTCTGAAAATAGGAGCTCTACACTAATATCTTCTTTGTAGTATACAAAGTTTTTCTAAATATGCTAACAATGGTTTCTGTATTGTATTATTTGCTATGTAGGAAGTATCTAATTGCCATAAAACGTTTTTTAGCCAAGTAGTCATTGAGTAGCCAACTTGAACAAATGTTTACTATTACAGAAGTTAAACTGGGCTTGGGGCAGTTGCTCAGTGGGAGAACACTTGCCTGGCATGTGAGAGGCACTGGTTTCCATCCTCAGCACCACATAAAAATAAATAAATAAAATAAAGGACAATTGACTACTACAACTAAAAATATTTTTTTAAAAAGAAGTTAATACAGGGCTGGGGATAGAGCTCAGTTGGTAGAGTGCTTGCCTTGCAAGCACAAGGCCCTGGGTTCAATCCCCAGCACCGCAAAAAAAAAAAAAAAAGAAGTTAATACATATCTGCTTAAGAAAACTTGGAAAGAGATAAACATTCTATAAAATTGCAGTCAAAACACAATCCCTACAATTAATTTTAATCCATTTCTTCCAAGACTTTTTCAGTGTTTAATGTTAATTCAGTTAAAAATCATACAACCCATCCAGGCAGCTTCCTTTTTCATTTGAAATACTCATACAAAAACGCCTGCTGGGATTTTTGATTAGGGTATGTTGAATTTATAGATTAACTTGGGAAGAAAATGTTCTGTTAAATTAATCCCTTGGTATTTCATGTATTTAATGCTGTGATAAAATGGCATTTTTTAAAAATTTCAGTTTCCATTTGTTTGGAGCTAGCATAGAAATATGTATAACAGTGTTGTATCTTGCAACCTTGCTAAACTCATATATTAGTTCTAGTAGTTTTTTTGTTAAATCAGATTTTCTACATAAGTGATGATGTCATCTAAGAATAAGAAGTTTTCTTCCTGTCCAGTTGGATGCCTTTTCTCTTTCTTTTGACTGATGGCATTGGGTAGAACCTCCAGCACAGGGTTGAGTAGAAGTGCTGTTGTCTGTATGGCTTTGGTATCAGGGTGTGCTGACCCCTAGTATCCTCTCCTTTAGTAAATATCCTCTCCTTTTCTATTTTCTGAAAGAGTTTTTATAGAGTTGGTGCTATTTATTCCTTAATGTTTGATAGAATTCATGAATAAATTCATTTGGGTCTGGAGACTTGTTTATGAGAAAATTTTAAACTACAAACTCAATTTCTTTACTGGATATGGAGCTATTCATATTATCTGTTTCTTCTTCGGTAACCTTTGGCATTTTGTTCAAGAAACTTGTTCCTTTGTTTTCAAATGTATTGGCTTAAAGTTGTTCATAATATTACTTATTAATATCTATAAATCTGTAGTGATATAATTACTCTCAATCCTAATATTGGTAATTTGTCTTTTTTTAGCTTGATCAATCTACTTAAAGGCTTGTGGATTTTATTGATCATCTCAAAGAACTAACTTTTCGTTTCATTTCTTTTTCTTGTTTTCTATTTCATTGATACCTGCTCTGATCTTTTTTTTTTTTTTCTTCTGCTTATTTTGGTTTATCTTCTATTTTACATTCCTTAAGGTGTAAGCTGAGGTCACTAATTTGAGAGCTTTCTTCTCTGCTATAGGTGTAAAGTAGTATAAATTTTCCCAAAGAATTGCTTTAGCACAAACTTTTTTTTGGATGGGGTACTGGGGATTGAACTCAGGGTTCTTGGCCACTGAGTCACATCCCCAACCATATTTTATATTTTATTTAGAGACAGGTACTTAGCACCTCGCTTTTGTTGGGGCTGGCTTTGAACTTGAAATCCTCCTGCTAGGATTACAGGCATTAGCACAAATTTCTATATATTGTTTTCATTCATTCAGAACAGAATACTTTCTAATTTCCTTTTTTAATTTGTTCTTTGACCTCAGAATCATGTCATGTAGTTTCTAATCTCTTGGGGATTTTTCAGAGATCTGCTATTGATTTTTTACTGAATTACATTTGGTCAGAGAACACAGGTGAATTCCTATACATTTACTGAAATTTGTTTCATGGCCCAGAACATGGTTTTGTTGGTAAAGACCCTGTTTGTACTTAACAGAATGTCTTCTGATCTCGTTGAGTTCTTTAATATCAGGTGTATCAAGTTGATAGTGATGCTCAGGTATTCAGTATCCTTGCTGATTTTCTAACTACTTGTTCTATTAATTATTGAGAAAGAGGCATTGAAACTTCAAACTATAAATACAAATGTATCTATTTCTCTTTGCAGTTATCTTTTTTCCTTTAAATATTTTAAAGCACTGTTATTGGGTACTAAATGTTTAAGGGTATTACAGCTTCTCTTTACTCCATTATGAAAAAATAACAAAAGAACTGTGCGTTTATAACATATGTAAAAATATGACAACAGGACAACAGAACAACAGAAGGGAAAAATGGGAATAGCTTTATGTATCTTATTTTTGGCCATAGATTGCCATCTTCTTCCTCACCAGATGATTTACCTGAAATGTTGCTCAATTTAATTGATTCTCCCTCCTCCCTGCTTTAGTTGTGGGTGAATCAGTATAAAGAAATGATCTGCCCAGTAGTTTACTGGAACTGAGTGAGTTTAGTCTGTAGGGCAAAAAGAATAAAGTACCTCCTGATGGCCTCAGCCCTCCCACTGTTCAGCAGGACTCTTATGTGTCACAGCCTCTGTTGAAACACCCATTGACAAAAAGGAGAGAGGTTTTATTGTGGGCTGTTCAGGCACTTCTTCGGAGGGAAATGGTGTTCTGGTAGTGGTTTTGTGGGAATTAGGCTTCGTATTTTGATGTCCTATTAATGCTTGCTCCTTGATGTTCTCACTCCTTCCTAGGAGCCAGCACCACTCTTTGACCTCGCCATGCTTGCCTTAGATAGTCCTGAGAGTGGCTGGACAGAGGAAGATGGCCCCAAAGAAGGACTTGCTGAATACATTGTTGAGTTTCTGAAGAAGAAGGCTGAGATGCTTGCAGATTATTTCTCTCTGGAAATTGATGAGGTATGACAGCCATTCATCGTATACAGCCTCTGCCATATTCTTCAGATTCCTAGATCAGGATAAGATTGGGCTGCCCTCAGAAGCAGCATGTGCCAGAAATGAAATCTTCTCCACTCTCTATTTGCATTTCTCAGATGTACAACTGTATATGCCACTCCTGTTCCCAGGGTAAAGGATCCAGACACAAGGAAGAGCTGAATTCCACAGTCCCTGTAGGCTTTAATAAATGAGATTATGCCGCTTGCTCCTATTTCTTTCTTATCTCTTGATCTCAGGGGCTTTCTGTCTTGATGTGTTGCTTAGTGAGCAGATCCAAATAAAAGGTGGTTCTGCTACATACTGGGACCAAAAGTTCTTTTTAACTGCTTAAATCTCCCTCCCAAAAATGGGGCAGGAGGGGGTGGGGGAAGGAAAGATAGTAGACTGAGACATTATTATCCTATGTACCTGTATCATCACATGAATGGTGTGAATCTACATTGTATACAACCATAGAAATGAAAAGTTGTACCCCATTTGTGTACAATGAATCAAAATGCAGTATGTAAAAATAAAAATTAAAAAAAACAAATCTTCTTCCCATGCCCAGCCAAGTAACCAGAAACCTTTGAGTATGAGAATTGGGGAAGCAGTAGAGAAATGAAATTTGTTTATAATTTGTTTAATAAAATTTGTTAAATCTTTTAAATCTTTTGTCCCCTTTTATGTCCTTTTTCCCACAAGCAGGAAGGGAACCTGACTGGATTACCCCTTCTAATTGACAATTATGTGCCTCCCTTGGAGGGACTGCCTATCTTCATCCTTCGACTAGCCACAGAGGTGAGTGGTAAGCAGGTACTAAGCATGTGGGAACATGCATGGGTGCTGGATGAAGGGGGCATGTGACCACATTTTCATTTGGAACTCTCAGGATGACAAGGGTAGAACTTCTAGTTTGAAGGCCCCATCATTCCCACCAATTTTTATTTCCAGCCATACTTATCAGTCGACAGATTTAACGCCTAAAAGGACACATTTCATTTTTTAGCTATAAGTAATCCATGATCCCCATTTAGAAATGAAATTGTTTAAAGCATGTACCTATCTTAAGTTCTTGAATTCTTTGGACCAGGTGAACTGGGATGAAGAAAAGGAATGTTTTGAGAGCCTCAGTAAAGAATGTGCTATGTTTTATTCTATCCGGAAGCAGTATATATCGGAGGAGTCAACCCTCTCAGGCCAACAGGTACTGTAGGGATGCACACTGGCATCCCAGGATGGGGACAGGCCCTTATTCAACCTTTAAGAGATGAAACTTGCCCATCTCTAAAATCCTGGAATCTCACAAATCTAATAGGGTTCAAACACAATGGTCAGCTTTATTCATGAGTTTTATTTCTTTCTGCTGGTCTAGAACTTAGACCTCTAAAATGACATCAGAAACTGTCCACTGTAGAAGCACGAGCCATCACAGTGAGGCAGACTGAGGCTGGTGGGTCCCTGAGTCCCATTGTCAGCCCAAGTCCTCAGATTCTGGGTGTCTCCCTGCTCACCCTTTATTTCTGCCATCACTACATCTAACTGCTGCATGGCCAGGAGGTAAGGCTCTGGAAGTCCACAAATAACAACCAGTCAGTTAACAGTGCCTTTCAATCAGTGAGTATTTCAGGGGAGGGGAGAAATGGTTAGAAATTGTGTACAAATTAAAGGATAGCCACTTTAGTGATAAAGCATAGCCATCTTAGTGATTGTTCAGAGTCACCTGCGGTGAAGTGGTCTGTGTGCTTCACGGGTCAGGAAGCTCCAGGAGAGTTGGCATACTCACAGATTCCCAGTGCCTGTAGGTATTAAGAGATTCAGTTCCAGGTCCTTAGGGCTAAAGCCCTGGGGATTTCTCACTCTGATAGAGAAGGCAAGGCAGCACACTTACCATACAGTGCTGAGAGTATCTTATTGGATTGGGAAACTGTACCTCAAGGAAAGGAAATACAGATGATAACGAACATTCTCTCATACATGAGCTAAGTTAAGGCTTACATGTATAAGAAGTGATGAAGCAAAATTACCCTTATTTTCATTTTCTTATCTGTGGAGGTTTTGGGAAAACAGAGCTACTTTCAGATCCCCAAATTTGGTGGTGGGTTCAAATGTTGCCATCCAGACATTAGTCAGGATCAGACATTGTTAGATCCAGCAATAATCAACACATTCCTCCCTGAGTGAATACAAAAATTCTATGGAATATGGCCCTGCAAGAGCAGTGGCTGCTTGTCCCTCTCAGAGACCTCATCTCTGTGTTCAGGCTTGTGGGATCCCTGAGAGAGTGGCCTACAGAGGCTCCTTCACAAGCTTTAGATAGTACAGTTCATTACAAGCCACCAGGACTCTCCAGGCCCAGTGCCCATCCCATCACCAGGAAACCATATGTACAGGGAGGCTTAGGACATCTAACATTTGTTTTCCAGAGCGAGGTGCAGGGCTCCACACCAAACCCCTGGAAGTGGACTGTGGAACACATTGTCTATAAAGCATTTCGATCACACCTTCTGCCTCCTAAACATTTCACAGAAGATGGAAATGTCCTGCAGCTTGCTAACCTGCCTGATTTGTACAAAGTCTTTGAGAGGTGTTAAACGTGATCATTTATGAACCCTGGCACGTTCTCTTCTTCCTCTGTATCCCAATGTGATTGGTGACACATAGGATTGAAAATTTGCATTTGCCTTTCAACTTGTGACGCTCTTTCTTGCATGGTGGATCGACTATAAATAAATTTTCAGATGTGTCCTGACAGTTTATTTAACTTCACACTTGAAACATTTCTAGGTAGTTTTCTCCTAGTATATTACCAGATTGTGTTGAAGAATCACAGAAGTTTGAAAGTCCCTGATCATCTAGTAAGGTGATCTGTGAGCACCACTAGGAATTCTAAAAAGGTTTCGAAGACTTCACAGATTATGCTTTGTTTTGATTCCTTCTGTATTCTGGCAAATTTTTATCCTCCAGTACCATACGCTATGTCATTCCATATGCCTTTTAAAATAAGTCCTGAACACCTAAGTCTTTACTGATCAACTATGGAAAAAGCTTAAATTGAGAATCTGTCAATATTTTCAGTAGCCAAAGCTAATTTATTCTTAAGGTTAAAAAGTTTATGGAATAAAACTGTCTTTATTTGGTCTATAACTGGTGTGAGTTTTTAACTTATCCCACCTTGTTAATGGCAATGAGTACTAGCAACTTAGGTTTCTAGGGCTGGGGGAAGGAGGCCCTGGGTTGGATCCCTAGCATTAAGGAAGAATGGATGGATGGCAGGGAGGGAGGGAGGGAAGGAAAAGAAAAAAAAGAGGTTTCTAAATATTTGTTTTACAGTACTGGGGATTGAACCCACAGCCTCATATATACTAGGCACGTGCTCTACCACTGAGCTAGGTCCCCAGTCGTAGGTATTCTTTTTTGAAGGATAATGCAAAAGTATACTCTTAAACTGTAAGTATCAAAATAAGCTACCTTAATATTAGCCTACATTTATAGCAACTGAGCATTCAGCATAAGGAAGAATAATGCCTATAGTTTTAAGGTAAAATTCAGATTATAGGGTTCAATGAAGAAAGTTCAATGGAAAAGAATAGAGTATCTTATGAAGAAATTAAGCCATTTCATTTAGAAAAGACTGGGACAAATGAGTGGAAAGGACACGTCTGTTATGCCATAAAAGAGGCAAGATCAGTTTCCAACAATTAAAACTCCTAACAGTAGGTCCAGGCATCTCAGAATTAAGGTTTCATGAACCCAGAAGAGTACCAGCTGTGTAACCTCGAGTGGAGAGGAAAGGGGCTTCCCAGACCTTCAAGCTAGACCACACCAGCTGGAGGATTAGAAGATAAATCTGCATTTCAGAACATCCTCCTGCCCACACCCAACCTCAAAACTGTTGTTACTATTAGAAAGATGATTTATAGGAAACTGTCTCAATCCAGGAGATTGGTTTCCACCATATCTTAAAAATGAAGAGCTAATTACTCTAAAGAAGGGAACAATTATTAGAGATTTTATTCACTTTTGAGTTTATTATCTAGTTTCAAATCTAGTTTTATTGTCTTAAGTGGCCTTCATTCATTAGATTTTTCCCCAACATCTTTTCTGTGTAAATACTTTGAAGCTACAATAATCACGTCTATACACACCACCTTAATTCCCACAACAAAAGAAAATCACAAATCCTGCAAAGTATCTACACTTGGTTATTTAAAAAAACAAAAACCCTTACACTGGATGCCTTTAAAGATGAAATTAAAGTTCATAAAAGAAAAAGTTCTACATTCCAGATAATTTTTCCTTGAGGAAAGAAAAGAGGAGGAAGCAAGATAGGAGGGATGTGGCTGCCATGATTTGTTTCACAGTCTCCTGTAATAAAATGAATGTGTCAACAGCCACTCAAGGTCAGCAAGAAGGGTATGTTTAATAGAATTTTCAGGCAGATTTCCCACCTGCCTGCCCTGCCCTTCCCTCCACCTTCAGGCTTGTCTGAGGTTCATTCCACAAGTAAGCAGCTGATGAAAATACTTCACAAGGTACAGCATAGTTGATATGGAAGAATAAGGACCCTGCTCTTACTCTAAGAGTATAGGCCTTAGACTTCTTCCCCTACCCTCTGCAGTAAAGCAAGTTTTATATATACTCCCCATATCTTTTTCTAACATTTTCTTATATAAATTTAAATATTTTACAAAAAGTTTTTTTCCTCCAAACATATAAATTTGAGTGAAACACTGATTCCCCACACATGAACTTGTTTCTTCACTAAAATATAAACACTATCTCATATGACGGGTAAATGTCTTTTGACCACGGGAGATCACTGAAGTCTGAATTGCTCTGTGGAGAAGGCACTTGTATTTTCTAAGGTCTCCAGCAAGTTATCTCAGCACAATAGAACTGCTGTCCTCCAGACCCCAAGACAAGGCCTCCAAGTGCCCAGTCACTGAGGCAGCTGGGGGAAAATGTTGAGTAAACTTGATTCTAAAATTATAAAACAAAAAATAAGAACAGCACAGACCAGTTCTTAGTCTAGAATCAAACTACACACAAAATCCAAAGTGTTCATTCATGAAGATTCAAACCTGCTTCATTCTCATAAATTATAAAATACAAAGGTGGATGTTTTAATGACAAAACTCAAAACAGTACTGAAAGGGGTTTCTGTCAATGTACAAAAAGTCAGTCCCTCTGGGCAGGGCCCCACAGAGCAGCACCCAGGTCAAAGGGCAGCTGCCCTATTGCTGGGCCAGAAGTGCTGTCCTGTTGGCCTTCATCTTCTCTAGCCGCTTGGCCAGGTGGCTGTTGGTCATCTCCATCTCCTCAATCTTATCCAGTGCTGTTCGTAACTGGAGACGGGGAGAGAGCACAGTCACTTCATGTGGCCAGAAACTCAGAAACAAAACTTAGTGCTACTTTACTTTCAATTTTCTGGGAAACAGAAGCACTGCAAGTTGTGATGGCCCCACACACAATCCCAGAACAGCCTAATTATTTTTCAGGTGTTGAACAATGACTCTGGGTATTATCTGTTTAAATCACAGAAAGGATATAGAGAAGATGATGAAATAGACATGATTTAAACAAAAATGAAAAGTGCCTTTTTATTTATTAAGCCTAACTGACCAAAACAAAAAAGGAAATAGCAGTGAACATGCACGTCACAAGAGTAAGTGACATTCCACTGCTGTTTCCTTAAGATTTGACCCAGTGTCAAATTTCTTAGGAAGTGAAGAATTTATTTCCAAAGGATATTTTTTTTTTAGGAATGTGTTCTCCAAGAGGCATATTAAAACAAGTACCTCTCGTTGTAGCTTCCTCTTTTCTGCTTTCAGCTCATCTTCAACTTTCTCAGCATTCTCAGCAGCAGTTTTGTATCTCAGCACCTGTCCCTCAAGCCGGTTAATCTGTGAATATGAGAATATATAGGCCTCTAGTATTTGCTATCACTATTTGGTAGCCACGATGGAAATACAACATCATTATGATTTCTAGATAATCTAACACTAACAAGTTCCCTTAGGGTGAGTCATAGGTCCTCTCAGACCCAGCTACTATTTATAAACCAAGAAGTGTCCCCAGAGAGGATTATAGATGTAGAGTTATTATTGGGCCAATTTCCCAAGCTTTATGATAAAACATTGTTTAAGTGCCACAGTAGCATTCTAAGAGGAAACTCACTGGAGAAGCTTCTAGACTTTTTG
This sequence comes from Glaucomys volans, assembly GCA_020662805.1. NCBI lineage: Eukaryota > Metazoa > Chordata > Mammalia > Rodentia > Sciuridae > Glaucomys > Glaucomys volans. Next base: position 196,651 of record JAJEJO010000713.1, on the reverse strand, counting down.
AAATGTACACTAAGGGATTTTGTTAGAAGTTATGATCTTGAATTCTTTTGAATATCTACAAAAACAAATACAAGTACAGTTCCTTATTATTTTAGAGAAAACGGAAGGCTGAAGTACCCTGCCAGGTGCTCTCTGCTGGCTTCTCTATTTTAAAGATCTTTTTTGGAGACCCAACTACAAAGGCAACCCAAAACAGACTGGGTTTGTTGAAGTACACCTATAATCCCAGCAACTTGGGAAGCCAAGGCAGGAGGATCACAAGTTCTAGACCAGCCTCAGCAACTTAGCAAAACCCTGTCTCAAATTTAAAAATAAAAAGGGTTGAAAATAAAACTCCATGGTAGAACATTTCTGGATTAAATCCTCAATACCACCACCAAAAAAAAAAAAAAACCACAGAAACCCAGCCACTCATATGGTTGGCCACTTAGATGCAGGAAGTGGAGGTGTTTTAAAGGAAATTAAAATCACAAAGTACAATACAGAAGAAGTACTTACACTTTGCTCCAACGTAGTTATATCCTGCTCTGCTTTTGAAAGTTTAAATTTGTATTCACTAATTTGTCTATTGGCATCTCCTAGAACAGAATATAATTATGAATAATCTTCATCTTTCGAATATGAAGATGTGAAGCATCAGGCAGTAAAACGCCCTCTGCAGCACACAAAAATATGTCCTCCAAGACAATGAAACACAAAACAGAGTGACTGTTTTGTCATCTCCAGCAGCCCAGGTGACAGGGTGCTGAAGCTCAAACATTTATGCTGCAACACCATCCCTTGAATTGGAAGTTTAGAGAAAAGTCTTTCCTTAACCCTTGATCTGTGTGAGCAGAGTGTGCAGGAAGAAACCCTGCCAAGGCAGAGTGGCCCCTGCTAATTTCATCTGCAGCCCTGTAACCCATGGAGCGTCCATGCTCACAGAAGTAAGCCTTCTGATTCCCCAAACCCAACCCTGCACCTCCCACCTCAGAGGTTTTGCTTCTGCTCCCCCAAACCTCAAGTGACCTTTCATGTCCTCCCTGACTCTCCTTAGTTAACTGTAACTTCTCCTTCCCTTGTGGCATTTAATTTGATTTTTACGGCATTTATAATGTTTTCAAATTGTGTGTGTGTGTGTGTGTGTGTGTGTGTGTGTGTGTATAAGGTATGGGGCCCTATCTTAGCCTTCTTAAATCTATCTCTGTGGATGCTTCAGTATTTGCTAGAAGAAATGCTGTTTAATAACAGGCTGTGATAATGTGTTGTGGGTAGAGCTCTGAATCATTAGATGTATGTCTGACCTAAGAAATAAATCACTTAAAATGAGAAATTGAAAAATGATCAGGGGAGGGAATACAATTCCCCCCAGGAACCCTAATTTAACAAAAATCACCCTGTCAAATGACTATAGAATCATAAAGCTTGCAGGAATAAAGTAAATCTAACTGACAAAAAGAAATATTCAAATAACCTAAAAACTTTTCTGTATTTCCACATTGCCGAGATTATAACTGCTTATATTATCTTCAATGCAAGAGATGTTTGGAACTGTATAGTTGCTATCACCTTTCATGGGGTTATAAAGCCACCCTGGAAGTGGAGAGAGCCCATTCCATTCATAAGCTTTGTAAGGGTCTTGTTTTTCAATTCTTTTCCCCAGCAACCTATTGATTATCAAAATGTGCTGCTTCCTTCTCACTCTTCCACCCACCCATTCCTTCCTGTTTACAAAATGTAAGTTCCTTGTCTCAGTCATTTCATGTGTCATTTCATTCCAAAGCACCATGTCTGCCAAGGTCCGATTCAAAGCCAAGAGTTGCCTGGGCCCCCTTCCTGGCCTTCGGGTCCAAGGGAGCTGCTTGCTTTTGTCTTCACCAGTCAGGCCTGGCATTCCCACAGTCCTGCTCAGCTCACTTTGTTCAATACCTCCCTGCTGGAGACTTTTCCCTTCTGCAAAAATCAGCTCTACAATACCCACTTGGCTCTAGAAAATAGTCACACATAAATGCCAGCCCATTTCTCTTCAATTCCTTCTGAATTTGCTGCTACAGGCCCATCTCAAATTTTTCCTTTCTATCAGAAGTCACTGTACTGATTCAGGCTCACCACTATATCTTCCTAACTAGCCAGCCCCCTCTTATCCTGTCCCTGTTTTCATCTACCCTCCAAACTGAAATGATATTCTGGAACACAGCATTCACCAGGAAACATCATCAGTGTTTTAGCCGATTCCAAAGAGGAAGTAATACTAACTTCAAACATTGGTACTAATAAACCTTCATTCAAAAAGTCTTCTTTATTTGGCCTCAGATTATTTACCTGAAAAGGTCATGGAATTGCCAAGATTTAAAAATCAGTTATCAGGAAAGTTGTTTAAATTGGAAAAATTGAAGTCTTCCCCTGTCCATAAATTATGTCATCACCAACAAAAACTATATACCAATGGCTGCTGAAATCTCTGAACTATGGGATTTAATATGAATGCGAGGCACATAAAAATAAAATGGGGTCAAAAGTTGAAAGGAAGAAATACTGGAATAATTTGGGTAACCTTAATACACGGGACTTTGTGATCTTGTATAGCTTACACTTGTGATCTTTTTAAAATTCCATCTAGAGATTAATTTGGGTTAAAAATACTTCTAGAAAAAAATCTGAAACTACTCAACATTAGTGTTAGTCCTAAATCTCCAATTATCCAAGATAAATTCCACAAAACTTTAATGGGGGCAAGGTGCTGCATGGGAGCTTAAAGACGACACATGGCAGGACTAGGGTTGTAGCTCAGTGGCAGCTCTTGCCTTGCATGTGTGAGGTACTAGGTTCAATTCTCAGAACCACAAAAAAATAAATAATAAAGATATTGTGTACATCTACAACTAAAACATATCTAAAAAAATAAAATGATGACACATGGGTGTGACAAAGGACAGTGTCAGGGTGTCAAAGGCATTTCACAACTTGCAAAAGGTTCCTACAAACCCTTTTGCCCAGAAAGGGCAGGAGAGCAAGAAGGAGTCCTCCCACATGCCTGAAGGCCATAGGTCAGTGCAGCCTCTGCTTGGCTGCTTTACTGACTGCTCTCTAGACTAACCAATGATTGAAAAAAGTGAGGATGAGAACCCAAAAACCTGCTCACAGTCCCACTCTGGGGACACACCTATATATAGATGGGGACTGGCCTGTCCCCTAGTACCTACTCTGCATTTCAATGAACTGCAAGTCTGAGCCATTCTGCAGTCCTGCCAGGTCACCCACTGTGCCATCATTCCTGGAGCACTTCTGCCGTTCTTCTTCTAATTGCAGCTTCAGTTTTCTAATCTGAAATGGAAATAAAGGTCACGGGCAAGATCCAGTCTGTCAAATGAGGCAGATGCTTGGCCCAGTGGGCATTACACAGAACAAAGCAGATCCACATCATATTAGTCATACAAATTGTTCCAATGATTTTCTTCAGTGCTTACTATGGGATACACAGTTCTAGGTACTAGAGATAAGCTCTGAACAAATATAAAATAGAGTGAGCCCCAAGACAAGGTGTCCCAGTAAAAGCAGCCATATTTTATTATTTGTGTATATTTATAGAACAGTACCTCTCATGGGTATTTTATTAAAAATGGAAAATTTCATAAACAGTTATAATTTGTTCTTATCTCCAGCAATGTTTAATTTTAGAGATAAGTTAATCTTATTTAGAGAGCTTTCTGTATACAAAAATGATTAGAAACATACAAGTGGCTTCCCAACTATCCTCAGCTCTATCAGGAGTCAAGAGGAAGCTTGGCACTAAGACTAACTTTGCCATTGCCCTCATGGGGAGAGGTGAGCTCTGCACTGGACTAAACCCACACTTCCCAGACACCTCTGACCTTTGAACATTGAAAGGCCAGCACTCTCTGCCTTAAGGAAACCATTTTGAAAAGGGTCATCCTTCCTCTCCTGCACTCTTCCCCCACAAGACTTGGTACAACCCATAACCTTCATCTAACCATTCCCAGTGCCTGAAACTCTTCTGTGCCCTCTAGAAGCAAGCCCCGCCTCCTTCAGCGTCTTCTCTGAGTACTCCCTTTACCTCAGTGCTCTCATCTGCTTTCTTCTGCAGCCCCACCAAGCACTGGATGGTTTTTTGTTTTTTGTTTTTTTTTCTTCCACAGCCTCTTACCACTGAACCTGGAAATGAATAGGTGTCTTCTTGCTTTCCTTGCTGGTGCTGAATTATTCTACCCCCATCCTCCCTAAAAGGCACAGTACTTAATTTCATCTCTTCAAATTACATACACTACGTCCCTCTCCTCACTGCCATCATCCCACTCCATCAGCATTTAAGCTCCAAAGCTGCACTCCCTCAAGACCACCCATCTTCATTCTCAGGAATTTCAAGAAACACCTAAGTAGAGGCTCTTGGACTCATCTCTCCGTTTCTGGAATACCTCCTCTGCAAGGATCTTACCATCTACTCCTTGTCCTCAGTCACTCATGCCATAGTCACAGATTAGAACACAGAACAGTCCCTATACAATTCGGCTCCCTGCATCCTCCCTCACCACGATTCCTAATCTTTCCAGTTTATTAGCTCTAGACCCTATCCCCAGCATCCTATATGCCACTATACTTCTATGCACTGATTCCATCATCTTTTCACAGTGCCTTGATGTTTTCCTGGACGTCCTCTCAACCCTCCTTATCCAATTTAATTTCTAGGTACATTATTCTCATTCTCTTCTACATTCCCTTACTTCCCTTGCTCTGTTATACTTGCCTGGTAAAATCCAATTCTCTACCCAGTCAGTGCCTGTACCCATACAGCTGACTGGAGCTGGGAAAACACTTATAATAAATGCATTCACACAAACCTTTCAACATAACATATAATTTACTTCTTAATTACATTCACTGTTTATTGTCTCTGATTCCTTCCCTCTACAGTGTAAGATCCATTGGGACAGAGACAGTTTCTGAACTGATTTATTCACTTAAATATCCCAAGTGTGTAGAATAGTGACTATTAAATTGTGGCATCTCTCTTAACATTTGTTGAATAACTGAGTAGGAGCAAGGGAGAAAGTCCATAAAGTCATTCAAGAAATTTTCTCAGAAAATTCCCAGAAGTTCCTAGAACTGACAGGATCCAGTGTCATACAATAAAATTTCAAAACACATCATTAAAATTTTAAAACACTAGGGAAAAAGAGAATGGGACACCAGCTTCCAGAAGTAGGGTAAATATGTCACCTATAAAAGATTAAAAAATCAAAATGTCCTTAAAATTCTTAACTGCACTAGAAGACAGGATTCTTTGAAAAATCCAAAGGAAAATGCTGCAGACCAGAATTAGACACTGTTAATCAAGTAAGAGAGTAAAATAAAGACACTTTTAGGCCTACATCATGAAAAATTACCAGACCACATACCCTTTCCTCAGGAGGTTATGGAAGATACACCAAAATGAGAGAATAAATAGAGGAGGAAAGCATCAGACTGGGAAAAGGGAATCGAGCCCAAATCATAAGGCAGCATGATCACATCTGCATGAGGAAGGTTCGAGCCATTAATTTAGAAAGGGTCAAGTCAGAGCCAAGATTCATGAAGACGAAACAAGAGAATACCTGATGCATGTGAAAACAGAGGGTGCGTTTAAACTACTGCTTATAACTCTGTGGCTAAATTAATGATAAACAAAGAAAACGAGGAAAATGAAACGAAAAGTAAAACCACAATAATAACAAATGGTTGTGAAAGAGATGAAAGGCAAGCCTAGAATGTCACATGGCTCCCCTGTGAGTGGTGCTTAGAAGTCCTGATGACATAAACAGATGAGCATTACGCTTTCCTTCATTAGGACATGAGGATGGGGAAGTATGCATGTTTGTGACAGGGACAGAGGATGAAAGACGGCCGAGTTTCATCTTCCACAGAGGAATGTCAACTGAGGATGCCTAAAACAGAATGATCAAGAAGCAACAGAAGCATGTTACACACCAAAAGAGTAAGCTAAAAGAACAGAATGGAAATGGTCAGGCTGACAGGAGTCAGGCAAGGACTGCTGTCTTCACTCGCTTTGAAGAACTCAATGATTCATTGGAGATAGTGTCCTATAAATTTTAAGAGTAAGAAACAACAAAGACATGTGAAACTATCTTTTTATCTTTTAAATCTCACTTGAGTACTGAGGTTTAAAATAAGCACATTTCCAATTTCCAACGAACACTTTCGTTTATTAACATTTTACCATGTAACTTAGGTGGAATTAACAATACCTTCTAAAAAGAAAGCCTTTACCTGTGATAGTAGCTCTTCCTTTTCTCCAGCAAGTTTCTGTAGCCTTACATCTGAAACAAATAAAAAGGGTGTACACTGAATTTCACAATTTAACAATTATATAAACAATTAAGAAGAATTCCTCGGGCAGGGGATATGGCTCAGTTGGTAAAGTGCTTGCCTTGCAAGTACAAGGCCCTGGGTTCAATCCCCAGCACCACAAAAAAAAAAAAAAAATACCTCAAACTCAAATTGCAAACATCCGTTAAGTTACATTACCTATAGCTCCAAATATGAAAAGAAATAAAGACTTTCTTACTATTACAGAAGACTACTTAATTATCCCAAATGTATTTCTACATACTGATATTTATCAGGGCACCAAATGCAACATTTGCTCCCAAAGTAGTGATTTTCCAGTTAAGGACAAACTAAAGCACAAAAAAGACAATTTCCTTGTTTCCAAAATTTACAAACTTTCACCAGTAGACAGACAACTCAAATGCCAATGGGGGTCCCACAGGCTTCTGCTCTTAGCAGAAGAGATCAAAATTTGCAAAAGACAGGGATGGGCCAGGGCAAGCTAGAGCAAAGGAAACAGAGGAACACAATGCTGGAAGGAGCACAGTCCACAGAGTTAGTGGTGGGGGGGGAGCTCTAAGATGGGGGCAGCCATGGGCAAATCCAAAGCTGGGAAGCAGGGTCATTAGGGCTTGCTTCCAGTCTATAGAGTGTGTTGCTTCTTCCTTAAGCAAGCATTAATATAAACCCTGTTATGGTTTGGATATGAAACATCCCCTGAAATGCTCGTGTGTTAGACACAAGATCCCCAATGTAGCAAGGTTCCAAGGACAAAAGATTGAATTATGAGAACTACTGGGTGGTAACTGTAAGTAGGTGGGGCATAGATGAAGGAAGTACGTCCCTGGGATTCTGTCTGGTCCCTGGCTCCGTGCTCACTCCCTGCCTCCCTCTCTACTTTCTCACTGCCATGAGCTAAGAAGTTTCCCTCCACCACACCCTCCCTATGATCTCCTGTCCTACCATAGAGCAACAGAGCTAGCAGAGCACAGACTGAAATCTCTAAAACCATGAGCTAAAATAAGTTTTTCCTCTTCGAAATTATTCTTTTTGGGTTATTTTGTTCACAGTGATGAAAAGCTAAGTAACATAGGCCCCTGGGTCTGAGGAGAAACCACTATAGTTCAGTTAAATAAGCAGCCTGACACCTGGTCAACCACACCCCACAATCGATGAGGGTCACAGCCAAATACAAGTTCTGTTTTCTTCAGCACTTTTCAAACAGGCAAAAGAAATACTCTGAGCTGCCCATAGACATCTACTTATTCCATTCTCTAGATCTTCCCTCTCATCCACCCAGCATCCTCTGCTTTATCAAAGTACCCTACAATTACATTTCAGAAATTCTGCACATTGAAGAATCTGCTTACAAACTTTTAAAATATTTTTCAGTTTGTGCCTCGGCATATACCTCAGCATATATAAAAACACAATGAAAAAGGTAAAAGGGCTGTTTTTTAATAGGTAAAAATGAGCTGATGATACAGTAACTACTATCTGTGTTGTTATTCCTTTAGAGTACAATTCTTTGGGACAATGGATGGGCACCTTGATGGTTTCCTTGGGAGAGGTGTCATTAGGTTCTCAGAGTGACATTTAAGAGGTCTAGATTTTAAAAGGCTTAGAAGCCCTGCTCTAGAAATCACAGGCCTCTAATACCCATCTTACCGATCATCTATTTCTTCCCTTAAGAAATGTGATGGCAAAAGAGCTACAAAACCCTGGGATAAGTAATGGAACACAAAACCAGATGTTCCAGGAAGAAAAAACTAAAAATACACTGGAGAAGTTGTCTGCCAACCCACAGGCTCCCTGGGATGGAGATGCTTGATTTTTTAAGTGAAAAGCACTAGGTGCAGATCCACAGTGCTTCAAGGCTGGGGCCCTGTAGCTACACTTAACTGCCTTAAGATGACTCAGATGCTGGTTTCCTAATGTCAAAGATGTCTAAAGATAATATGTCCAGATCTTCCTGTTAAGGATCTAGACAAATTTCAGATGACCCTTATCCTTATCCTGTTTTTGTTTTCCAAGCTGGATTATGAACAAGCTACAAGTCCAACAACATTGATCCGAGGTAAAATAGCAACCAGTCTTACCTAGTGGCCCTTCTCCCGCGGACTCCAGGACCTGAGCAGCTTTCTGAGACACAACAGTAATGGCACCAACCACTGGTTCATGATTGACATCACCATTGGGAGTGCCATCAGGGATTATAACTAAACCATGCTTCTGTGGGGAAGAAAAAAACCCACCATCACAAAAAATGGCCCATATGGAAGCAGGAAGCTCTGTGAGGTAACTCTGCAACAATGTATGTTTGCCCTGGTTATGACCTAGTTGGAATCAATTACATGGAATATAAAACCTCTGTAAAAGAAATGACTTATTCAAACCAGATCAAAACTGTCATTTGTATTCAGGCTAGGAAAGATGACAGGATGAAAGGAAGACAGAGTAAAGCAGCAAGGAAACTGAGTTCTAGCTCATGCTCACGTACCTCTCCTGTCACTGTCTCCTGCAGGGCATCCAACTCCTCTCTGAGCATATCTCGCTCATTCCTAAGGCCGGCAATGTATTCTTTCTGTTTCTCTAGGGCCTGGTTTTAGGAAGGGTAGCAAGGGAAAGAATGGCACAGAAAAAGAGCAAGTGAAAGGTAACTAATTCAAATAAGCAAAGATAAGGCATAAAAAGCAAGGAAGCCATTGGAAACAAGTAGTCGGGAGGAAACGGTTATAGGGATATACTTCTGCAGAAGAGAGCTTTAGTAGAAACTGGTTCTCATGCATAAATTTAGCAAAACATGCTTATCACATAAAGCTGGAAAACAAATCTTTCTTTTCCGGTCAATGAAGAAAACAGGAAAAGGCAGATGAAGACAGCAGCAAGAATTAACATTTCCCTTACTGGCCTCCTTAGTACATTTTCATTTGCTCAACAACAAGTATTTCATGTTTAACTAAAAAAAACCTACTCAAGAATATATCTAATCTTTTTAAATAAAAAATTGGTTTTGGAAAAATAATAACCAGCATACTTAACAGTTATTTTAATTAAATATTGGCTGTATGATGGTTCTCCAAGTAGTGTGGCAAAATACTCAAATACGACTTAATTCAAAATAGCTAGTCTCCAAAGGGGTTTTCCAGGATTTCTGTTAATTAAATTAAATACAATAAGACTCATTTGGTTTTCTGATATACTTTCAAAATGTGAAAAACAAAAATAAAACATTCACAAAATAAATATAGCCCACCTATGGAGGCTGGCAGATTACAGGTTCCAGGATGAAGCTTTTGGGTCCTGGCATATTCTTAATTTACCTATGCCTCAATTCCCTCATCTGAAAAACAGTAGGGATAGCAGCAGTGCCCCACCCCATGGGTGAAGGTTTAAAGGGATCTTATCCTCATTTTATAGATCAGAAAATTGAGGCTCAGAAAACTATTAGGGGGATCTTTTTTTTATTCCCCAAAGTCATAGTAAGTGGCAAGACCAGAAAATGAATCCAGTTCTTTTTGGTTCCAAAGCCCTTGCATACAGTTTTTACATCACAGTCCTACAAAGGTTACATTATGTTACCTGATTATCATCCCAAATGATGCTAGAAAAGTAGACCACAGAGCGGTCCTTTCTTATCCAATTGCTAAGTCAACATCTAACTTCCTTTTACAATTTACATTCATTATTATGTGATATGTCTCAAGTCTACCTGTAAATTAACTTGAGTTTCTAGCACCATATGGCCTTCATTCCAACACTTGGGACTAGTATAAATACTCCATTAACATTATTAATAAATGGAACATCAGGAGAACAAAGCCCAGTGGTACTTTCCCATCAGCTGGTAGTCACTTTAATTTCTGCTGGGTTAGGTACTTTTGGTTATTGGTATCTGCATGCATAGTGTGTTATGCCATGCATAACCACATATAACTAAGTAAATGATGACTGTCACAACATGCTCTATATAAACAATGCCATTGAATGTAAAAGACCACTTAGGAACAGACCAATTTGAAACTAGGAATTCGAGCAAATGCTAGTCCATGGCATTTGCTCCTCTTTCCACATTTGTAGTACTGGGTTTTATTTTTACTTTTAGACTTTTTAATTTCATCTTCCCACAATTGTAGATGGGAAAATAAAATATATCCTATATATCTGTCCATTTCACCACAAAGTCTGAAAACTACCAAAATACCTTATAATTGGATCAAATGTATTCATGCTGGATTTGCAATCCTGTGGCATTACCTGACCATACATAACAACTACCCTTCTGTTTGCATGCAACAATAGTTGCTACAGTTGATTTTTTTTAGAGTAGAAAGTACATGTTTGTGGAGATTTAAATAATTCTTTATCCTGACCTAACCTCAAATTCTAGCATCACAAGGCCAAACGGAGATACATGGCTGAACTTTGAGGCAACAGGTTAAATCTCCATATAATTGCACTGGGCCACAAATATCTTAGTCAGAATGGGAATAAGTTTATGCTGGGTTAACCAGACACACAGGGCCTTTGTATTGCACTTACTCTTATACATGGACACTTGTGGAGAACTGCAGTGGAACTAGAAGCAAGACCATGAAAGAACAACTAGAAGAAACTGAACTCTAACCTGGAAACAGTAGAGATATTTCAGCATGAAGTCACTAAATCTGAATCTTGGAAATGAAGCTAGAGATAAGCAACGCATTAGGTAGTCACCAACCATAACTGAAATGTGCCTTGAAAGAGAGGACCACCTCAGATCCATTAGAATGCCTAATAACAGTGGCTACTTACAGTAAGAAAATAACACATATTGGTGAAGATGTGGAGAAACTGGAATGTTTGTGCACTACTAGTGGGAATGAGAGGATATAGTCACTATGAAAAATGGAATGACTGCCTCAAAAATTTAAACATAGCATTACTATATGATCCAGCAATTCCACTTCTAGGTATTTCAAGACAATTGAAAGCATTATCTCAAAGAGATAACTGTACACCATGTTCACAGCAGCATATTCATCCAAAAAGCAGAAGCAACCCAAGTGTACATCAATGAATAAATGTGGTATATACATACAATGGAATATTACTCAACCTTAAAAATTAAGGACAGTCATTCTGACATGTACTACAATATTGATGAAACTTGAGAAGATTATGCTAAATGAAATAAGCTAGTTATAAAAGGACAACTACTATATGCTTCTATTTACATGCAGTACCTAGAGACAGAGAGTAGAAAGGTAGCTGTCAGGAGTGGTAGTTGTTTGATGGGTACAAAGTTTAGCTGGGGAAGATGAAACGTTCTGGAGATGGATGGTGGTGACAGTAGCACAACACTGTGAATATACTTAAATGCCACTGAATGGTAGACTTAAAAAATGGTTAAGATGGCAAATTGTATGTTGTTTGTATTTTAGCACAATGTTTCATAAAACAGTCTTAAATGGCAGCAGTACAGAATTAGAAAACAGAGCTTAGGGTGGGAGGGACAAGGGTAGTAGATGTGGCCAAAAGAGAGGAGAGATCTGCTAGGTGTAATCCCAAAGACTTAGAAGACAGAGGCAGGAGGACTGCAAGTTCAAGGCCAGCCTTAGCAATTTAGCAAGATGGTCTCAAAATAAAAAATAAAAAGGGCTTGGAATGTGGCTCAGTGGTAGAATGTCCCTAGTACCACCGTCAGGATAGGGAAGAGAGATCCCTTTTGGGGATGGAAAGTTCTGTGTCTCTACTGTATTACAGACAGTATCCTGGTTGTGATATTTATACTACAGTTTTGCAAGATGTCACATTTGGAAAGACAGAGTAAAAGGCACATAGGATCTTTTTGTGTTATTTCTTACAGTTGCATGTAACTCTAAAATGTTCTTAAAATAAGAAATGGTGTTTTGTTTGTTTGTTTTGTTCTGGGGATTGAACTCAGGGGCACTCAAACCACTGAGCCACATCCCCAACCCTATTTTATTTAACGGCAGGGTATCACTGAGTTGCTTAGCGCCTTGCTGTTGCTGAGGCTGGCTTTGAACTCACAATCCTCCTGTCTCAGCCTCCTAAACCTCTGGGATTATAGGCATGCACCACCGCATCCAGCAAAAAAAATGTTTAATTTTAAGAAGTCAAAGAAACGTATAATTACATAGCCACAGGATAAAGACTTCCAGTTATTCATTCAACATAATGTTCAGACAATTAAAAAGCCAAGTAATTTGTATCTTAACCATCAGCATGCCCTTTTGGTAGCAAAGAATGTTTTATTGGACTGAATGTTTTAAGGTTTTCTAAGACTGGTCCACAATATTCAGTTTTAGACACTGAGACAACTATACAAATTAGAAACCCTGGACCTGCAAATGTGTGCTAAAGGAAATTATGTAAGGTCCTAAAAGAAGCCCACTGTATACAATGACTAGATTTTTAACTGTATTTTACAAATTACCTACTTAGTAAGACAAATTTTTTATATTTCATTTTAAATTTCCCAAGGAAAGTTTAAATAAAATCAGTAGTTCACAACCACAATTTCAAAATGCCTAATAGAGCATTCATCCCCGAGAAAGCTTTCCTAAATTTGGATGGAGTTTCAGAAACTCAGTAACTTAAGATCAGAAAATTATCTAAAAGTAGATTTAGTTCTTTAAATTCTTGGTCTATGAACTCTTAAGAGGTAATATGGTTTTCCCTCATGTTTATTAATTGAGGACAAGGTACCTGGAGTGATGAAAAGAATGGGATACAGCTGACTACCAGCTGGGCACAGAATACCCCTAACAACGGAGGATCTGTTCCAGAGCGTTCACATCTGGGCATGTCTCCCACCAGTGCTCTTATGGCTCTTTGCCAACATTTCTTATCCCATCTAATCTCAAAAAACCCTGAAACAAAACCAAACCAAGACTTTTCTCATTTGTTCTTTGTTTCCTCCACTGTAACCTTTCCCTAACAAGGTAAGCCTCTGGCAACTACAGAGGAGCCACAACAGAACAGAAAGCTCATGCCAAGAGATGGGATTGCCAGTTGAAGGACACCTGAGGTGAACCAGTGGGAAATTTTCTGTATCCAAAGACCTTAGAATCAACCTGCAAGACTAAGCAAAAAAGCAATGAAGAATTTTTCCTTATCTGGACTCTGCTTTAGGGAGTTCTTGGTTTATAATTAGAGATGATGTCATTGTTTGGCAACTCACCCAAGTCTTACATTCCTATCAACTTCCATAATTGAACTGATTTTAATCTCTTCCCATTTTATTCACTGAGAATTTATAAAAGGCTCATAACTCTTTCCCTATCCCCACTCCCTATCTTCCTGCTTCTTATTCAAATTCTTGTAAGGATATCAAACTACCCACAGAGATTGAATTAAATGCCTGTGGCTGCTTATGGATATGAATCCTAGGGGCATGAAGACCAACTTCTTTTAAAGTTCTACTCATAGGTTTCACAAGCCCCAAGTCAGCTAGAAAGATGAATTCTTTCCAGGCACATTATCAGGTTTTCCCATGGAAGATCCTCTGTCTTCTGCTTATTCATATTTCACATTGTATAATTGCTCAAGAATAATCAAAAGGCCAGATTTTTAGGAATCCCTAAGTTGAATTCTATTGGTCTATTCCTCATAGATGAGCTTCTAACCAAAGCCCAATTTCATCTCATACCCCAATTTTTTTATCTTTCCAAAGAAGTGTCTCCTGGAGGTCAAACACTTCTTTTGTCATGGTGTCTATTTTCTGCTGCATGCGCTGATTCTCCTGCAGAGGAAGAGGGGAAGAGAAGTAATAAAAGAGCAAAAGAAAAAAGGGAGGGAATCAGAGGGAGGAAAACAAATAAAAAATAAAGCTGATAAACTTTTTAAACAGTGTGAGATAAACAGAAAATGCAAGAGTGGTTTTACTAAAAGGAAATATGACATCCAGAGTCTTGGCAATATGAGTCTCACTGGCTTGCCCCTACAAAAGCGGGGTGGAGTGCCTAGGGGTGGAGCTCACAGGTAGAGTGAGTGTTTAGCATGCACCATGCACCAGGCTCTGGGTTTGATCCTCAGCATTGCCAAAAAAAAAAAAAAAAAAAAAAAAAAAAAGGCAAAAGTAAGCAAGGGGACTGGGAATAACTATTCCAACCACAGCTATGTGGCATCAAGCCAGATAGGGTTTCTGTGTACATACAGCTCCATATGTGTACTCTTTCTCTGATAACTGCTTTTTTTCCCAAACATGGAACAATTTACATTTCTAGAAGGAAACTTAGGTTTGTTTATGAACAAATAATCCTTTTTCACAGAGAACAAGTACCAGTTTTGAATTTTATTTTTTAAAATAGAAATAAAAAAATGTAAGACAGACATGCATTGACTTGATTACTTTGATTTTCTGTTAGCACCATCTATAATAGCAAGAACATTAATTATAAAGGAAACATCAGTTAGAAAAACTAGAATTTAACATGCAGCAATTCTCAAAGAACTCTTTTGACTAGGCAATGATCCTTACATTATACCCTCTCATACTTAAGGGTTCTTTTGCTATGCACTATTGGTAAATTATCACTGTCTACTTTCCCTACTCATACCTTATCTATTGTATCATGCAATTTTCAATTCTGGAGACCAAAAACATTATTTGTCATACTCAAGGTACTTCAGTTATGAATAATCATGGATACTAACATTTAAAAGATCTTAAACTATAAACATTAATAAAAAACTAAAACTAATGTATTTATGTATATCCAGTACCCTGGGCTTTAAAGAAACCACACATTATATTAATCAAGCATTATAATCCTCAAGTGTATATATCAATTAAAAATGAGAACAGTTAACCAGTCCTAATTTGTTACTGAATTTGAGAAACAGCTTTATTTAGTCTTGATAATTTATTATTAGCACTTTTATTATTCTTCTGAAATCATAAAAAAGGTGTAAGATATAGTATAGCTCTTAATTAGGAAAAGAAATAAGAAGTGGTTGGCATATGGACACAAAGAGACAAAAACACAAAAAGGGAAAGGATTTCACATTATTTTTAAAAAGCAGTAGGATACAGAATTTAGATAATATGCTGCCTAGTAGACATGGAAAAAAATAGGAAAACTAATTCACATGTAATCTGATAGAGCCAAAGTGTTATCTGCATCTGTATTTAGAATCCACAAATTTCAGCTACGTTCATTTTTTTCTTAAAAAGAACAAATATAAGGGCTGGGGATATGGCTCAGTTGGTAGAGTGCCTGTCTTCCATGCACAAGGCCCTGGGTTCAATCCCCAGCAACACACACACACACATACACACACACACAAAACAGCAACAAAAAACCAAATACCAAGCCACAATGAAAAGACAGTCATTTCTTTATTAAATAGTTTCTAAAAGTCATTAATAGGGAAAGAGATTGAGACAGGTTTAAGAGGAAAAGTGCAAAGAGAGAGAGGTGTGGTGGGGGATGGGAGTGGGGGTGGGTGTCTGAGTCACCAGGAATGTGGAAAAGTATGGTAAGTGAAATTTCTCCCTTGGATCATTAAAAACTGACCTTTCTGATATCACTAACATGTCATCAATATCAAATTAAGGGCTGGGGATCTAGCTCAGTTGGTAGAGTGCTTGCCTTGCAAGCACAAGCCCTAGGTTCAATCTCCAGCACCACAAAAAAAAAAAAAAAAAAAAAGTCAGATTAATATTAGATGCCCTTGACAACCACACCTGGACACTGGGAGGATACCCCTCAGACTTACTCCCTTATTTATAAGAACCACATTTAAATAAACATGTAACCACAAAATACATGCAAGGAGTAAGCCCACAAGGATGTAAATGATTTCAAAAAGTTACTTTATTTTTTTTTGCGGTGCTGGGGATTGAACCCAGGGCCTTGTGCTTGCAATGCAGGCACTCTACCAACTGAGCTAGATCCCTAGCCCCTCAAAAAGTTCTTGATGGGCTGCACTCCTGGAATATGATGTCAACAACGTGGCATGCAGAATTGCCCTACCAGCAGAAACCTGAAGCTCCATTCTAGCTGACCTTAAACCTTTTTGTATAAAAGTATAGATTCTGACATTTCTTCTTTTTTACTTAGCTATCTTAGAAATGTATTTACCTGAGTGAAGATCAAATATTTGAATTCTCAAAATCATGTCCCCAAAAGTGGAATACACTAGGTTCCAAAGAATGATGTTACTCTATAATTCTCCCTTTTGCCCATTTCCTAAGATACATTTAGGAAAGAATGTGCTTAGAAATAAAAGACACTCAGCTAGGCACAATGGTGCACACCTGTAATCCCAGCTGCTTGGGAGGCTGAGACAGGAGGATCTCCAGCTCAAAGCCAGCCTCAGCAATGGCAAGGTGCTAACCAACTCAGCGAGACCCTGTCTCTAAATAAAATACAAAACAGAGCTGGGGATGTGGCTCAGTGGTTGAGTACCCCTGAGGTCAATCCCCAGTACCCAAAGAACACAAAAATAAATAAAGGGTGGGATGTTTATAGGGTTCATAGTAATAATTTGTTAAACCTACCTTTGTTTCATGTAAAAATCTTTAGGAGATAGCCAAATGTGAAGACATAGTGAACTCTCTGTAGTATTTTACCTTTTTTCTCCCAACACACACACACCTGCATCCTAATCAACTCATTTTCTATCAAAATTTAGTATTCCCACAGTTCACATACATACCTCAATAAGCTCATCTCTTTGCCGCAGGCCTTCTTTAAGTTCATCCACCTTGTGCTCCAGCACACTACACATATGCTTCTGCCTTTCTAACTCCTGTTGTTAAACAAAGGATATCATTTACACACGTTATGGCACACAACAAAACTGAACATACATGATATAACACAGAAGCCAAGTGCAAGTTTCAGACATGTCTGGACTCCTGATGCATGGGAACCTAGAACAACTGTATATTCCACAGAAAGGTTCAAAAACAAGTTTCGTGTCGTATGAGAAAGGCAAATGAAAGAACAAACTAACCACACAGGAATTTAAAAGAAAAAAGTTAACCAAAGGTAGGGGGACTTTACCTAAAATGATTCAAAAATCTGCAAGCAATAAGGGAAAAGGAGGCAAAAAATTAAACTGCATAAAGATTAAAACTTTTAGCTGCGCATGGTGGTGCACACCTGTAATCCTAGTAACTCAGAAGGCTGAGGCAGGAGGATTGCAAGCTTGAGGACAGCCTGAGTAACTAAGGAAGGCCCTGTCTCAAAAAATAAAAAAAGAGAGCTGGGGATATAGCTCAGTTGGTAGAGCGCCTGCTCACAAGACAAGGCCCTGGTTTCAAATCCCCAGTGCCACAAAATAAATAAATAAAAATAAAAAATAAAAAAGGGTTGGGATGTGGCTCAGTGGTAGCATGTCCCGGGGTTCAATATCCACTATTAGAAGAAAAAAAAAAAAAAGATGAAAAAGTTCTGGAGATCTGATGCACAACAATATGAAGGAATACACTTAACACCACTGAACCATACCCTTTAAAATGCCAGGCATGGTGGCACATGCCTGTTACCCCAGCTACTCAAAAGGCTAAGGCAGAACAACCACAAGTTCAAGGTCAGCCTAGGCAATTTAGTGAGGTCCTGGGGCAAAAATCAAAAATAAAAAGGGCTGGGGACAAAGCTCAGTGGTGATGTTCCTGGGTTCAATCTCCAGTACTACAAAATTAATAAAATAAGAACATAAAATAAAATAAAACAAAATGGTTCAAATGAATTTTATGTTGTATTTTTTACAATAAAAGTACAAACTAAAAACAAAAAGCAATACTTCTATATATACCAAATATAAAATGCAATGAACCTAATCATATATCCATTTAGTAGCCTAAGTATGAAGAAAGAAAACTATTTTGAGTAACTTTTTAAAACAATAGTTTGGCTATACATAGCCTAGCAAAAATAAAGGCCATACCAAACCAAAAACTTTTGACTATTTCCAGTAATTATGTGTTGTATGTGTTGATGTTGGTATTCCTATTCTGAGCACTGTGGAATAAAGCAGTGAGAATAGAATGTAACATAACTGCTGTCATCCCCAGTGACTCTGAGAACTAGGAGTTGCAGTGTGGGAAAAAGGAGATACAGACATTAAGACAGAAGAAGTTAAGTAAAATCCCTAGGGTCCTGAATATAAACTGGGACTACCAGCATGAACTCATAATGTATTTTGACATTAAAAACAAACAAAAGCCCTCCACACATATATCCCTGATATAGCCACTGAGAAAGCCTATAAATACTGAGCAACTCAGGGACAACAAGCACCCCTAAAACCCACACTGCTCCACTAAAAGGACCAGGGCTCCTTGGACAAATAGCTAATTCTGAGTCTAGGGCAGAAAATATACAAAATGAGACAGGAACATCTCTTCTGTTAGAAAGTAAAAAAACTATCACAAACAATTAGACTCATTAAACATAGCTGGGAACCTGAAGAGGCTCACACTAGCCAAAAGTGGAATGATTTGAGCATCAAAAAGAATAAAAGCTGCAATGCACAGAAAAAAAAAAATCAAATGTTTGAAATCATGACTTCATAATGATATCTGTAAAAGAAAACAAGGAGAGATACTAAACAAACAACTCCTTGTTTTGAAAACTTGTAAATAAAGGCAAAGAACAAAGCCTTTATCTTGCCTTTCCTATGTAAACCCCTTCCCTATATAAACTGTCTCATCTGAATAAGAAATAAGGAAGTTTATCTTTAAAGATGGACTTATGCTAATAAAGCACAAAAAAGTAAAAAGCCTACAGAACAGGAGAAAATATTTGCAAATCATGTATCTGATAAGTATATCCAGAACTTATAAACAACTCATATAGCTCAATAATAGAAAGACAAATAATCCAATCTTTAAAAATGGACAAAGGATCTGAATAGACATTTCCCCAAGGGAAATACACCAACAAGCCCATGATTATACTCCAAGCCATCAGGCTGTCAAGGAAATGCAAATCAAAATCATACCCACTAGGATGGTTAGAATTAAAGTCAGATAAAAAAATGTATTGATGAGGATTTGAAGATATCAAAACTGTGGGCACTACTGGCAGGAATGGAAAATAGTGAAGCTGCTTTGGAAAACAGTCTGGCATTCCACAATTAAACAGTCAGCACGGCATAAAGTTCCTCGATGGCCCAACAACTGCACTCCTAAGGCATACGTAAGAGAAAGGAAACGTGCTCACACAGAGAAGCTTGCACAACTGCTTCCTGGGCTGTTAGGTTCTGACTAACACGTCGTTCCCAACAGGCTACGATCAGCTACCAACCTCATCAGTTCCCAACAGGCTATGATCAGCTACCAACCTCATCAGTGTTTAAATGGCTGGATTTTATTTTCTGACTCAAGAAAATGGTACGATACAAGATAGGCAGTCACCTTTGATTTTTCTTCATTTTCTCTATAAAATTCCGCCATCTGTTCCTCCTGTTCTTCAATAACATCCTTGAGGGTGTCCACTTGGTAGATCAAATTGTTCTTTTCATTGTCTAATTGTGCATTGGAAACCATGGCTTTCTTGTATTTCTCTTCCACTTCAGACAAAGACTCCTAAATGACAAAGACATTAGCTTGATATCTAAAATACATTAACTGAATAGTATATATGCAATAAACATAGGAAATTATAGCACCAGCACAAACAGAAAGATGCATTTTCACAAAATAAAAGCAGTCTGGGAACTCCTTGTTTAGTAACATGCACATAAAACAGGAAGACAGTAATAAGCCAATAGAGCCTTTCTAAGAAATATATATCCTCTCTGCTAACCAAAAAAAAAACAAATCAAGTATCAATGTAGCCTCTGAAAGATGTACAGGTATGTGGAAAACATATATATACTTGTAAGAGTCAGAAATAATGAATCATTAATATTTTCAGAAATATTACTCCTGTAGTGTGCAGAATACAGCATAACAACAGAATACAGCCTCTCCTTATACAAGTAAACACATTCATTTGACTTTTGCCACTTCCTGGACATCTGTTTCCCATATTTTCCTACTGTGTATGATAATGCTAATATAAATATGTAAACTTTTTTCTAGGAATTATTCAAATTTTAGTCATTTTTTATAAGTGAGCAATACAAAAATGAATATTTAGAAAGAGCTGCCACAAAATGCCTGATATTTTATATACCTCAAAACTTTCTAAAATAGCTTACAAGTGTTTTTTCTAAGAATTATATCTAATTTAGTAATTACTATTACCTACTGATGTTTCTTTTAAAGCAAAAAAAAAATTTCACATAGAAAAAATAATAATTAAGTTCTTGAAATACATTTTTAAAAATACCAGCACAAATGTCTAAATGAAGATCAAGGTAAACCTCCAAATCCTGAACCCTTACATTGATAATCAGTTAATTTTTGACAAGTATGGCCATATGCTTCAATGGGAAAAGAATAAATGATAAAGTTAACTGAACACTCACATATGAAAAGAATGAAGTTAGACTCCTACTTTACACCATACAGAAAAATTCGCTCAAAATGAATCATATATCTAAACATAACAGCTAAAACTATAAAATTCTTCAAAGAAAAAAAGTAAATAAATGTTCAGGACACTGGGGTACTATGTAGCAGTTTCCTACATACAACAATGAAACCTTAGCAATCACAAAAAACTAAATTAAAAAGATAGACTTCATCAAAATTAAAACTTCTGTGTTTTAAATGACCATCAAGAAAATGAAAAGACAACCCACAGAATGGGAGAAAATATTTGTACATCTTATATCTGATAAAAAAAATTATAGCTAGAATATACAAAAAACTCCTACAACTCAACAGTAAAAGACAATATAACTCAATTTAAAAATGGGCAAGGACTCATATTTTTCCAAAGAAAACACACAAGCAATAAGCACATGAAAACATGCTCAACATTATTAGACTTTAGGAAAATGCACATTGAAATCAAACAATCAGGCTGGGTGTAGTGGTTCATGTCTGTAATCCTAGCAACTTCGGGAGGCTGAGGCAGGAGGATCACCAATACAAGGCCAGCCTGGGCAATGTAAGGAGATCCTCAGCAACTTAGCAAGACCCTGTCTCGAAATAAAAAATAAAAAGGGCTGGGGATGTAGCTCAGTGGGAAAGGACCCTAGGCTCATTCCCTAATTCCCCCCAAAATAAGATATCTCCTCGCATTCACTAGAATGGCTTTAATCTATAATCAAAACGAAATAAACAAGGTATCAAGTGTTAGGGAGGATGTGAAGAAACTGGATCCCTCATACATTGCTACTTTGGAAAACAGTTTGGCAGTTCCTCAAAATGTTAAATATAGAGTTACCATATGATCCAGTAATTCTATTCCTAGTTATCTACCTAGGAATCTACCCAAGTTATCTACCCAAGGAAAATGAAAAGATATGCCTACATAAAAACTGTACACAAGCTGGGGATATAGTTCAGTTGGTAGACTGCTTGCCTCACAAGCACAAGGCCTTGGGTTCAATCCCCAGCACTGTAAAAAACAAAAAATAAAAATCTGTTCACGAATGTTCACAGTAGCATTATTCATAAGAGCAAAAATAGTAAATGATATGTAGCAAATCCATATAATGGAATATTATCCAGTCATTAAAAAAATACCAATACATGTTAAAACATGGATGAAAGTTAAAAATATTATGCTAAATGAAAAAAACAACCAAGAAGATCACATACTCTATGATTCTATTTATATGAAATCTCCAGAACAGGCAAATCTATAAAGACAGAAAGTTAGCAGCTGCCCAGGAGGAGGATGGGAATGGGAGAGGAAGAATGACTGTTAACAGGTACAGAGCTTCTTTCTGGGGTGATGAAATGTTCTAAAGCTGGGTTGTAGTGGTGGGTGCACAATTCTGTAACTATGCTAAAAACCACTAACTAGGCACTTAAAATCAGCAAATTTTATGGTGTGTGAATTATACCTTAATAAGAATACACACAAATACTTTCCCTCCCTCTCTCTCTCCAAACTCAAGCTTCTTGTGTGTATGACTTGACACACAAAATTTGAACTAGCATTAGAAACATTCAGCCTAAATAAAGGAGTATAAGCAAAGTCAATTGTATAATAGTACATATTTAATAGCATATTAATGTGATGAAGAATTTAGAATGATTCTCAGTCATCTGACAAGCTAATAGTGGAAAAAAAAAAAACAAGTTCTTATCACAACGCAACAAGGGAAAAATGCAAATTTTCAATTTCCTCCCAGACCCACTGAATCAGAAAATCTGGAGGTAGAGTCTAGCAATATGTATTTGAAAAGGCCCCAGGTGATTCTGGCGCACACCGAAGTTTTGAAATCACTGTGCAAATGTTTAAGGTTTGACTGTATATGCCTATATACTCTTTTTTTCTTAGAAAATGATAACATTTTATTATGTATATTAACATTTATTCATGCCTAAGTGTCATCAACCTTTTGTCCATTTTAAAAAGATGTTTCTGAAAAAAACAGTGGAGAAATGCCAAGTTCTAAAAGCAATGTTGTAAAGGGCAGCAGGTCTAGTATTCCAGGTACAAATTTAACTCAATTATAGTTCATAACCATGTAACTCCAAGTATAAATTCACATTCTTTTTTTTAAATGCCTGTATAGCTTAGAACAAATCTTCACAACTCTATGACCAAAACCCTCAACTAGTTTATGTGCTACTTGAATTCAGGGACATGATACCTTAATCATTTTATTCTCAGTGCTGTGCATAAAGTAGACATTTTCACTAGATTGGCCAAGTATATAATTTATCATATAGATAAGATTTATATAGTCTACGAACTCTTCTCTTGAGAGTTGTTCCTGGGATTACTTAAGTCAAACTCACTTCTCTCTTATCCCTACCCTTCTTCTAGAAGCAAAGGCATGGGAAATATTTAGAAGAACATTTTCTAAAAGGTCTAAATTAACTTAAAAAATACGCAACAAAAATGAACCAAATACCTATGTACTTTTACAAAGATGGATGAGTTTGTTCTTGTCCTCTACATCTCAAAACCTAGTTAATAGCTTATGAAACTGTCCAAGATTATTTAACATTTCCAAATCTATGTAAAGAATGAGAGAGTGAATCTAAAATCCATAAATATTAACAACTATCTGTCATTATATGTCAAGAATTAGTAAAGGTGATATACGCTTATAAAGTTTGGGAAAGTGAAAGATGATCCATTCAGGCTGAGCTCCTCAAGGAAGTAGATCCTAAACTGTTTCTTACCAAAAAAACATCTACCAGGGTTGGTGTAGCTCAGTGGTAGAGCACTTGCCTAGCATGTGTGAGGCACTGGGCTCAATTCTCAGCACTGCATATAAACAAATAAATGAAATAAAGGTCCATCAACACCACCCCCCAAAAAAAACCTAACAAAGTTGGATTAGTTTTGGCTAAATCAAGATTATGTTGCACCCAAGTGGCTGCAAAGATAAGCTGGTGTCACCCTTTCTTCACAGCCTGAAAAAAATCACAGTATACTCTAGTGCAGGACTAGAAGTTCGAGGGAGATACATTGAGTATCTTCGTACAGGTCCTGCCACTCAAATTCGAATTTCTGCATTCAACATTTTTAGAAATGTACAGGATCAAACCCTGGCCTCTAAGATTTGGAATGGAGGTGGGGGTTAACTGGGTATTCAACCCAGGGATACTCTACAATTGAACTACATTCCCAGCCCTTTTTTATTTTTTTGAGACAAGGTCCCACTAAGTTGCCAAGATTGGCCTTGAACTTGTGTTTCTCCTGCCTTAGCCTCTGGAGAAGCTAAGATTATGGGTATGTGCCAGCACACCCAGCTTCAGGTAGGTTCTTGACTAATATTATGACAAAAATACCTAATAATAATTGCAGAATTTATTAAATATTTACATTTCTTTACATGCCTTACTAAATTTAATTCTTTGAGTAACTCCATCAGATAGATATTTACCATCATCCTCATTTGTCAGATAAGAGAACTAAGTAACTTAAGGTTTAAGTAACTTAAGTTTGGTCAGATAGTAATGGTAAGACTAGATTTTAATAATATTTGTAGTAATTCTGAAATGTTATCTACCAGTTAAACTAACAACTGCTCTTAAAAGTACCTAAGCAAAACATGGTAAGATTTTCACTGGAACAAAAAACAATACAGATAAAGCAAACTTCTTCCTTGACCCTGTGCCCTCCAGAGACATCAGTGTGTGGTAGAGAACTTTTCAGGCATATCCTGTTCATTCATATGCAGATATTCCTTGCCTCTGTTTATGTTTTTAAACATAAATTACATACTATACATTGTATGCTACAGTTTGCCTTCTTTGAATGTCTTGGAAAGTTTTTGGTTGCTAGAAACAAGATTTACTATGTTCTTCTATTACAGCTCTGTCTTTCTACATTAAAACATAGCTAAATATCAATTTTAATATTTTTAAATGGGCTTAGTCCTTTAATTTATAAAATCATTAAAAACCTTTTAGCTCAATTGTTTTTCAAAAATATTTTACTGCATTTTATGGGTAAGTGCATGCTAAATAGTACTATGGCATGTGATAAACACTGTATTGCTGAAGGATCAACTTTCCTGATTAAACAAAGGATAAAGGGAAGAGTGGGAGAAAAAATTCCAAAGGCAAACATACCAATCAAGAACAATGTCCTTAGTAGTGAACCAATATACTTTTTTAAATAGGATACATCACAACACAATGCTTGATCTCCAGATATACTTCTCTCCACTTAAAAGAGTCATTTCAAGGATAAAAGCAATCTGAGTTCAAGTTCAATTACATACTAGCATAAATTAAGAAAAGGGATCTTATCTGTTCATGTCTCAAATCTCAGATGATCTTTTGTATACTTCAAAAATGCAATAAATGGCAGATTTAAAATGTAAGAGAAAATATCTTAAATAAAATTTAAAACTAGGAAGACTCCTCTGAATCACTTGATTGCTTTCTTGATACTGTGTTACATATGAGAATTTAATATGCACATATTTATTTAATGTACTGAATTTGTTCCCTAGACCCAAGATTTTTCTACAAGTTATATTTTTAAAAGTTTAAAGCAGGATTAAATCCTGAAGACTAGACCAGTAAGATTACATGAGAACAGTAACTAATTCCGTAATTTTCCTGATGTTTACTGTCAACTTCACAAGGTCTTACTAGCAGCTTTCAGGCCTCCCTCATGGGTACTCCCCTTAGGACTTCCCACCCTTTCTGGTCCTGCACCTTAACTGTAAGTTTTTTATGGACCAAAGCACCTGCAGGAAGGTGGTGGCTGGGAGCTCAGCTACTTCAAATCATATCCTGCTCATGAGGTTCATGCTTTGTCCTTTGAACATATCCTGAGTCACCTTTCTGAATACTTTTTTGCTTTTTTAGAACTTGGTGCATATTTTGATTGTAAATCAGGACACTGTATGCAGAGAAACTTTGGGTTTCTTCATAAAATTAGGCTTCACCCTTTGTAATGAAACATGGGATAAAAAAGAACATGATAATAAATGCTATTTACAATCAACATGTTTACTTCATCTCTCTCTATTTTATTGGTGGTGCAGGGAATTGAACATGGGACCTCACACGTGCTAGGCAAGCACTCTACCACAGAGCTACACCCCTTAACCCCTTATCTCATATATTTATATGGAAAGCTACTAGTCATCCTTGTTGAGAAAAGATAAAGCCCATTTAAATTTACCTCCAAATTCTTTAAGACACTAGAGAGCTGTGCAATCCTTTTTAGCCTAAGTAGAAACATAAAAAAATATATAGGCCTCATGTCTTCTGCTTCCTTCCTCCAGAGGGGATATTTATAAAAATGCTTTCTCATTTGCTTCTTCCTCCTGCTTTTAATACTGAC
Source organism: Glaucomys volans (assembly GCA_020662805.1). Lineage (NCBI taxonomy): Eukaryota > Metazoa > Chordata > Mammalia > Rodentia > Sciuridae > Glaucomys > Glaucomys volans. The sequence goes on along the minus strand of JAJEJO010000713.1, from coordinate 170,486 downwards.
TGAATTTGGTGATAGAATTAAGTAATATCCTTTCATTTAACGCTGGAAAATTTTAAAGTCCAATTCTTAATTTTAAGAAATTCTTAGAATACTTTTAGGTGTTTGCCCTATTAAATTTGGTATGGCTAAAACCCAAAGATGTGTACTTTACAAGTCTTCAAAACTGTAACATATAATATCTGCTGAATATTCCAAAAACTATACTCAAAATCTAAACAAGCAGAGATTGAAAGTTTGCCTTTCCTATGCTTTACAGGTTAAGCACATGCTTGAAAGACAAACACTGTTAGTAAAGCTATGTGCAGTGGATTGACAGAACTTGTGAAACCACCATAACCAACACTTCTGCATACAGAGCATGCTTGGGCTGCAATTTGGGCCCTGATACCTTTAGTTCTTTAAGCCCCTGCATGTATCTCCCTTCTACATCCTGTATCTGGTCCTTAAGGTCATAGATATCCTGCAGGACATAGGAATGAACCATTGCATAAAACCAGGCACAAATATATCTTAAGTCTCAAAAGAGTCAGATGAAAATATGACTTACTTTTGTACATTCCAAACTAAAAGAGAAATCAAAACTATTACCCCAAACCACTAAAAGGGGCAAATGTGGGTCTGGGGTAAGGTCTGAAGAAATCAAGCTAAGTTTAAATATTTTTTTGGCACTAAATTCTGTTGAAAACAACATTAGTAAATGGGAGTAGGGCTGTGTAAAGAAAAAGGTACATAAAGTATAACAGTTTTTAATTTGATAAATCGCTTAAATAATTTTTAGCACAAGCCTCACCTACAACTAGTAAAATATAGAATAAAATTAACTATTAGCAAATTTGATTCATGAACAAGTTTCAAAAAATATAGTAAACATATATGAACAAAATTATCTTTCAATGACTTGGTTGCTGACCATAATTAATTTGGGAGAGGAAAGTTAAACACATTTTGAATACAATGTCAAATGATACATTCTAACCTGAAGATACCACATAAATGATAAGAAAAGCATTTGCTCTGAATATTACCATTATATTATTTTTAAAACACTAAAATAGGTCAAATTTTAAATGGAAAATATTGTTTCCCTTGTGCCTGACCCTATTATATAAGGTCTATTTGGGATACTTAATTCAGGTGGGACATAACTGCCAGGGGGCCCTAAATGCAACTCAGCAATTACATGCAGGATCAACTGCTAAAGGCCAATTGTACACATTTAGGGTATTATGCTTCCCCTGCCCACTTCATTCCCTCGCTGGGAGATTTGTCCTTTACTCATCGATTCATTCAACAAACATTTACTAAGGACATATTAGAAGCCAGGTGCTAGGACACAAAATCTCAAGAAAGAAAAACAAGCAGTCAAGCTCTGTGCTAAGAGAGAGTTCAGTCCAAGACTGGAAGGTCCTATTCTCATGTCCTTTTGTCCCACTAGGTAGCACTCAAAGGCACAAAACTGTCTTATTCAACTATGTACCATCAGCACTCATGCCTTGTAAATAGTAAGAGCTCAATAAATACATTTTCAAAGTCACAGCTATGCTGGACTGACCAGCTCTCCTCCTGTGTCCAGCCCATTTCACAAACAGACTCCTGTACCAACCCTACCTACAATCTTACTTGGTCACCACCTGTTCCTACCTCCCCCACTGCCGTGTCAGTGAGAAGGGACTTCCAGGCTAGGTAAGACTATCTGAACCCTAGACTCTCCTCAACACTTTGCTCTGTCTGTTATCCTCTTCTCTTCCTCAATCTTCAACCTTATTCTCTACTGGCTCAATCCAATCCATGAAAATAATAAAAACTCCCACTTTTAAAAGAAGCTTAAAACCTTCTCTTAATCTCCTCTCCCCCACCCCCACCTACAGCCCAACAAACTTCCAGCCTCACATATTCACTTCAGATTATGTTTCTTACATTTTCTCCTTTCCATTTTGACTTGCCCATCTCATCTTCACTGTTCAACGACAGGGTTACTATTCTCCTCTCCTGTGATGCTTCCTCTGAACTGTAGCCAGTTATTTTTAATAATGCAAATCAGAGAGTATTGCTCCCCTACTTAATATACCACAGTTGTCAGGGTAAAACTGAATTCCTTTCAGGCTGCCATAGAAGGTGCTTTGTGATTAGTCCCTCAGTTCCTCTCAGACTTCCCTCTCACCCACCTCTGCTTCTTACTCTCAGCCTATCCTGTGGCAATTCTGCCATAACCTTCTGGTCGTCTGCATGCATCTAAGAAAACCCTCCCTCTTCAACTTCTTTGCTTAATTAATGTTCATTCACAAATCTTGGCTCAGAATTTGTCTTCTCTGAAAAGCCTTTTGTTAGCTCTTCTCCTAGTCTAATTTAGATGATGTCTTTCTGAATTAACTTAGCCCTATTCTTGGTACTACTATAGTATCATACCACCTGGTTTTACTGCTTGGAATCAGTTTGTCTTCTCTATGAGGCAGTGGCCTCCTGAAGGCCAGAATGTGTTTTGCCTTCTCTAGAGCCAAGTGTTCAATAATCTGGAATGAAGGAAGGAATAGAGGAAGGCAATTTCTTTCAGTACCCCCCCTCCCTGTTCCTCACAAATTTCAGGTTCTGCAAGTGGACTTTCAAGTGTACTTTTTTAAGTTTTAATTTTATAGATAAAAAGGTAAATAAAGACAGACACACTTAATGAATCAAATAAGTTTTTCATTATCTCATGTGTTTTGCCCAAATATTATTATTACTTCAAATTACTACAAATATTATGAAAAAAAAGATAACTATATTCAAGCAGGCAAATACTACTACAATGCTCAAAAGACTAATATTTCCCACAGTCTGGTTCTTTGTAAATTCACATATTTTCCATTTAAAATATGGCCAGTTAATTCTGATAGAATTACTTTATACATGTAACAAAGGTTGTTTTTGGCATTTGTAAAACTTATTCTAATACCATCAAATTTTCAGGAAAGAGAACAGAAAAAAGAATAATCTAATCTCCCTGCAGACTCTGAAATATCCAAGTCAAATTTTTGAACTGTGTTATTAATCCTTTTTTTTTTTTTTTTAAGGAATTCATATTCCTTCTTTCTATTAAGTCACATTAAATGTTAAAAGTTCCAGTACACTACAAAAAAACCAGAAGACTTTTTTAAAAGCAAACCAAAAGTTGCGGTTTACCCGCAATTCACTTAAAGAGGTGTCTGGATCTATTAAGCTGCTGGTATCCCCGCTTCCTCGTCTGGATGAGTTTCCACTTAGAGGGGTTGTTGCTGAGGCAGAATTTCGAGATGAAGGCTAGAAAGAGAAAAATATGACACTGAGTCTTATTTCTTTAAAAATATATTTGCTATGGAAACTAAAAATGGGGCAGGGTGGTAGAAACAGATGTGCACTTCAGATGGATATATTAAAGCAGTGCAGTCGGGAAGTTACCAAGTGCCTTCAATAAGCAGTTTAAGCTGTTTGGGAGGAGAGCCACCTAGAGAAGGACCCAGGCCTCCTAAGCATAATTTTGTTAACTCAAACATCTTATCAGAATCTAGAATTCGAAATAACCAAGAAGGAAATCGTTTTTAATGGGAGGTGGTTCTTTTCTTTCTTTCTCTTCCTTCCTTCTGCTCTCTTTCTTTTTCTTGTGCCTCTACCATCAAGCTATATCCCCGAGCCCAGGTTTGTTTATTCTCTAAGTTTATCATTGCTACATTCAAACAGCACTCAGGTGATCACATTAGACTAATTTAAAGTAGTTTCAGAACTTTATAACTGGTATGCTAATTGGCACTTCCCCTATTTAATTCCTAAAACTGCTTTAAAAATCTCTTCTTTTTCTCATACTTTGCTGATAAAGATGGAGATTTTATTTGCAGCTGAGAGCAACAACACTGCACATCACTAGGAATTCAGATTGCTCTTTCCAAAATTAATTTCATGTAAGAGTACGCTACTGAATAATAAACCATATAGATCTGTGTTGTCCAATATGCTAGCTACTAACCACATTTGACTCTTGAGCACTTGAAATGTGGTGAGACCAAACTCAGATTAACTGTAAAATATATAACAGATTTCAAAGACTTAGTGTGGAAAAAAGGAAGAAGTATATGTATCATTAATTTTTCATATTGACTCTATGTTGAAATATTTTGGATATTTGTGTTAAATATAACTTTGCTTCTTTTAACTTTTTTAATGTGGCTACAGGAAAATTTAGACATACATATATACTTAAAATGGTGGCTTACATTGTATTTCTATTAGACAAAGTTGATCTAACTTTCTTGGGAATAATATAGAATTATTCCTGAAAGTCATTTCCCTAACCAACTTTCTAAAGCTAGTTTCAGAAGAAAAGTTAGAAACTAACACAAAAGGGGTTATTTTATTTAAAGAGATAACTTATGTATAAAAAAATCAAATCCTCAGTTTGTCACCACCACTCCTAAACACACTTCATTTCCAGTATTTAACAGCTTCTCAGGATCAATTTCTAGAGGAACAAAAATCAAAAGAACAGCCAAAAGTTTAAGAGGTGACATTCAATGAAATAAAATGCAGTCTTTTCTCTTCCCAGGGTTTCACATGATTTAACTTCAGAGGAATTTTGAGGGGTCAAGGACAGGAAATAGATGAAGGGAGCAAGAGTAGCTCCATCAGGCCAATTGTAGTAAAATAATGAACAAGTCATAGAAAAGTTTAATTGACCTTGAGAACATAATTCCCTTAGGAATTTATATACTTACCCTTGTGTAATTTTCAGCATACTGTTTGTCAGATTTTTCATCCAACTAGAAAAGAACAGAGAAAACAATCAGAAAAGATACTTAGTATGCTGATTTTTTTTTTCTTTTTAAGGGGCCAAAAAGAAGTAATCTCATTTGAGTTCCTTAAGTTCAAAGATGTTTAAAACCTAAAAGTAAATATACTAAAATCGAAATAAGAATTAAGACACATAAGACAAAATGTCAAGAACTTTAATTCTTATCCTAAGAAAGACATGCAGTAAGCAAGTTATTACATTCATTCAAATGGCAGATTTTAGATAGATTTTCTTTTCATGGTATTTAAAACACAATAAAGAAAACTAGATGTCAAATTAAGTTTTAGTACTGCAAACATTAATACAAAAAGTGTGTACACATCAAAAGGAAAGTTCTGATAAAACCAAAAGCCAAAGAATTATTTCTAAACATTATTAAGATACAAATAGACGAAATTAATATACTTAGCCAATTACATTCAGATTCAACTAAAAGCACATTAAATATAATCATCAAATATTTTTTCCCTCCCATCATTAAGAATGTTTTTGTTCTGAGTAATATTTGCACATGTGGCCAAGAAAAGCAGGGGACGGGATTGGTGATAATGAGAAATAGGTCTTTCTCCCTAAGACGCCATATTCCGACCTTCAATGACCAAGGGCAACAAACCATTAAGTCATTAAAAAATCCTGACAATAGTGTCCCAGACATATTTTGATTCTTTCTTTCCCCTTACCAAATCTCAAAATTTTGAGAAAATATTTCATTCTTCTTCATAGCATTTATCACTCTCTGGCACTCTCTTTATTCACTCACTTAGGGTCTATCTTCTTTATATACTGTCTGTATGTTTTTCTCTGTACTCCTGGTACCAATAACATCTAGTATACAGTAGGACAGAAAATTTGTTGGAAAAATGAATAAGTACATCCTACTCCATCTGTACTTATAGATTTATTTGTCTCATTTATTTGAACAGCTTCATAGTCATCTGTACCCTGATATATCATGATTGAATGAACCTACTTCTGCTGAAATGCCTTGGGGTTTTTTTAGACAATGTTTCAAGAAGGGAAAGTTCTAGTCTAAAATTCTGACTTTAGAGCTAAGGCCAAAAATTCAGAGGTAAAAGATTTTGCTGAACGTTGAACAATTACTAAATGTCAGAGTTGAATCCAAACCTCAGTTTTATGAAATCCAGTGTTTATATTATTTACTTGCATATACTACCCCAATTACCACTAGGGGAAAAAGGCACATAAGGGTTTAACTAAATACACATAAAATATACCCAAACTCCAAACCCTGGACCAACCTTCCCAATCCAACCAAGAGAAGAAATCTGAAAACCTTCATCAGTTAATTATTAAAACACAAAACATTATCATTTCTGGTTCTAATCAGAACACTTCACCCTAACTTCCTCATATTTAAAAGTTTTCAGTGTTCTTTTTATTACCCACATTGATCATGTTTATAAATACCTTGTATTATATCAGTAATTGAAACATTAGATATCTAACTCTTTTTTGTTACTTCTTGCTATAATATTGTCAAAAATTGTTTTATTTGGATTTTTAAAAACAGCATATAAAATGTTTTGCAACAAACAAGTAATAACTGTAGGCAAAAGTTGTTTTTTAATATTGCCAATTATTGCCTTAAAAGGTAATAATCCTTCCTCAAATCTGAACTAGTAAAATGCACTGCCTAATATTTAATATGCTATTCTTCAAGGTAAAAGAGTATTTTTCAACTCTTTTCTGCTAACAAGCTAAGGAGAAAAGCAAGCAATATTCGGAATTAAATATTCTTCTGAGTCTATTTAAATCCTTCTTCCTATTTGCTGTTTAAAAAAATTGCCCCCAAACTCACCCATTTCTTAGTAGACCATCACCTTGGAATAATCTCACATTTCAGAGGTTGGCATCTCTGAACTAGGCCATCACAACATTGAATCTTATCACTTTCTCTGTCTTCTGACAGATCACAACTGTCGCAACCCAAAGCGATCATGCGCCAAACTTCAGGGATTGTTAAGCCAGCAAAAAAATGCCCAGAGCAGTCATGCTGCAGTCCAGTTATTCTGGCTGCAGTGACTTGGCCAGAGATGCTTCAGCTCTCATTTCTGAGACTTGTACTGTAAAGCTAGGTGAAATCTGGTATTCTAAAAGCTCCAATTCAATAGCCAGGATGTCTAACCAGCTGCAGTGCAATGACAAGTTAATATTTATAATAATAGCCCAAAGAGTCTGCCACAATCCTGAAAAGGTTTTTAAAATGGAATAATATTTAATCATGTTTAAGGTATAAAATTATTTGTTCAATGTAGTTAGTGGATCCTAATCCTCTATTGTTTGTTTATATACAAATATATAGAAAGATATATATATCCTATTTATTTATATTTAAATATGCATATTTATATATACAGGCTAAGTATTCCTTCTTTGAAATGTTTAAGTGTTAAGATTTGGGATCTTTTCAGATTTTAGAATATTGGTATATACATAATGAAATATGTTGGGCATGGAATCCAAGTCTGAATATGAAATTTACTTATTGTGCATGTATACCTTATATATAGATTGATGGTGGTTCTACACTTTGTTTTTAGTGTGCCTGAGTACTTACAATGACCTATCACACAAAGTCAAGTGTGGCATTCTTCATTTATAGCACCATTTGGTGCTCTAAAAATGTCAGGTTTTGGAGCATTTCTGATTTTTTGGATTAGAGATGCCAAACTGGCTTATTATTGCTACTCAAAATTGTTTGAAAAAAGAAAAAGCAAAATAAAGAACTGATTCCCCAAAGAAGGGAAGAAAACAATCATTTTTAATAAGTTCATAAAGTAAAACTGGCTGAGAATTCCATTCAGAAGTGGATTTAATTAACAGTAATCATCAAAATTTTAGCTAGCACATTTACATTCTTTTCCTTTATTCTAGTTAGACCTTCGGAACAAAAATGAAGCTGATAAAGAAAAAAATATGACATGGGGCTAAGGTCACCATAAATAACACATAGTCTTACAGAATTAGGGCCTGACTTTCAGAATCCCTTACTTCATAAGTTATAAACTATCAGCCTATAAAAATATATTTGGTGTACAATGGAGTAGCCAGAAAGTATCTTCTAAAATTTTGAATTCATCATTAGCATTTTAAAATCAGAATATTTCACACTGAAACTACAGATTTCCAGTTTATCTTTAAAAGAGGGTGAGGGGCCTACCAAGTCAGTTTTTTATTTGTCTACAATGAAGTGAATAATACCTTGCTCTGTGAAATAGATACTATTAGAGAAAGTTACTTGCTCTAGACAGGGAACCAGCAAATGTTTTAGGCTTTTCCAAGAGGCAAAATTAAGAATATTACATAGATCCTTATATAATCACTTAAAAATATATAAGCGAGTGACTTGGAGGCTGTAAAAGAACAAGAGGATTTGCAAGCTCTATTCTAGACAATCTTTTCCTTTCATTAAATAGTTATATGTAATTAGTAGAGACAAGGAGAGATTTAAATAACTGTCAAAGTTTTCATTTTTATGTAATTACTAAGTAAATTTCCAAGAAATAAATGTAAGGAGGACATAACCACTAATTCAGACACCCTAAATTAGAGGATGATAGAAACAAAATCTGTAAGAGAACAAGTATACACAATAAACATAACTGTGCATATCGATGAGGAAAAAAGAGGCTACTAAGCAAATTAATATAATATATCAGGAGAATGACTTGAGAGACAGTTGTCTAATTTTGTATGTAGAAAGAGTCTTAATTCAAGCCACAGGAAAATGATACTATTGCACAGCCAGGTTTGAGAGCCAACAATCTGGAATACTTAAAGACTACTCTTGAAATTATTTTCTAGGACTAAAATAATTCAGAAATAGCTATTTGATATAATCACTGAATTGCTAATTAGACATTAAAAAAACTAATGTCTAACTTTTCTAGAAGGAAATGCTGCCACTCATCCCCTTCAAAGTGCTTGACAATCAAGATAGCACTGGGCATTAGGCAAAACAACACTAATGCCAGCAACAAAGGGCGAGTGTCACAAAGATGAGATCAGCAGATGGATCCTAATCTGCTGGTTAGAGCTCCTTTATTAAGACAAATGACCCAAGGTATTTCTGCTGGATTATCTTTACTTAATTCAGATGCCAATGAATGTGAAAGCAATGGATAGGTATATTTCTTCAAAACAAGGCCATAATCCAAATGTTTAAAATCTATTCAGATTCTTTCCAGGTGCTATGAATTAGTGACAGTTTACTAAGTGGTGTATTTTATTATTTAACTTTTAAAATTTACTTATCACTTTATAGATTCACCAAAGCCAAAAGGGGGAAAAATTTTTAATTCTTTTTATTTTGAGATAGAGTCTCACAAAGTTGCCCAGGCTGGCCCTGAATTTTCAGTTCTCCTGCCTTACTTAGCCTTCCAACTCTCTAGGGTTACAGGCATGTACCTATACTTCAAAAGGAGGGAACATTTTTAAGATCCATCAGGAATATCTGGATATAGGCTAAATATTAGATGACATTAAGCAATTACTTTTTTATTTCATTAGGTATGATAATTGTATAGTACACCTGAAAAGATTCTGAACTAATTAATGGAAATGACATAATGTGTGAGATTTGCTCTAAAATTCAGAAAAAAATAAGGGGATAAGAAACAGATGAAACAAATTAGTAAAAATATTGATAATTGCCTGAAGCTCCTGATGCGTTCTATGAGCAAAAATATCCACAGGAAAATAAGTTTTTTTTTAAAGGACATATTAATAAATATATTCCAAAACAAATAACTATAGTTTTGGTTAGTAGATTCAAATAAATATTTCCTAGACAGTAAATTAAGTTCTTAATTTAAAAACAGCTACCATATTAACTGTTAGTCACAAGTTTAAGACAGCATCACCATGCCATGCGATACACTCACACTGGTCGTATCTGGGATACTGATGTTATCCACCTCAGAGACAACACTTCCCCTACGATTGGAGCGACTAAAATAATCAGCAGCAGAAACCTTTCGGTCAGAAAAAATGAGATGCTTTAAAAGTTAAGAAAAGAGAGAAGAAAAAGATAAGAACATTAGCTAATAAGGGGAAAGTCTGTTTAAATTTGGGTGTGTAATAAAATACCATGAACTGCAATGAGAAAATTTCCACAATTAACGTACTCAAAAAAGTAAAAAGAAAATAAAAGGGGATCCTAAGTGAAATCACAGTTCCCTAAAATAAGCTATTTTATTCACCTCAATTAGAATTCTATACTACAAAGATTGTTTACTGCCTGAGGGCAATAAAATGTATGCTTAAGACATCTGTTACCATCAACAGGGGGTTGGTAGGACACTGTTCATCTAGAGCCTTTAGTGTACTTCACAAAATGTATAATTCATTATAGCATCAAATCTGTTGAGTACATGTTGAATACCGAAGTATTTTCAGGGTGCTTACCAAAAATTTTACTCAATTTCCACAATACTCTTTCTCATATTCCCCAAGACCAGGGACTGTAGGCCAAAATAATGAAGGAAGGGAATCACACTGGTCTCTTTTGGGTTCCTCAAACTCTTTCAAGTTCTTTCCCATCTTAGTCCTCAGTACTGGCCTAGCAGTTCTTCTCTCAGCTCTGAGCAGCTCCTCAAATTTCAGATCTCAGCTCAGAAGTCACTTCCTCAGAGAAGTTTACTCTTACCACTCCATCCAAAGGATCACCCACATACAACCAAGTACGATATTCCCTATCATACTGCCTGCTTTTTCTCTTTACACTCACTATAATTTCTTTTCTTTTTGTTCTTTTCTTAATAGCTCATTTCCTATCTTTTACACTAGCATATAAACTCCAACCATGTCAGAGGTCAGCTCTGGTTTACAAATTATTCATAGCACTAAACACACTGCCTCAAATATGATAGGTACTCCATAAACACTGAATTAGTAATTTTTAACCTTGATCAGCTATTCCTTACCTCACCTGACCATTTACCTTGCTTTAAAACTATTTTCCTTAAAGAAGGGAATTCAGAAGCCCATTCACAGAGACAAAACAGGCCTAAAGGTATGAAGTTTTTCTAAGGACTAATATAATCAAGCAGTGCTATTTTATTCACAACAATAACAACGTGGACTTACATATACTAATTACTGGCACCTATTGTTTCAGAATTTTGATAGATTTTTCACACTGTAATTCATTTAGTCCATATTAAGCCTGACAACAAAGATAGTCATTTACTTCTCTGTTGTAAATATAAAGAAACTGTTATAGACACAACTATTAAGTAGCAGAAGTACATGCAAGTCCAAGCATCATTATATCAAAATATCTGCCCTTTCTGAGGTGCTTTCAGGTGTTTTGGTTTGCTCTTTCTCCTTTAACAGTACACATGAGCATTTATTAGTTGGCTAAGGGATCACAACTAATTACGCAAATACAATGTTGGCAACAAGTCTCAAAAACATCTGGTGTTGGGAGTCTGAGTCAGGAGGATCGCGAGTTCAAAGCCAGCCTCAGCAACTTAGCGAGGCCCTAAGCAACTCAGTGAGACCCTGTCTCTAAATAAAATACAAAATAGGGCTGGGAATGTGGCTCAGTGGCCGAGTGTCCCTGAGTTCAATCCCTGGTTCAAAAAAAAAAAAAAAAAAAAAAATCTGGTGTTCACTTTATGAAAACTTTGGGTTTATAATCTTTCACATAATGTAATTTGCATTAAATGGCCTTAGTTTTTCTAAAGGAATCACAGCCTCCTAGGGCTCTTTATTCTGGCTCCAAGCTAACATACATCCTTAACAATGTAATTTCAAAATCAGTTCTTTAAATGTCATCAATTCTGTAAATTTTTCAGCTTCATAAAATAATAACCTTCAATGATATCATTTGTATTCTAACACAGCTATCAGTTGCCTCTACAATTAATAACTAGTAGAATTTTTAAAATTTTGATATCAGTAATTTTAAAAAAGTCACAGGTCTACATATGTATTCTCAAGAGCACATGTTATTTGGCAAATTATTCATACAAATTAAATTTGAGGAAAATGCTCTTTTTGTCAAATGCAAATTTTACTCCCAATAGATTTTATGCGATCACACACTATTGTCATTTTAAAATTTATCATATTTGTTTGCATGCAAACCACGCTCACCACACTCTCCCTTCGCCCATGACTGGCACGATCAGAAGATACAATGCTCGCAGCGTCATCCTCGACAAACTATAGATATTAAATGCAGATCAAGAAAAAGATTGAGTTTCACTACAGGTCGTAGCTGATTGTAAGCATCATAAGAAAGGATTTGAGAAGCATACAAACACTCCATACAAGCATTATAATTGGCACAACCTGTTGTGTGTCAATAGAAAATTAAATAGAATTTTAAATTAAATAGAAAATTAAATAGAATAGAAAGTTAAATAGAAAAGCTATTGCAAAGCATAATGAACTATCATTAAAAATCAAAAGCTATTTCCAAAAAGGATAAAAAAAAAAAGCAGAATTTTATATTTTATTTAAGTTAAACAAAGGGGAGGGCATGAGTAAAAGCCAAAACTAGCTAGGGATTTCATGCATTTTAAACCTCAGATCCTTTGGGATCAGATGCGAGGGGCCAATAAATATATTCAATGTTTTAGTTTGAGAAAGGGGGAAAAAAAAGGCACTTTATCATTAAATAATAAGTATCAAACAGAATTTTCCTACCAGCAAGGACACTGAAGTGAGGATTCTTTTTTCCCTTTATGTATTCCTTATGTAATTTGTGGAGATATTTCTAATATTACCCTACATGGGGCAGTCTTCTTCCAGCTTCCCCATTCTGACATCACTAAGAAACCCTCCAGCATCACAAAGTAACTCTGAACCCAAGTTGCAAAGGAAATAGGATCTAGCCAGCTCACAAGGACAAGGTTGTACGCTCGACTGAAACTGCATCATTAAGTTCTGTTTCCATGGGGCTACCACTCTTGGGACATTAAAAATGTTACCAGGCCCAAAAATTGACAAGCAGAATATTATTACTGAATGGCTTAAAAACAAACTTCCTCCTATGTGAAAGGTCTTTATATCCTTAAACATTTGTGTATAATATAGGAATGACTTGTTTGAGACATGGACATGGCAGAAATGAACCAAAACTTGTATGGACATGGCAGAAATGAACCAAAACTTGTATGGACATGGCAGAAATGAACCAAAACTAAATGTAAAAGAAAGCCCATATAAAGTTCACCTATTCCACTCCACAAAGTAAATCATTTAGAAACTGAATAAAGAATTTCTCCAGTTTTGATATTATTGAGTACAACAAAGTAGTTTCCAAAGTCATCATTTACCTTTGGGAATGTAAATTAGTCTTTTTAATTGTTAATATGGTAATGTGCATCATAATTAAAATGCACAGTCTTTGATCCCATTTCATGATGTGCAAATTATCTTGAAGATCCATTTATAGAAGTACTCAATAATAAAAATGGACAAATGTGTATTTATACATACACATTTATTTACCTGTACTACATATAGTATACATAGAAGTCCACAATAATATACATAAATGTATACATAGTTCACCATAAAAGTGTTATAGTAGCAAAAATCTGACAACCTTAATTGCCCAGGAATGGGAAATGATTTTTAAAATGTATACCTATGCATTAATGGAATAACACTGCCATTAAAAAGAATATTCTAATATGAAACTGTCTTTAAGAGGCATCAAGTAGAAAAAGTAAGGGAGATGGCTTACTTGCTAAAAAAATTTTAATGTCAAAAAATATTGAAATCTCTATGCACTGATGTAGAAAGATAATTTAAAGAAAACATCAAGGAGCAGTATGTGCTATATATGAACCCATTTGTGTTCAAAACAAAAAGCACTCATATATGCAGAAAATACCCTGAAAGGCATTATAAGAACAGAGGATCCATTTGGGTACTGGAAATGAGGAGGAAGGGGCCTGGGGACTTTTACTTCAGACTTTCCTTAACTAATATTATTTTTAAATTGAAAACTAAATTTTAATACTCCAAAAAGACTAGGTAATTAATATAGTTCCAGTTTTGTTTTCCACATATATATTTTTTAAAGTTGGCTTGTTTTCTTTCCTTCCACTCCACTTATAAAAGTGCTGGTAATCAAGTGAAATGGCACAAGACAGAAGCACAGATGGAAAGGAAAAACACAGGGCAGCCAACCCAGCACTGAATTATCACCACTTAAAAGATAAGAAGTTTCACACAAATGATAATTAAATATAAAATCTTAAAATTTTCTTAATGGCCATGATTTAAGACTCGAGAAATTATGTGCTAAGTCACACTCATACAGAAACCTTAAATAAGGAGAAATTAGTGCTTCATTTTGTGCAGTGAGGGAGCATCATAATCCATGCACAAAGCAGTGAACCACACCACATACTTAATATTCTACACTGTGAATGCAGGTTAATGAAACAACCAAAAGTTTCCATAAAACATGCAAAGAAACTAGGCAGCTCACCACAGGACTGCTTCGGGCTGAACTTGTTCTTGATGAGTAATAACTGTATTCAGATGGCTATAAAGTTTCCAAGAAGAAAGGTTTATAATAATGACCAGGTCCTATTTATGCTGAGAATACATAAGTGGCCCTAGACCTAAGCTGACCATGATCCCCAAGGCAAAGGTAACTATGACTCCCTGGTCTGAAACAAACAGCCCATAGAGAGAGGGAGAGGAAAAGGAAGGGGATGCTCTGAGAAGCACTGTTCAGAACTTCTTTGGGAAGAACTAATGAGCAAGAAAAGAGGTTTCTCTACGTATTCCCCTCATATTTCAAGCCGTGACTGCTAGCAGGCACCTTTTCATAGCGTGGGTGAGAGTCACGACTGGCTAGCTGAATGCATGGATCACAGCTTGTAGAGTAATTAGAGGTCAGGTTAAGCGACTTTTTCTTTGTAAGTCAATGGTACCCTCCTACATCTCCCCGTTCTTCACTTTTCCATTTAGACTTACAGTTCGAGAACTATAAGGGTTATATAATCCACCATCGTACAATGACGCCTAAAGAACAAAAGAAATACCATTTATGTATTGAACATCAAAGTTATTTTGAAACTGTCTTAATTTTTTTTTTGAGTACTCAGTTCCAAAAAAAGTTTTGAAAACTGGCATCAAGGGTATAGCTTTCCCAAGTGAAGACTCTAAAGGCTACCATAACATCCATTGATATACACAAAGTGACACAAAAGTCTCATTATAACCTCAAGTTTGTACTTCATTTAAGGAAAAAGAAAAAAAAAAAACACTGACTTTAGCATTTTCTTTCATCATCATATTATAAAACCAGGAGAACCAACATTTATTCATTTATTCTCTCAAAAGAGGAAACAGGGCAGAAAAAGGAAATGAAGTACAAAGAACACTGCCTACTATCACAATAAAATTTAAGTTTTCCCAGTCCATTAGCACCGGCCACAACACAACAAACCACAGCTTAAAAGCAAGCAACCAACAATTCACATATTATAGAGAGCTACTGCTTTTGTTTTCCTAGCCAGCTTGCTTTATTAGATCCTAGATTAATATGGCAAAGGTCATAGCTATCCCAAACTCAAATTTGACATCCCTTACATGGGCAGCCATCTCACACTGTGAGTATGTGGGACCCATGCAAATCTATCGTCTCAGCAGGAACTAGATTCTAAACAGGGCTGCCAACTGTCAGCAGTACCTACCTCTGTGAAGGAAATATGCTTATTTTTAATGCCCTGAAGTTTTGTACTTTAAGCACAGACAGCACATTATGCAGTACACATGTCATTAAAGCCATGTGTTCTTGACTGTTTTGGAGGAAGACTATCAAGCCAAGGAGTTAGCCAGCTGCCCCACCAGCACTGCACACACTGGCAGAGGAAAATACCAACCAGACTGGCACTTCTCAGCAGACCAGAATTTGCAGTAGGGGAGGCCTATGAAAAAAGTGCATTATTAAACTTGAAGAAAAGCAACTGGTGCAGGTTACACACTCCTCAGGTAGTACTAACCCTGTTACTCTTAGATGTCGCCAGAGGGTCACTGCACAGGGAAGAAGACTGCTGAGAAAAAAAGACAAAAGAGATAAACAAAAACAAAGACAAACTGGTCCTACCATTATGAAAGCAAAAGATTTAAGTTTATGATTTTACACTCATAACTCATTAGCAATTCCTGAGCGGTTAGGGTAGTTTAGGAACACATGAAGTAAGAAAATTTAATTCATTAGAAATCTTCTTGAATACCAACTCTAAGTGATACAAAAGAAAAATACTTGGAATAGTCTTTTATAAATGTGTCTATGTACAATCAGCCTTTGAACACTATTGTTAGGGTATGAGACAGGAACCTAAGAAAACACAGAGGAACAGAGAGCACAGCACAGTGAGTGTAGCAAACGGTGACCACATCCCAGTCATTAGCAGCTCCTATGAAATTTTGAATGTTTCATAACAGACCCCTAATGGGTTTAGACTGTATTTTAGGGAAGCAGATAAATTAGTTTTGTGTTATTACTACACACATTCTTTTTCAAATACATTAGAGAACCTATATTTTAAAACATGCCACAAAGTGCCTTAGTTTAATCAAATACAAATTGTACCCGTCATAATTAATCCATGCACTATAAGGGCCCAGTATTTTTTTTAAAGAAACTAAATCTCTTTTCTAATGTCATCTGAGGACAAAATTTTCAGTTCTTTTTCACCAAAACCAATGAGACACAAAAAATAAAGAGTATTGAAGTTTTGTGTGCAGGTTTTATAAATTATTCTTTTTCCAGTGCTGAGGATCAAACCCAGGGCCTTGCACATACTAGGCAAGATCTTTACCACTGAGCTAGACCCCCAGCCGTAGTACATTTTAAATGTACTACGTGTCACATATTTAACATGTTTCAAATGTGCAACCTGTCAAATGCCTTGAAACAAGATTCTAACATTGGAAAAATAATTACATTCTTCTCTTCTCATGGGTAATTTATTCTTTCACATGCAAACTTTATTAAAGGCGCACTCACTGTGAAGTATACTGATGCCTACAACTTATTCTGAAAGGCTTCACAAAATAAGATGAATTGATGGATATGAGAATGGAGAGACAAATAATTATGTGATAAAGTAAATGTAATAAACTATATAACCTAAGTGACAGGTATGGGATGTTCACTACATGATTCTTTGAACTTTTGTACATTTAAAATATTCACTTAAAAATTTTTGGGAAAAAAAAATTGAACTGATTTACAAACAGGGTGATTCAATAATCCCCACTGTTTGAAACCACATGGACTACATGAAATCAGTTACCAAAAACAGGTAGGAACACAATCATTCCCAGATTAGTTACAACTAGTCAAAATGCAAAATGGGGAATTAGAAATAAGTTAAAAGTGGATAAAACACAAGAAGTCAAAAAACTTTAGACAGACCCGAGTGTAGTAAGCTGAGGTTGGTTTGCTATGTCTAAGACTGCTATAGTTTCTCTGATCAAAGTAGAGGCCACTCTGCAAAAAGTACAATGAAACACATTTTTCTTCAATTAAATACTGTTGACCAAAGAACACAAAAAGGCAAAACCTGATATTGCCAACTTCCTTCTCCAAAGCAATGTCTTTAAAACATTGGATCATGCTAAGAAAAAATTAAAGTAATAATTATTTCAAGTCTCTCAAAAGAGACTAGTATTAAAATATAACTGTTTTCAAACTAAATCATTATTTATTTTCATTACTTTAAAAAAGAGAACCACCCTCACAAAATGAAATGGAAATAAGTGATTTATTCTCATGTCATACTTAAGAATGTCCTTGAAAAATCTAGGACAACTGAATAATTACCACTTTTATAATCCATTTGGCAAAGCCACAGAAATTATTAAAGAGTTATTTGGTTCCAAACTTCTCCTAGTTCCATTATTTGTCAAAATAAATTGATCAAATTGAATTACAAGACAGAAAGTGCAATATGGTTTGGCCTAAAACATCAATGGCAAGTTCATTTTTAATACACTATACAGTAATTTTACACAATACAGTTACTTGAGGAGAGAAATCATCTGTAAAATTTCCTTTATAGGAACTTCTCTAGCCATCGTTCTTATTCAAGGTTAAGAAAATGTATGCAATCTCTGACTTAAAGACTTCCTTCTCTACTATTGACACTGCCAGCAGGGCTATGCCTACTCCCACCCAATCCCTACCCCTCCTGCCCTGGCTTTCCTGCACTACTCCCTACTCGCAGCCCTCAAGGAGAGGTACCATGACTCACCTCTTCCCAGAGCTCTCAATACCCCATCATCCAAGGCCTCTCTTAAATCTCCCATCCATTACATTCTCTCTTCCACTAGACAAAGTCAGACACCCACCACCCCACCCTTCCCACAGTAACCCTGAAGTAGCAGGGAACTTGGAAACTGTGCCAAGCACTATAGCAGCATAACAGGAAAAAGGCACTCCTAGTACCCCAGGTGGGCATTCTGTAGATGGTTCCCCACTAAACTAGATGTTTAGCAAAGGAGGCTAGCATGGAAAGAATGTAAAATTTTGCAGCTTAGTTACCTTACAGGCTAAAGAGTTTTCTGTAAACTAGGAAAACTCTCTCATTACATACTTGATTGTTCTTATCAGAAAATTCATTCCAAGTTTCCAAAAAACAAATTTTCATAATGAAACCTACCATAATTTCATAATAATATAAATTCAAAGTTCTAAAATAAAGAGGAAAAACTTCACTGAGCCTAATCTTGAGGTATACTCCAAAAGATAGTTCATAAATGAAAACACCTCGTTCATCAGCTTCTTGTGATACCTTACTAACCTAACTCCAGCCCCAAAGGCTGGCATATGCTAATCCAATATTAAATCTTGTAAATAAAAACAAAATCACTTCAAAAGTTTCTGATAAATCATGTTTCAGCACATTTTCGAGTTCCAATAATGCCTTAGGGGCACACCAAAACCAAACCAAAATATCAAAACAGTCATAATTCTTAAGTCACCTAAAGTCATCAGTAAATTATGATACATGACTCAACAGAACTAACCAGTGGGTCTTTATGAAAACCAGAAGATCTCTTCTTCATTCCATAAGAGTGACTGTAAGAATGATTCTGGAAGTAAATATTGTAAGTTAACTTCAATGATCACATAGTCAGGTTTTTTAAACAATTTAAAAATTTTGTCTTAAAATTATATACACACAAGTCTGTATGAGATACAGAGCAGTACCCATGCAATCCATTTCCCATGTTAATAAATGATTCACTGCACTTGAATGGCTAAGATATGTGGCCTCTCCACACACCTACATCCTCCCTCACTTTTCAGCATCCAGCTTAGTGTCTAGCCAGTGAAAGAAAATTTCATAAGGGCTTAGAGCTAGTCAGGATGTTTGTGGGTACCTTCATCCCACATTTCAATA
This sequence comes from Glaucomys volans, assembly GCA_020662805.1. Lineage (NCBI taxonomy): Eukaryota > Metazoa > Chordata > Mammalia > Rodentia > Sciuridae > Glaucomys > Glaucomys volans. The sequence continues at coordinate 151,277 of JAJEJO010000713.1, read as the reverse complement.
GAGTCCCTCCATGTTCTTTATAAAAATATAGATGACAAGAGACTCTACCTCCTTCTATAATCTCCTTTCCTAAAATCAAGCAATCCTTTGTATAAATCAAAACAAGACTGACAAAACAAACATTTCACTGCCCAAGACAATACTTCTCAGCTCAGTTAGTGGTCCCACAGCATGTACTGCTCAAGAGGAATACAGCCAAAATGGTATGGACTTCCCAAAGCAGCAGCAGCATTACTAAATGATCATGCTATACAAAGATCCTCAGAAATCAAGGTTGTTTTATTATATAACTTCTCCAAGAAGTATAGAGCAAAGTGTATAGAGGGGAATAAAGGACAGTAATACTAAGAAGTCCACTGGCAGATGAGAAATCTAAAACAGGGGCCAGGCACAGTGGCGCATGCTTGTAATCCCAGCGACTCAGGAGGCTAAAACAGGGGATTATAATTTCAAGGTTAGCCTGAGTCAGACTATCTAAAAATAAAAAAAAATAAATAAAAAGGTCTGGAGATGTTGCTCAGTGGTAAGCACCCGAGTTCAAGCCACAGCGCCAAAAAAAAGAAAAGAAAAAAGTGTGTATATGTGTGTGTGTATATATATATATACACACACACATATATATATTTATTTATTTATTTTGTGTGTGTGTTTATGTGTATATATATGTACATGTATATATATGTATATACACACACATAAACACACACACACACAAAATAAATATATAGGTATGTACTGCTTACCTAAAGTGAGAGCATACCTAGTCATCAACAAGTCAACAACTATATAACTATAAAGAATAAAAATTAAAATTAAAAAAGAACAGCCAACAATAACAGACTGCTCTAGGAAAACTATCTCACATGCACAGCTCGATCCTGAATCAATAATTATAAACTCAGTTTTCTTTTGTTTTTGAATATGCACCTTTCCTTCTATACATTAGTGTGACTATTTAAAGCAAAGTCTAGGTAATCTAGAAACTCAGGCAACCTACTGACATAATATTAACCCAAGGAAAACAAGCTATAGCTTAACTACCTTAACTAATATGACACTACCAAATCAAGCCAAAATGCTTGGACATCACTAATGCCTCAGGTATCATCTATCACTGTTGGATATTTTCTATTTACCAATCTCATGCCTGCTAGCTTATGACACATAACATTAAACAGGCCTGTGGAGCTGAATGTGAATCAAACATTGTTAGAAACATGTCCTCCAGGGCAATGAGTATGTATTAGAGGAGTGGTTCACCACTTTAAGAAATAATATTACTACCAACCTTAGTCTTGAATAGGGAAGCAAAATATTGTTATTTATGTTAGAAATTTGAAAGGGGAAAAAAATCACTATTTAAATGATAAATTATGCCACCATTACAAAACAATAGTTTTTGCTTTGTTAATCACACATTTTCCCCAGAAAATAACAAAACCATGAAAGTTAGTCATAATCTATGATTACTACTAATAGGTGTTTATGAAACAAAACTCCACACTTAACACAAAGTCATGCACTACATACTAATGATGAAAGTCTTGATGATCTATCTTTGAGAGTATCATACTGGATTTCAGGAAAAGATGAAGGATGGTTGTATTTCCAAAGTCAAGAATATAAAGAAGGGGGGAAAGTAACATTTGCAGGTAAAAATCCAGTATTATTTTAAAGACAAAAAAATCATTAAATACAAAAGCTATTACATTTGGATTAAAGAATTTTCTTCCCCTTAGTCTTTCCTAGCATAAGTTACTTCTGAACTGTATGTGTACTTACAACTCTATGTTCAGACATGGGCACAATGGCTTACATTTATAGTCCCAGCTACACAGGAGGCTTAGACAGAGAAAAGCTTGAGCCTAGGAGTTCAAGGCCAACCTGGGCAACAGAGCAAGACCCTGTCTCTTAAAATCCCCATCTCTTAAAAATTGTCAAAAAGAAACAATTTATTTTTCTTTCAAATATCAAATTCATAATCAGTAATAGTAAGATGATTCAATCTCAGTATATTATAGCACAAAACTACCTAAGGGAGACTTCAAATGTAAGGATTACATATACTGAAGTCAAGGATACTTTTATTTCCTATGACCTTTACTATCACCTCCCACTATTAAAAAATGGCAAAAGCAAGGAATGGACAGGCAATGAGGCAAGACTAAGCTTACAAAAGAACCACTGCAGCATCAAAATGTGGAGCATTCCCTTGGATCTATTCTTAAACACACACCTGATAAACTTCCTCAAGAAAATGGTGAACAAAATGAGAAACTTGGTCATAGCAAAAGAGGGAATGCACAGAATAAAATGCAAATCTGACATTAAATGTACATCAAAGAAAATAAACAAAATTCATGATAAAACCAGAAAACCCACAGTTCATGTAGGGTCCTTTAAAAAAATTTAAGGGTTGAGGAAGTAGCTTAATGGTAGAGTGCTTGCCAAACTACATGCAAGACACTGGGTTTGATCCCCAGCACTATAAAAAAATAAGTTTAAAAAAATAAAAACCACAAGTATAAAAATAAGATAGTATGTGTGACACCAAAATTTCAAATCCAAGAAAATGAATTAAATAGTAACTACACAAAATTGTGGTTTTCTAACATTATTTCTTAAGCATTCTAGCTTACATATTTAAAGTCATCTTATCCAGAAGATCAATGTATAAAACAAATGGCAGCATTGAACAAGTTCTTCAAGTAGTTTAAACACTAATTGTTGGGGTTTTTTTTATAAGTCTTTCCCCTTTATTTTATTTTATTTTATTTTTTATTTACTTATTGATTCATTGAACACAAATGGAGTACAGCTATTGTTTCACTGGTTGTACACAAAGTAGAGTCACACCATCTGTGCGTTCATACATGTACACAGGGCAATGGTATCTGTCACACATTCTGTTATTATTTTTACCCCCCACCCCATCCCCACCCCTCCCCTCCCTCTATGCTATCTATCCTTCTTCCATTCTTGCCACCCTTCCCCTCCCCCGCATTATGCATCATCATTCATTTATCAGAGAGACCATTCGGCCTTTGGATTTTGGGGATTGGCTGATCTCAGCATAACAGTCTAATTGTTGGTTTAAAAAAAAATCTTCATGGCTCTTACATCCATTTAGGATTTTATAAAATGCTAACCTGATCTAAAATTAAAATAATGTTTTCCTAATTACAGGTTACAACCCAGTCATGAAATCAACTTAAAGCTTTCAACTACCATTTTAAAAAATAATAGAGAAGATAAAATATTACCAAGTATTGAGCACAGTAAAAGTTAATATTATTTTAAGAAACTTTTGTTTCAATAATATTTTTTATATATTTATATATTCATATATATACATATCCAGGGATCTGCATGTATACACTGGATCATGATATAAAATGTATTTCTTATTTGCAAAGGCCACAATTCTAAAAAGTTTTAAATATGTTAGAAGACCAGATTATACAATCTAATTCTTAAAAAGCATTAAAATAATAGTTTGAACAGAACAAAGCCACTCTCTTCATGCATAATAAATTGGTCATTTACATCACAGATGGCAGAACCCTCAAGGTTAGGTGGAACAATTTTACCACTGGCTTAAAGCTATTAAAAATGTTGCTATATCAAGTATATGAGCAAATTATACACATTTGTGTGCTTTTTCTTTTATCCTGAAACTAGCAGAAAAACGAACAATAAGGAGTATTTTTATTACATATGTAACAAAATTTTCTAAAATGCATAAAGGTGTGCATTTGGTAAAAGATGTACAATGGTAAAATATAATTTTATGGTCAGAGATGTTTCTCAGAAAATAAAGTTCATTTTCTTTTTTTTCCTCTCTCTCTCTCTTTTTTTTTTTTTTTTTGGTGGTACTGGGGATTGAACCCAGGGTCTTGTGCTTGCAAGGCAAGCACTCTACCAACTGAGCTATATCCCCAGACCATAAAGTTCATTTTTTACAGAAGTTTCATTTACTTATTTTCTCAATTAAAATGTATTTAATAAAAAAAAAACTTTTAGTATAACTAAAATACCTTTAATTTAAAAAAAAAAGCCATGGCTCAAAAAAAATATTACTCAAGTCATGCCTCTCACATATAAATGTTTCTATTCTATCTCTTCAACAAGGTAAGTTCACTGAAGAGAAAGGTCACACCTTCTCATCGTCTTTGTTGCACCAATTGCATTTTACATAGGGTTTTAATAAGCCAAAATGAAATTTATCTGTTTCAATTGTTTCTCCAAAATATAATGCAGTTCAGCTGGTTTTAAAACTGCTGAGTCTATCTGGTAGGGAAATCCGTAATTTGAACTTAATAACTGCCATCAGAACAACTGGGCAAACGAAAAGAAATTTCCTTAAGTGAAAGTTGCTATTTATTTATTTATTTATTTGAACCAGGGATTGAACTCAGGGACACTCGGCCACTGAGCCACATCCCCAGCCCTATTTTGTTATGTATGTATGTATGTATGTATTTATTTATTTATTTATTTGTTTGTTTGTTTGTTTGAACCAGGGATTGAACTCAGGGACACTCGGCCACTGAGCCATATCCCCAGCCTTATTTTGTATTTTATTTAGAGACAGGGTCTCACTGAGTTGCTTAGGGCCTCGCTAAGTTGCTGAGGCTGGCTTTCAACTAGCAATCCTCCTGACTCAGCCTCCCAAGTCGCTTGGATTACAGGCGTGCGCCACCACGCCCAGCTGAAAGTTGCTATTTATGTTGTTTAAAAATAAATGATGTATCAAAGGAAGGAAAATTGAGGATATAAAGGATTCGAGCTAAAACATTTCCAAACTTGCTATTACAACCTATTTAAAAGAAAAAAAAATCTTCCAACTTTCAAGAGACACCTGCCTGAAAATTTTCATATGAAAACAAAAGAGAAATAAAGTAGAGCAAAAAGGTTGCAGAAATAAAATTCAGCAAGTGTCAGTTTTTATCAGAATGCATCCATTACTCAAACCCCAGGACACTGAAAAATCAACAATGAATATATAATACTCTAACATCACACATTTTTCTGGATTACACACCATGACATCTCTCCTTTTGGGTGTACTGGTTCGGCTCCAATGTGTTCCAGTAATATCCTTTGATGGGTTCTTTAGTGAAATTAAACAGTGTAGCAGTAAATGACAAAATACAAATAATAAGCATCCTTTAAAAACTAAATTCATTAAAATTTTATCAAGAGTATTAACATATAAATAGGAACTAAATACATATAACAGTAAAAATCTCTACCAAAGAGAAATAGCAATTATTCCTCCTAGTGTGATTCAAGATCATTTCATTTTCTAATTTTGAATCTCCACCTTATTGTCCTCTTGCATTTCAATATGCAAACCAATGCCCAAGCATTTCCACCCCATCTTCAGTACTGGGAACTGAACTCAGGGTACTTTAATACTGAATGACATCCCTGTCCTTTTAATTTTTAATTTTGAGACCAGGTCTAAGTTGACCAAGCTGGCCTCAAACTTGTGATCCACCTGCCTCAGCCTCCCGGGTTGCTAGGATTACAGGCAAGCACCACGGAGCCCGTCACAATCAAACATTTTTAAGATTATTTTTTTAAGACAGTCACTAATGTTCCACACTGCTAATGATCTCATCATTACACGTAACTAATAGATACAAATGGTCTCAATAATAAATGAGGCTTTGATTTATTCTCCCTCCCTTAACCCTACCATTCACAGTCTTGAACTAATTTTGCTTTATTTTTTTAAAATACTGAATATTTATAATATTAACACCAACATTTCCAGCTCAAACAGCTTCTGGCAAGCCACCTTTCAAAAAGGTAATATCTGAAAGGTTACTAGACAAAAGGAAAATTCAAAGTACTAAGAATACAACATAAAATCATAAATGTATCTGCCTCACATCCAGGTCCTACTAAGGCTCATACATCAAATATGAGGTTCAAAAAAGTATTAGACCTTATAATACACAGCTCATAAGTAAACTTTTTTTAAAAAAATAAAGGGCAAAGAAATAGCAGGACCTCAAAATTACATGGGAAAGCAGAAGAAAATTTGGGCCAGCATTTTGAGCCAGTATTGTATTTGTACAGAGGACAAAAGTTGTTTAACATATTCAGCTTAACAGATATAGTAAAGTCATTTTAAAAAGCAAATAATCAGGGGCTGGAGGTGTAGCTCAGTGATAGAGTATATATTTAATGGGTTAAGGCCCTGGGTTTAATCCCTGCCCAGCACCCCGCTCCTCCCCACCAAAAGCAAACAATCTGATGAAAACTTAGAACAACCAATATTACCTAGTTAAAACAGGAAAAAACTTAATTATATTTCTTTTAAACAATGTTATTAGTGAGCATTCAGACTTATTTCTGGGAAACTACATATCTCAAGTGTGTTTAATGTGTACACTTAGAGATAATAGAGTTACCACAGTCTCCTCGAGGGAGTAGAACTTCTATTACTCTTCAAGTTCACACATATATTGACTTTTTTTAAATATTGGGATCTTTATCCCATAGTAACAAATTTTCATTAATTATTATGGTAGGAAAAAAAAAAAAAAAAACAACTGACCAGGTACAATGGTACACACCAATAATTCCAGCAATTCAGGAGGCTGAGGCAGGAGGATCACAGGTTTGAGCCCAAGCCTCAACAATTTAGAAAGAACCTCAATAACTCAGCAAGACCCTGTTTCAAAATTAAAAATAAAAGTGTTGGGGATGTCATTCAGTGGTAAAGTGCTTCTGGGATCAATCCCTAGTACCAGTTATCCTTAAATTTGTTTAATAAAATTATTTCCACCAAAAACTAACAAATAAAAAAATCAACCTCATTACAGACACTCTAGGTAAATAATACCCTAGCAGCTTAATGATAGATACCTTTTTTTTTATTTGTAGATTTGGCACCTACTTTAAGCCAAACTTAGTAGATTTTGCCTTTTAAGTTGAACTAATATAATCAAGTTTCCCTAAGCTCATACAAACTTACAAAAAAAAACCAAAACCTTGATACCATGTGAAAATTCACACTATAAACATAATTGAAAGCAAAGTAAAAAGTCATACATTAAAAACAAGGAGGGATTATTTTCATAGCCCTTGACACTCAACTTTGAAGCACTTGTTAATTCATTACAAGATTCTTTTCAAAGTATTAAAGGGGAAAAAAAAGTATCTCCAAGGAAAAGCATGAAAAAAACCCACTTATAAGCCACTGATTATCTTGTATTTCCTTGAAGATTTGTTAATATTCTTAAAAGTCTAAAATTTGTAACTAACCAAATATTTACAATTCAAAAATTAGCTTACAAACTTACGCTAAAAAAGTAGATTACATTTACCAAACAGAAACAACTAGCACGATAAACTCTTTATGAATAGAAAGATGTCAATAACTAACATCTCAGAACACATTTATATTATTATACATTATACAGGTGGGAAGAAAAATTAGAGTTAGGGGAAAGTAATATAAAAATTAATTTTACTATATACTATATATATGTTATGTAAACATATATTATGCATTACGTATATATATATATATACATATATATATATATGGCATTATCACTGTGCAAATTAAAAGCATTGTTTTACCATTTAAAGCAAAATTCCCTAAGAAAAGATGAGTGTTTCAGTGCAATATGCAAGTCTTTAAGGAACAAATTCTCATTTCTTTTGATTTTTAACGAGTTATTCTAAAAACCCAGAACATTCTATAAACTGTTAATCAAAATACCAAAGCACAATTCCCATACATATGACAAATAATTTTTTAAATCAACAGCTCAAATTTTCCATGTAATAAAATTGTAATTAGTTACCCAAGCCTCAAAGCTACTTCCCATTTAAAAAATTATCACTTTTTAAAATATGAAAGTAGGAGAAACCTAAAAGTCAGACCCCAAGCAGATGTTATTCTATAAAATCAATCTTATTATTTTGTGATAATTTTCTGAAATCAAAAGACCTTCTATAGAAAAATAGACATATTAATAGATGAAAATATTCAAGATTTTAGAAATGATTTACTTGTGGCAATAATTTGAGAGAAAGCATCTTTTTTTTCCAATGAAAGAACTTTGCCAGTATTTCTACTTTTTTTAAAAAAGGCAAAGGAATATGTGAACATTATCTGATTGTTTATATAATCACTGATTCTGAAGAAAGCTTGCACATAAAAGATTTGCTATTACGGTGTGTAAACAACTTAAAATACCAACCCTGTGACTGCCAAGACTTCGAAGGGACAATGTATCCTCAACTCCCTGATAAAAATAAAAATAAACATAGTACAAATTTGTGAGTGACTACATTAAATTGATGAGGAAAAACATCAGGGACAAGTTTAAGGATTATTACACACCAGATAAGAACGGTGATGACCGGACCGGTGGGAATACCTGGCCCTTTCGGAATCTTCCTGAGAAAGGAGAAAGTACATGGAAGGTTATTCACTGAACAGGTATTTATCAGAAAAATGGAGCAAAAATCAGTCAGTTAACAGTACAACAACATCTTAGTGCAGGCAGGTTTGGACAATTTCTGCTTCAAAAGCTGAGTTTGTGGCAGTTGCATGCTTTGGTTGGAAAGCAGAAACAATGTTGGCAATTTTTTCTTTTATCATATGTATGTACATCAAACCACATGTAAGATAATATCTACCCATGACCAAGAGAACTCAATACACCAAGATAAAAACATAAAGTTATATTTAACAAACAGACTTGAGCTCAGCATTAAAAGTAGGTGTTTGGGCTGGGGATATATCTCAGTTGGTAGAGTGCCTGCCTCGCAAGCACAAGGTCCTGAGTTCAATCCCCAGCACCACCCAAAAACAAACAAACAAACAAACAACAACAAAAAAAGTAGGTGTTTATCCAAATGTGATGGCACACACTGTAATTCCTAAGGAGGCTAAGACAGAAGAATGACGAGTTTGAAGCCAGCCTTGGGAACTTAGTAAGACTATCCCAAATATAAAAATGGGCTGGGGATATAGTTCAGTGTAGAGGCTTCAATCCCTAGTACCAAAAAATAAAAACAAAAACAAAAAAAGTAAAAGAAAAAAAAAATCTTATACTTAGAAGAAATTACATAAATATTTTAGAGTTGGTTAAGTTATCTCAAGTCATGCCTTAAGTGATCGATCTATAAAGACTGACTATGGCCTAACATTAGTTGATTAAATCATATATAATTCTGAATTTTTCCACATTCAGTTATTAGCAATGGAGCATTAAAGCCTGACACATTTGAAATCAAACAGTCCCAAGAACACAGTCACCTGAAAACCAGAAGCAATTTCTGATCTTTCTTAATTTCAAAGTTGAAAGTACTAAAGTAATTTACACTAACTAAAAATCTACACAAAATGTCTAAGTGGGCTCACTTCTGTCAATATCTACACTATCTTTTCCAAAAACAATCAATGCAACAACACCCCGTTGGCAATCCAGCATGATCCAGCATAAGTAGAACATTCATTTCAAAACAGAAATGGTAATTCAACCAAAACGTAACAGTATGATGTCTCATTTTGCTCATGATCTGAGTATACCCCAAAATATCCTGGTTGACATATGCTATGTTCATTGTCACATTTGATCAAGTTTGTTCTGAAGTGTGTTCATAAGCACCATTATGGTTCAATGTTTCTGTCTCCAATCGGGTGTTCTGATCTTTAGATTCACATTTTCTCCTATGCAGCAGACACATAGAATCTGCAAGGAACCAAGCCTATTTCTTCTTTTTCTTTATCCAGATACACCACAAAAGTTTGGGGGACGTATGCATTAGCCTGGCAGGGTATATAGCTTAAATAATAATCAATTTCAGGCTGGTTAACTTGGTTAGTTTAACTAACCTAGAGGCAAGATTATTCTACATGAACCTCTCAATGTTACTTGGGGTATTAGAGTAACATTCAAGGTTTAATTTCCAATCTTCACTTTTTGTTAGCCTTTCTTCTCACTGTACCAACCACATAGGAGTACCTATAAAAAAATCTAAAAAGCATATTCCATCAAAGATGCAGCAAACAGATGAATTTATATTCATTTTCAATTATTATTATTCTAAATTATTATTATTTTAAATTAATTAAAATACCTTATGAAGTTCAGATATACCTCTATATTTAAACAGCTTTTTTGGCTGGGGGTGTGGCTCAGTAGAACACTTGCCGAGCAAGCATGAGGCCCTAGGGTCAATCCCTAGCACCACAAAAAAATAAACAGCTTTTCATTTAGCTCCATTGTTGAAAGCCCTGCCGAAAGAGATTTCAGAAGACTGTAAAGTAAAATGTAACTCCAAAAGAGGACAGGCAATTTGAACAGAGAATATAGTTCATTCCCATAGTCATAAACTATACCTTAAATAAGCACTACCCAATAGTCCTTTCTGTGAGAATGAAAGTGTTCTTTATGTGTGCTCTCTAAATGATAACCAACAGCCAAGTCTATGATAACCAACAGTCAAGTCTGAGTACGTGAAACTAAATTTTACGTTGTATTTACTTTGGGTCAATTTAAATTGAAGTTTGACCAGGCATGGTGGCACACGCCTGTAATCCAAGCGACTTGGGAGGCTGAGTCAGGAGGATCGCTAGTTGAAAGCCAGCCTCAGCAACTTAGCGAGGCCCTCAGCAACTCAGTGAGACCCTGTCTCTAAATAAAATACAAAATAGGGCTGGGGATGTGGCTCAGTGGCCAAGTGTCCCTGAGTTCAATCCCTGGTTCCAAAAAAATAAATAAATAAATAAATTGAAGTTTGATCACCTACACATGACTAGTGGCTACCATTACTGAAGAAAACTTCTCTAAACCTAACTAAAAAACAAAAGTTCAGGTAAAACAGTAAGCAATTTCAAAGAAATTTTTATTACACCAAAAACATTCAAAACCCCTGTTTAACAACCCAAAGGTCTACCAGGTATCTACCAAGAGTCTGCCAAACAGCACTCCTCGTATCTTGAAAATTTTTGCATAGTGGCAAACACAAGGGAAACAGAAGGAAACCCTTGTATAAAAGACTCTGGTAGGGGCTGGGAATATAGCTCAGTTGGTAGAGTGCTTGACTCACAAGCACAAGGCCCTGGTTCAATCCCCAGCACCACAAAAAAAAAAAAAAAGACTCTGGTAATGACTCTAGAATTACTTTTAAGAGCTCAAAGGGTCCTTAGAGACCATCCAGTCTGATCCCTTCATTTTACAGGAAAGAAAGTTATAGCACAGAAGGATTAAGTAAGAATCTGCAAGGTCATAAAGCTGGGACAGGCATACAGATCCTTGGGTTCACCAGACCACTGAGCCATAAAGATACCATCCCACAGCAGCTAATTCTTCATTAATTACACAGCAGAGGTGGGGAGAAAATGGTAAGGGATTCTGGTTTTTACTCAAGATTCCTCCTCAGGAAGAACAAAAAGCTTTATCTCCCAGGTATTTCTAGAGTAGGATTTATATTGCCAATGGCTTTCCTTGAATTAACAGTACCAGTGGCCAAATTAAAAAAAAAAAAAAAAAAAAACCAAAAAACAAAAACAGCAAACTGTTTTTAGGAACCAATTACAAGGCAGAGTTTCCCCTTCTTGCAGACAAGGAAAGCAATACACACTGTCATTACTCCAGGCGTCTTCCTTAGGACTAAAGAAACCTGAGTTAACAGAATGATGTCCTAAAAGGTGGATGTATATTTGTTCCAAATGTTCTGGTAAATAATGTTTTAATAAATTTAAAGTCAATTAATGAAAATAAAACATATTCTGTTTTTTAAAAGTTCACTTGAAGTAAGGGTAAAATGGTTTCATTAAAAGAAAACCACAGGTGAATACCAGGCTATCTTCTGTCAACAAATAACATTTACTAAGTTGGGGCTGGAGTCACTCCTGTTTCAAATTAGACAATATTAGAAACTGCATCTACTCCTCCAGACATACCCCAACATGCTGATTATAAAGACATCTGATTTAAAGTCAGAATGATTAGGTTCATGGAAAGTTGGCTAAGACTAACTGGAGGCCCAGGAAAACAGACTCTTCTCTTCCTGGTTGTGTTTTGTGAACTACTGGCAGCTGTGGCCCTCTCTTGTACCTTCAAATTCCAGCTCTGCCAAGTACTAGGCAAGAAATGTACTTTACCAATCCTTTATCTTCTCATTTATAAAATGGAGATGGTGTTACCTGTCTTAAATGTGTCTCACAGTGTGGGTACACAGTGATTTCTCAAGTTAGCGTCACTGCTGAGCTGCACATTCTTGTTTGTGTTCCCTATTCACACCCCAATGAACCAGATTCACACAAAAAAGTATTAAAATTAGGGGAGATTTTCATGGTCCTTGAACATACAAATTAAATATTAGACTTAACATATGCTTTTCTCTTTTGTTTAATTTTTTTGTGTCTGCCCTATGACACTAAAATCTTTGGCAATTTAATTTTGGAATTAGAATACACAATTTAAACAACAAATAAAGCTAATATTTCCTTGGAAAATTTGCAATTAAGTGATTTGTTTTATTCACACAAAGCATTCTCATTGCATTAACAGTAATACTAACCCATTTATATGCAGAAGACACATTAAATAAGTTAATTAGGCTAGCTTTAGTAACAAGCAAGAACAAACTCCACTCCAAAATAAAAAACACATCCATAAGGAATCATGCAATTTAAAGTTACTATGCATCTTTTTTCTTTCTTTTATAAAACAATATCTCAATGAGAATTATGATAAAGTTTTAAGTTCAAAGGTCATTGCCATCATAAATATTTTAGTTTTGGTTACACCTTAAAATGCTGCTATCGGAGAGATTTGCTTATGGAAATTGCTTGTTTATCAGCAATTAGACAGTGGTTTTTAACCCTTTAGGAGTCACAGACTTTCTCTGATGATAAAAATACCTATAAGTACTTCCCATAAAAATTCATATACTTCTGGTCTGGGGGTATTCAGGAAAAAGAGTATTTGCCTAGCACACTCAAGACCCTGAGTTCAATCCCTAGCACTATCAAAAAAAAAGAAGAAAGAGGGCTGGGGATATAGCTCAGTTGGTAGAGTGCCTGCCTAGCAAGCACAAGGCCCTGGGTTCAATCCCCAGCACCACAAAAAAAAAACAAAAACAAAACAAAAAAAACTACACATACTTTCAATGTCTACACATACTTCCAAAAGTCTGCATGAGATTTTAAGGCTTTATATTCCACCTCCCAAATCTAGTCACATACCAAGTTCAGAACCCTTATAAAAAAAGACTATCAGGGAACTGATAAACTTTGAAAAACATTCAAATTTAGGAGTGATTCACAATAACTTTCTTCTGGTTTACGAATTCCTTTTAGAGCTAACAAACTTGGAAGTCGTGATAGAGGACTTGGAAAGGAACTGAAAGAGTTGAGCTAAAAAGAATAGTATTCAGAGAATATGGAAGAATGACTTAGCTCATCTCTTAATGGAGACCCAGGGGACCCAGTTTTTTAAAGAGGATGGGGAGAAGGAGGGATATGAAACAGAAAAGGACAAATCCATGAAAAGAAGACAAGCATTCATTTACTTAGTCTTTCTTGTTCAGGGGCATTCATGAAACGAAAGTGAAGCTGCTGATGACAACAGAAAATGGATGGATTCCAAGTACACATTTGGTTCACTTCAGACAGAATATTTTCTGACCTTTAGGTTCACACAGGCCAAACACTTCTACTTTGCAAACCATTAGTCAATGTTTTACTTCAAAACTGCATTATGTCAGCAACTTATCACAACATGCAGGACAGGCAATTCTGGCCTACCAGCCACTTGTGAATCTGTCCCCATTTCTGGTCAAAGGAATGATGAGAGTGCTACAAATGCAAAAATTTCATAATCTGAACAGTTTCCAAAATACTGTATTCTCCAAAAAATTCTTATTCGTATATATTTGCCCAAAAGAACAATGATAGGTGGCTCAAAGTTATACATTCAAATATAGAAATAGTTCAATAATAGAAATAGTTCAACAATAGAAACACATGGTTCTCTGAAGTTTAGAAGATCATAAATAGAACTTATATTTAATAACTGTCTCCTATATATTATTTAGTAAAATCCTATGAAAGACAATGAATTGGGGTTGTGGTTCAGTGGTAAGAGTGCTTGCCTCGCATGCATGAGGCATGGGGTTCCATCCTCAGCACCATATAAATAAATAAAATAAAGGTATTGAAAAAAAAGAGTGCATTGTAACATTTCCATTTTCAGTCAAAGTTTATATTCAATATTTGAAACTATGAGGTTAAAAAAATTAGCAACATCAACTATTTTTGTTTCTGAACTGTGATACAACACAGAATACATAAATTTCTTTTTAACTCACTAGCAGAAAATTCACCACTAACATTAAAAAAGTGCTTAATATTTCCCCACAACTGTTTCCCCCTTTGTACTAACACCACATCAAAAATATTTTAATGGGGATTTTTAGGGCCAAGCCAATATCAGAAGGAAAGCATAAAGAGTATTTCATTTCAGTCAGTTCCATTTTCATAAGCCTTTTTCTGCTTTTTTTTCTGATGACAAAAGCATATTGAAAATTGGTAAACTATGGGAAAAAAAGGTATATAAAATCAATTACAACTCCAACACAGTCAAACCAAACTACTGACAATAATCAATATTCTTTCTAGATTTTGGTCCTACAGATAGGTACTAGTTTTTGTAACACAAAACTGGTTTTATAGTTTCACTTGGGTTTTTTTCTTTCATTTTCTTACATGAAGATTTTTAATGATTATTAAATATGTTTCAAAATTATAAGATTGAATCATTTGTCACTGTTTCATTATATAGATATCAAAATCCAAATACTAAAAAAAAAAAAACAAAAAAAAACACACATAGCAAGTAAAGACTATTTTATGTTTCAAAAGGAATCAGATTCATATCAGAATTAAACTAGCCAAGTATTGATTTTTGGGGGGAATGAGCATGAAATTAGGGTTCTATTTCCCCAAATTACCTCTTTTTGTTGTCGTTCCAGTTCTCTCATGCGTATATCTCTTGCCTCTGCCCGGGCAGCGCGTTTTGCTGCCAACCTTGCCTCTGCCTGAAAAGTAATGTAAAACTCAGCATTACAAAAGAAAAACAAAAACAACTTGTACACCACATTTGAAGACATGAAGCAAATGGGACATTACTTTCTAGAAGAGGGTAGGGAGATAAGATATCATCTATCAGCAAGTCTGACCTCTTCAATCAACTTTAAACATCTGTTTCTCTCTCTGGTTCCAAAGTCTCTCCTCAAAGCTAGGCTCTTACCTTTAGTTGCCTACACTGCTTACACATTTAACACATTTCAAACAGTTCATTATACATCTCTCCAAAATGATCTTTCTTCAGCATTTCTTTCCCCATCAATTTAATCACACAAAACTAGAAATTTCAGAACCAGCTACTATTTCATTTTGGATATTGCCAATATTTGGTCTCCAAATGATACCAATTCTCTGTCATTGGATATCTCTCAAACCCTACTTTTTTCAGGACACTACATACATTCTTTCTGTCTCTTTTCCCAGCCTTGCCATTTCTTAAATTGAGATATAATTTGTGTATTATCCAATTCACCATTTAAACAGGACCTACCAGCACTTCTCTATAATCCCAGCTGTTCAAGAGGCTAGGCAGGATGATAACAAGTTCAAGAGCAAGACTCTATCTCAGAAGAAAATAAAAAAGGTTGGGGGACTGGAGATGTAACTCAGTGATAGAGCACTTGCCTAGCATGTGCAAGACTCTGGGTTTAGTCCCCAGTACCAATAAATAAATAAATAAAATTCACTATTTGAAAGAATACATTCAGAGGTGTTTAATATATTCACAAGGATGTATAATCATCACTACTAACTCAAGGATATTGTCATCACCCCATAAAGAAACTCTGTATTCATTAGCCATTCCCCATCACACCTTGTTTCCAGCTCCCTGCAACCACCAAACTATTTTCTAATTAATCTACTTTCTGAATTTGTTCATTCTGACTATTTCATATAAATGAAATTATACAACAAGAACACATCTCTTGCCTGGACTTACTCTAACTGCTTCCAAATCCATCTTCCTATCTCAAAGAATCTGCCCTATAATGCACCTAACATACTTCTGATCATGTCACTCAGCTGTGTAAAATCCCCCACCTGTTCCCTACTATTAATGGTTAAAGCAAAAACTCCAAGGAACAATGCAAAGAGAGAGAAAAAAGGAGAAAAGAGGTAAACACAGAAATAAGGCTACTCATAGTAAGGTCTCCACCTTATTTCCCAGAACTTGTTCCATATGGACCAGGTGCATCCTTACCTCTGTCTGCCTGGACTCTACTGTGTCCTATTAAGCATCTCAGACTATCTGGCAGGAAGTACTCTCCCTTTTCTCTGATTTAGTTAAAAATACTACCTTCTATGAAGATTTCCCCCATTCCCTCTTTCAAGAGCAATATTCTATACCCATGCCTCTACTGTGGCTTTATTAAATCATATTAAAATTGTAAGGTTCCATCATCCCACAACTTTCATACTTCAATGTCTGCTAAATAAACAAATTTCAGGCCATAGGCCAGAGTCACAGTTAGGAAATGAGATAAGGAATAACTGGATGCATCCCATGAAACCTTAAAATCTTCTCTCTGGTTTCTATCTTACAGGTTTCCTCTGTCCTTGGTCACATCCTAATTCTGATTCAGATTATTCCCTCCGATAACTACAGTAGTCGCTTCTTTCCATTTTATATTTGTGCCCAAGTCTCAAAATAAGAGACTCAGATAATGTTTAAAAGGATCTACTATGTGTAAGCAATTATGTGAGGTGATTAAAATACAAAGTAGGAAATGACATTGCTGCACTAAATCAGCTCACAAAGTTAAGGGAGATAAACACAAGGCTTACAGGGAACAAAGCATGCAGGAGACAGAAATTAGTTTTAGTTTTTTGTTTTGTTTTGTTTTTATGTGGTGTTGGGGAATGAACCCAGTACATCACACATGCTAGGTAAGTGCTCTACCACTGAGCCACATCCCCAGCCCCAAGAAATTAGTGTTACCTAGCAAGGTCACAGAAATCGTCTAAGGAGAGGAGTTTAATAGTTAACTTCTATTTAACTCCCCCAATTTTGTCCATTTCCAACTCTGCTTAACTGGCTTTTTAATATCAAAACCCATGCAAAATAAATTACAACTCACAGACCCTTATGTGATAACCACTAACATGTCCATAGCAAATAGTATTCTCACATAAATTTTACATTGGCATTTATCTTTTAAAAACCTACATTCTGCTTCAAGTTATCTGTCTTCTTTACCACTCTGGACTATTCTTCCTAGAGTTTGTATTTTATAGAAAAAGACTCAGAGGCTAACTTATACACCAATAGATAACAAAAAATATTTTTAAACTACAAAGTAACAAAACTTGCAAATCCTTTCTAATGTATAGTCATGGCAATAAGCAGGAATATTCATTTCCATGTGCATCAGCTTTGTAGCCTCTTTAGAAATTCAACTCAAAAATGCCTATTCCATCCTTCTAGGATCTATCACCAATTCTTCACACTGATACTAAAATGAGACTTCCTAACAAAACTTTAATTATAGATCATCAGAATCTATTCTTTAATAAGACTTCTTCCACAACAAAAGGGAACAGAAAAAACTTGGGCTCCAAAGACAAACCCTCTTTCCTTGCTTCCTTAGTTAATTTTATCTAAAACTCAGGTATTATCTCCCTTGTAGACGGTATTGAAGAGACGCCACTAAGCTGCATGCTTTAAAAGCAGCAAACAGAATTTATAAAACTCCTTTATCTGATTCTCTCTACACATTGTTACCACATAATAAGTATAGCAAGGAATCAAGGCAGATTCCTACCTACTAGACAAAACATGTACTCTATAACTGATCACTTTTAAATAGAATTTTTGAGTACATAAAACATACTTCTAGGAAGCATACTAGCTTTTCACCTCAGAATACAAAGGCATGAAAGAACTGTTTTGGATTCATTTTTACCATGTTCCTCACACAAAAAAAACAAATGGAACACAACTTTAAGTTAAAAATGAAGTTAAAAAACTAAAGTCAGAATGACCATTTGGTTGAATAATTCTACCTATGGATATATATGTATATATACACAAAAGAATTAAAAGCAGAGCCTCAAAGATATTTGTGCAAGGTTCACAGCAGCATTATTCACCACAGCCAAAAGGTAGAAACAATCTAAATGTTCATTAGTGGATAAAAAATAAAATTATGTTTTATATATATAATGGAATATTACTCAGCCTTTAAACAGAACTTTTGATGCATGCTAATATGGATGAGCCTTGAAAACATGATAAATGAATTAAGCCAAACACTAAAGGGCAAATATTATATAAGTAATCAAATTCATAGAGACGAAAAAGGATGGTGGTTTGCCAAGGGCTGAGGGGGAAATATAAGGAGGAGTTATTAGTTACTAGGTACAGAGTTTCAGTACTAAAAGATGCTTTGGAAAACAATTTAGTACTTCCTCAGAAAGCTAACCAGAGTTGTCATACGACCCCCACATCCATCTCTAGACATGTACTTATGAGAAATGAGAACATATACACAAAATGTTCACAGCAGCCTTATTCACAAAAGTCAAAAAAAGCAGAAATATCCCTAATTTCTATCAACTGATAGAAATGATGATTGGATAAACAAAATGTGAGATAGCCATACAATGGATAAAACACTGATACAGGCTGCAACATTGATAAACCTTGACAACATGTTGCTAAGTGAAAGAAGTCAGACATAAAAGACTACATGCTGTATGATTCTATTTATTTGAAATGTCCAGAATGGGCAAATACATTTACACAGAAAGCATATTACTGGTTGCCAGCAGGGAAAGGAGGAGAAAGGGAGTGACTGCTAACTAAGAAGTAGTTCTTTTTGGGCTCATGAATCATTCTACAATTAGATAAGGTGATGGCTGCATATCTTTATGAATATTCTAAAAAGCATGAAATATTCTAAAATGGTGAATTTGTTAGTATCTGAATTATGTCTCAATTTAAACTTTCCTAAATAGATGAGACTGAATACATTCAATAAATTCAGAATCCTTAATAATATACATTTTGAATCCCAAATAAGATGGTAGAACATATAGCATTTCTGAAACTGGACCACATTATGGAATAAACCCTAAATAATTCTTTAAGCATCATGCTCCAGGAACACAGTCTAGACAATGATTGAGCTTATGGCAATATATCAGGATCGAATTCAAACTGTACTAAAATCTGTTCAGGATAGATTTGTCTTTGTTCTTTATAAAATTAACCAATATTAATAGAATAATCTCATAATCAAAACCCCAAACTTTCCAGATAATAAGGAAGATGGAACCTAACTTAATATAACTACCATTTTCGAGCACTTATTGGCAAGGCTAGATGCTTATTTTCTTTGTTCTTTTAATACACAAAATAATCTTTGTTGTTGTTGTTTTGTTTTTTGGATTTCTTTTTTCCATTGCTTTTGTAGGGATTGAACTCACGTCCTGGTGTACGACAGACAAATGCTTTACCGCTGAGTTATATCCCCAGCCAAAATAATCCCTTGAGGTATAGCAAGGGCCAGTTTCATCTGGCCAGCAAATATTGGAGCCAAGATCCACATCCTAAGAGTTTTACTCCAGTTCACACTCTTAACGATGCTGTCACACCTGTATCTGTATACTCCACGTCTGAGAACATACCCTTAGACAAATCATAAAAGTTTGCTTTGGGTGAGTTATCCTAGGATTTTCAACTTAGCACAGATCCTCTCTTTTCTGTGAAACTATACTATTCTGGTTCTATTATTTCTTTGACCCCACCTTTACTACAAATGTACATGTCCTTTTGCTGTACACAGTCTTTCCTTTCATCTTCTTACTCTGCAGTTTCAACAATCAGTCAATGAGAATGACTTAAATCTTGCAACACAAACTGACTTCTCTACCAAAATCAAACCTTATATTTCTAATTTCTAATGGATTTTGTCAGCAACAAAAACTTAGATTGAATGGAAATAGCTTCACTTTCCCCTGTGAAAAGGCTTTGCCTCTATTTCCACATTCCAGAAAAGGAACGTTTGTCACCCCTATCAAACCCAGGGTCTCAGGACCTCCTACCTCCTCATCTAGTCTTCCTTTATAATATTCCTTGAATCCATCCTTTAATTTCTATTCATAGTCTCCCCCATCTTCCCACTTTCACCTGGAGTACTTAAACTTTCCTAATTCTTTTTTCTTTTTTGATAGCAGAGATTGAACCCAGGTGTACTTACCCACTGAGCCACATACCCAGCCTGGGTTTTGTTTTGTTTTGTTTTTTGTTTTTTTGTTTTGGGACAGGGTCTTGCTAAGTTGCTTAGGGCCTTAACAAATTCCTGAGGATGACTTTGAACTTTGGTGATTCTCCTGCCTCAGCCTCCCAAGCACTGGGATTACAGGCATGCACCACTACATCCAGCTCAAGTTTTCTAATTTCAATTTCTCCATGTCAGCTCTCCTCCCTTCCTTGCTAGTCCACACTACATGCTGTTGAATTAATCTACCTGAAACACCAAGGAAAAGCAAGGTAAAACATCTCAATGCCAAATATCATAAACCACAATATATAGTGCACATTATCCAAAAGCATTCTTAAGCTTTCTGAATTCTGAATTTGGATTTTGTAACCACTTCAGTTAAATAAACATAGGAGAACAGGTTAAAATAAACATGCCTGTGGCTCCTAGTGGCATTCCAAATCAAAGGCTCATCTGAGGATAATTAATTCTATTATAAGCCTTTCCTCCCTCAACCAATACATCTACAAGTAAGGAGAAACATATCCAATCTGCTGAGCAGTGCTCACTATTTTCTTTGGATATCATCCATAAATTGGATTTCATTTGGGACTACTATTCAAGAGGAAAAAAAATACATATGTTTATCTTTTTAAAAACTTATAAACATACTCAATACTATAAGTTGAGTACTGTCCATCAAGTACATACACAATGTATCGCATCTCATAAACCACAAATATATAAGCATATTTTTTCAAGAATACATATTCTTTTTTTTTTTTTGGAACCAGGGATTGAACTCAGGGACACTCGGCCACTGAGCCACAACCCCGGCCCTATTTTGTATTTTATTTAGAGACAGGGTCTCACTGAGTTGCTTAGGGCCTTGCTAAGTTGCTGAGGCTGGCTTTGAACTCACGATCCTCCTGACTCAGCCTCCCAAGTCACTTGGTGCGCCACCACACCCGGCTACATATTCTTAAGTATACAATGAACCAACCCCACAGGCTTTTAGAAACAAAAGAGACACTGTGTCACAACAAAAATGTGTAGCCTGTTTTCAAGTAAATAGGAAGAATATTTCCAAGAAATATAAAGGTCATCATTATTGGTAGGAAAAGTTCTAAAACTTCATCAGTCCAGTTATTCTAGCCCTAATGCTTTTAGGATTTCCTCTCCTGTGCCAATGCTTTTTCATAACAAAAGGAATCTCGAGGCATAAAGGACGCATTCTATCCACACCTGCCCAAGCTTCCAAAAGACCTCCCAATCTTGGTACACTTCCTTTTGACTTTCTCTGTCATTCCACTAGAAGAGCTGCCCCGCGTCCTATTATTTCAGGTCAAAGATGCCCAACCCCCCCACACACATTCTCAAACACTTCTCTACGCCATGATATGAGCTTCACCTTTCTCAGGGACCTTACCCTATCATCTCTCTCCTTAGTCTTTACTTTCTCCTTCTATTGGTTCCTTCTCCTCAAAGGTAGGTTCAAAGTCTATGTCATTTTTAAAAAGCAGAACACAACAAAAAAATCCCATCATAGTTAATTCTACCTTGTGCTATTTACAGCCAGTTTTTCTCACACCTCCCTCCTCACTTGTCACCCTCTTCAAATGACAGTATGGCTTCTGTCCAAATTACTTAACTGAAATCGTTCAAGGAAAGGTCACGAACAACCTCTAACTACCAAACCCAGTGGAATTTTTTAAATTCTCATCTCATTTGTCCTTTCTGGACTTCTGATGCCATTAATCACTCATTTGCTTCTTAAAATTCTCATCTCCTGACATTCTGCAATACCAGTGGCCACTGGTTTTCCCCTTTACTCTCTGACCACTCTTCCCCCAGAATACTTCATGGGCACATTCTTCTCTGTTAGGTCCTTAAATTTGAAATATAACCAAAGCTTCCAGGCTTGATCTGCTCTTTTCATTTTAGGTTCTCTTCTGGGGGATAGTCATACCCTTCAAATCTTTGTATCCAAGACAGACCTTTCTCCCACAATTCTGATCTAACTGGCTATCAAAAACAAGAGCTGTCCCTCCACCCACTAGAACCTTGGACTCAAAAAATCCCTCATTTAATTTATAATCTTTCCTTTAAACTTCCACTTCCTTTTTATATTGCCCTTCAAATGTTCCATTAGCCAAAATATGAAATATGAATTATGAGGCTTCTTCCCTTTTTTATCCTCCTTCCATATTCACTTAGTCTCACCTACCTCGCCCCATTAAGTTCCTAATCTCTTGATTATTTCTTCTATCCCAACTTTCCATTCCCACTGTCTCTGCTTTAATTCACACTCTGACCACCTCTCACCAAGATCAGTAAAGCAGCTTTCTGTTTTCTTGCCTCTCAGCAAGGTGGATAAGGTAATTATACTGTAATTGAAATTTGGTAAGGTATGTACCCTTTAAGTGGTCCCCACAGCACTCAAAATCAAATGTAAACTCCTCGGCACAAATACTTTCCTGATTGGTCCCTGCTTCTTCCCCAGCATCATCTCCTCCCATTCCCCAACTCTTCTCTAGCAGCATGAGAAGCTACTATTCTGGCAGTCTGCCACAGGATTCACAATCATCCACATAGAGCACTTATAAACCAATATACAAAAATCCATAAAACAACACTGTTTACGCAGATAAATGTTAGAACTTTAAAAGCATGGACAGGATAGATACTATCTGATTTTATTACACTGGTTCCCCATGATGGGGAGAAAAGGGGAATAAGCCTGGAAAACAAAACAAAGGGCCTTAAACTTGGTTTATAATTTCTTCTTTCCCCTTTTTCCCTTTCTATTTTCTTAAAGAAAAGATCTGAAGTAATTGTGACAAAATAACATTTGTTCATATTGGGTTGCTGAACTCAGGAATATTTATATTATCAAAACCTTTCTGTACTGAAAAAGAATAGTACATTGAACCACTCATTCAAATGCTTTGAGAAGAAGAGAATCCTCCAGCTTAAAAATTTATGTGCCACTGCAATCATGTAACAGTTTTAAAAGACAAACTTAAAGCCGGGCATGGTGGCGCACGCCTGTAATCCAAGCGACTCGGAAGGCTGAGTCAGGAGGATCGCGAGTTCAAAGCCAGCCTCAGCAACTTAGCGAGGTCCTAAGCAACTCAGTGAGACCCTGTCTCTAAATAAAATACAAAATAGGGCTGGG